>CM062813.1:927357460-927952673 GCA_031772625.1 Pinus tabuliformis
TTATGTTGCATTTCCATCACCCTTTTTGAACTTTTTTCATTTATTTACCCATGTTTTCTATGCTAAATTTACAAGGTAAACACCCCTGACTTGCCTATTGGAAAATTTTATTAATGAAGTAAAGTCACGGAGTATTACCTATTCACAGCGCTAAAATGTATGTTTGACCGTAGCTTCTAGAGAACACAAACCATTCCTTCAGCATCTTGTAGTAGATCCAGCAACGACCAGCCATAAGGAGGCTACGTAGCTAGATTCACAGATCCCTGAACCATTCTTGGACCTCTTGTTGATCTTGTTTATCTGGCGTTGGCATCGTTCCAACTAATGTATATTTTTTAATATATGGTTACCATGTTTTGGGGAAAGATGTTGTTCTCCTGTGTTGTGTATAAAAGGAAAATTGTTCCTGTAAATGGGGATTCCCCCATCGATATTGTAATTTCATGTTTCAGATTAATAAAGTATCATTTGTTTTGTTGTTCTAATCTTTGTTGTGACTAATGCAACCCTCATCAGAGAGCTGGGCTCGCTCTTCTTGTCATGTGCTGCATCTTTCTGTGTATGTTATTTATTAGTTATGCTTGCTGTTACAGTTCTTTAATTATTGTAATTGTTTTATGGAGTTCTATATGTAGTTTAATCTTATAGCAATGTTTTGAATCTTAGCCACGAACCCTTGGTCAGAACGAATTGTGCTTTTTCCCCTGCATATACCTTGCGTGTTGCCTTGAAAGGATATGCACCCAGATTGATAAATTAATGTCAGAATAGGGTGAATAAATCGTTCATACCTGGACACCAAAATTTTGGTGTCGTTGCCGAGGAGGCTAACATGGTGCAGGACAACCATCCGGACCAACTAGAGGGTAAATCTCTCGTCCTGGGGAGAGAACGAGTTTTCTCACTCTGCTTCAGGTCCTAAGCATAGATGTTCCTTCCCCTTGTTTATTTTTGTTTTTGTTTGATTTTGGGCCACTCTCTTGTCTTAGGGAGGGAGGTGTATTTTGATGCCCTGCTCCAGGCCCTGAGTTAGATTTATTTCTTTTAAAAACCCTTGCGTGTTTTTCATGAAAACACTAGCTTTTACCCTGGGGAGTGAGGAGTCTTGTGATGCCCTGCTTCAGACCTAGAAGTATTAGGTCTTCTCAAGGTGTGTGTTTGTTTCTGATTCTTGTCTTAGGTAGGGGGCAGTCCTTTGACGCCCTGCTCTGGGCCTTGAACACTAGATTTTTGTATTTTTTTTTTAGCTGCGTTTCTTTTTGTAAGTTCTTTCGTCATGGGGACGGAATGGTCCTTTGACACCTTACTTCAATATTGAAACATTGTAGGTTCATACCAAGATCTTCCATCATACCAACTTTTGTATGAACAAAGAACCAAATAAGAGGGGCAGGGGGAGAGCCCTAAAGAGGGGAGCACCAAATCTGGGAAGAAAGACCTAAATCCAACAAATTATAGCAAAGGCTGAATCAGAAGCATCCTCTTGCGCAGCCATGAGACCAGGGGCACGGAGAGTGAAGTCCGAGGGACAATAAGTAGATCAACTAGTGCTATCTACAACATTCTTTGGTGGTTCGACACAGCAGGTCCCTCCAATAGTTAAGGAATCATCCAACAATATACCTGACGAGGAGAACTTTACGCTAGTAATAGAAGGAGAAGAGGTCACAAGTAGAACATCGACAGGGTCAGACTACTCCAACAAAGGAAATAAGGTTGTTCCCGAGGGATTAAGTCATCATGACGCAAGAGAAGGGAACGATTAGTACTTCCATCACCAAGGGACTGGGGAAGTGCTGCTAAAGCAACTCGAATTTGAGTGGAAAGGAATCCTCATCCATCTTCCACAGATCCTGTTGAAATTCCCAGTAGTTATTGGAAGATATTTATGGCTCCCTCAACCACCACCATTAATTTTCCGATTGGGGATCTGGGAGCCAGTGCACCCACAAAGCCTATTCCATTAGTAGCCTTACCAAACTTTCATGCGCTTGTTTCAGAAGACCCGAAACATTTATATTCGAGTTTGACATAGTGTGTTAGGGGAATGACTACACAACGGATGCCCAAAAGTTAAAAAATTTTCATTCTACATTAAAGGGAATGGCTCTGTGATGGTTCATGGACCTTGGAGGAAAGTCTGGAGGCAATCTTACCGATACAATGTGAAATTTCATCTCTCCAACTCGCAATTGACTTGTTACCTGACACTTCTAAAGAAAAGTGCATTTCTTGGAACTTATCAATTTGGATGAAACCCATCATGAAGCCACATTGGCTAACAAAGCGCATAAGAAATGAATCAAGGCACAATGTGACATAAATGTCAAGCATCGCATTTTATCAGAAGGAGACTTGGTCTTACTTTACAATCAGGAAGCTGATAAACTAGGAGCAGGAAAATTTGAACCACTTTGGATGGGTCCTTATATTGTCAAGCGCGTTTTGGCAAAAGGTGCCTATGAGTTGGTGGATTATGATGGAATTCCATTGTCACAGCCCTGAAATGGGTTGTATCTCAAACATTACTATGCTTAATTCAGTATAGTAAAAAGCACTGTATATATGCTTTAATTGCATGTGTGTGTGTCAGTGTGTCTTTTAGAGTTTTTACGTGGTTAAGTAATCTGCTTTTAATTTGTTGGAGATGTCGGAACCTTTGGAACCATTTGTTGGTTACCCCAATGGTGCTAGTCGTAGTACGCAGAACCTATCTTCTGCAGCATGAGCCATTTTCACTCCAAGTGGCAAGTTAGTGAGTTTTCAAGAGATTTGTATCAGTCGATCGATGAACAATATCGCTATGTATAGAATGTTGATTGAGCTTCTCCCTAATGCCATTTCACTTGGCATTCGCTGAATCATTGTTAGGCTAGACTCATAACTTGTTGTACTACAACTAACAAATGTTTACACCATCTGAAACCCAACAATTATTTGTATGTTCCTTAGAGTTCGTACTTTGGAAAGACATTTTGAGTACATTCAATATCAACATATTTCCATAAACTTTAACACATTAATTGATTCATTAGCAAACTATGTGTTAAATAGACATTTGTGACACCTGTAAAAGTAAATTTTCAATTCACATCATTAGTTGAACAGGATTGCACATAACCATATATATATAAACTATGAAAGTAAAAATAGATAGATGTTTTAAAAGTTTTTACAAAATTTGTGTCCAAGGCATGTTTGGTCATTTGGCCTAAAAACTCAAAATGCATGGAAAAACATCGTAAGTAGACCTAGTGATGCTCATGATAATAGGTCACAGCTTGAGCTATCATGCACAAAAGCCGCATCCAAGGACCTGGAACACCAATAGTATGGCACTGCAGCCTCATAGATAACTCCTCGATCCAGACATTTGGAATACCAAGGGTTAATCCCTCTACATGATCCTACAACGCAGCAAGTGTCTCGGCCAAATCCAAATCCTGGGGACCTGTTCTCCCAACATTTCTCCACACTGGCCCACCTGCCTCCTGTTGGTGACTCATAGGTCGAACAATACCCACATCTGCATCCATGAGAATGATTTTAGTTTAGTCTTGGAACATCATAAAACAAAAACATGTAGAAACTTAAAAATCAAAAAATATTTTGGTCAAAAACGATTTACCTATAGCACCCCATTGAGTGCCCACTAGTAAACTCAACTCTGGATCTCCACAAAAATCCATCCCTAAATATGGATTCCCCTCGATGACAATGTGTTGTTGATTGAGCCAACTGAGCAATGCAGTGGAAAATGTAATTGAAGACTGACCAACATGTCTAGCCATCAATTCGACCCACCGCTTCATCCGTGGATCTTTAGGACCAGCTACACCCAGTGTTACATGCTCGGGTTGCATCAATGGAATTCTTTCTAAGATAAAATCAATTAAGAGCAATCCATAACTAAAGTTATTTGTCTAACCACTATTTACCTTTTTCAGCTGCTCTTTCAGTGAAGAAAGTACTGCCTCACACCAGTTGAATAAAGTTGGCTCAAGACACTCAAGAGCATATTGCACATATGATTTGTTCGTCGAATGAAGTGTCACACTTCATGCCAACTTTGCAATGGTGAAAAGGATTGTTCTCAAAGGAAAATCATGGATATCTTTGATGATTATATTTCCATCCTTGCTAGGCTGTGTACCTGTTTGATAGAATTGTCGTACATAGTCCCTCACTAACTTCCCTCCATGGGAAGAACCTGAAAGAGATATGGGGGCACCACGTCTCGACAACCCTATAAGAAAGTAAACATTGTCGATCACAATAGGGACAAATTTTTCCCTTATGTGAAAAGCCTGATCTGTCGGATCCCATGCATGAACTAGGAATTGCAATAGTTCTAATTGCTGCCTCATTCCAAACAACCTAAAGTATTTGAGCAATCCACAATTTTTGAGGGCCTCATATGTAAGTGGATAATTTAGGGAAACCATGTCTTGTTATTCATGCTCTCTTTCTCGCCAAGCAATAAACATTTTGATCTGATGAAAGCCTAAAATCAAACCATAAGCTTAGTTAGGTTGCTTTTCATGCAAAAAACTGATGAAATTTTGGGTCAATTTGGTGAAACAAGTTTGTGAAACTCGCCCAACGCAGCCCAAGCAAGGAGACACTGCACTGCAGTGCAGAATGACTTCTATCTAGGTGCTCCCCAGCACATTTTTCAACATGTAAGCCTGCAGTAATCCAAGGGAGAAAAATTCAAACCCTAGGGGCCTTAAAAACTTGCATGAAATAGTGAAAGAATGGCATGAGGAGAAAGAGGAGGGGTAGATCTCCTACCTGGTTCGGGTGGCATGAGAAATGATTCAGAGAATCTCTCGCAATCAGTTGATGAAGATCGAGGTAAAAAATAGGGTAAGAGCACAAACTGACTGGTAAATATCAAATGGAGAAAATAGCATGGTAAATTCTTGTTTTTATGTTTATTTCATGATCATTAAATGATTAAACATTAGTATTTACCTATTTTTATCAATGAAACATGTATGTTTAATCTATTTGGTGTTGCTTTGAACAGATTTACAACTGACTTACAGAATTTGACATGCACGATTGTGAATTGTACTTTGACCACAGAGCATACTTTTATCTCTTTTTCGAGCTCTATTAAACATCGAAAAAGGAACCCCCTTGGAGTCCTCTTTAAGCTCTTTTCAGACTCTTGAAATATGAAAATATTGTCGAGCGCTTGTCCTTTTCAGCTCGTTAATGGATTGGAAATGACATCTACTCATTATAAGATTAACACTTTTTCAAGCTAATATAGATTATTTATGAAAAAGGAATACATTGACTGAACATGGTCAATAGGTTCTCTCTTGTATTGTTTTATGCTTTTTCAGACTTGAGAGAAAAATCTACAAAATGAACTTGTGGAGTTTTCTTTTTGTCCCTTTTCAAACTCTCTAAACATGAAAAGGACCAAGTTATCATTGTCATTAGACTCGTTAAAATATCAAATAGCGACAAACTTGTTCATCATGACAAGACCGAGTTTCACCTTTACTAGCCTCATTAAAACATCACATAGTGACCGAAGGGTGGAATTATACATCAAGCATATGTTAGCCTCCTCAAGCTTAATAAAAATAAAGAGGTACTGCTCAGTAATGACTGGGGAAAATGGGAAAAAGGGTAAACCACTTTATGGCAGTAGGTCGCTCTTGAAGATGACACTTTCACTTCATCACTGTGACTATTTGGGTTGGGTTATCTGCTTGACGGACATCATACCTTGGTCTATCATAATCCATTACTTTTTTATTGGGTCAATGCTACCAATCATTTCAATGTTGCCGACATGTTCAAGAGAAGTCACTCAGTTAAAATTCATCATTTGCAATACTCATAAACCTTCATTTTCATGACCGCCATTCCTGAACCTTGTGTTGTTAGTCAAATTCTATCTCCAAAATCATTACACTCATTTCGTGTCATTTATGTGGGATACATCAAGGCCCTCCTATGACAAGTGAAATCTTGTCGACATCAGCACATTATCCAAGTTGACTTAGAAACACCCTTCCAGTACCTTGAGGCTTGCATACATCAATGGCAAGTTTCTGGCTTTCGGTGATAGGTTGATGTCACTGGCCTTCGACCAAACGACTTTGTATGGTGTTCGAAATCAAAGCATCCATTCACACCATGCAAAATGTATTGTAGCACCTTGAGGATCATTATCATTATCGGTGATTTCTCTCGCAGCTGTTAACGGCTTACATCATTGGCTGGTAAACAGATTTTGTCTTCCCATGTTCGACTTTAGATCACATATTCGCATGGTTAGACTCGTACTTGAGCGAACGATTGAACAGGATAGAAGATCTCGAATCTAGTTTCATCCATCTAGGCTGCGATTTCAAGAAATGTACCAAATCATCTGTACAATGGCTTTACATTAATGATCATCCTATCATGGGTCTATATCTGTGGACGATTATCTACGTACTTGTAATGAAAATTTATATCATGAGCATGGGTATGCCTTCCCTCAATGATTCATGAGAAAAAATCAAAATATCATGATATTATGTATTGTAATCAATGTAGGTCACCAACCACTTCGGAACCTCCTCGTCACATCATGAGACATATCACTCAACATCATTATTTTCGACTACATGCTTTAGGGGACAGCTGTTATAGATCCATTTGGGCACATCACTCCCATCATTTAGATCAGTACCATTAGGGCTCATCAAACCCTAATTCAGTTGCTACATGCCCTAGACAAGTCACCACTTTGAATGCCTCCTTCCCTGAGAGTTTCTCGGCCCGAATCCCTCCAGAAATGCCTCCTTGAAGGACCTGCGTAGCCTTGTACAAGGATAAGTGTGCTTCAGTGTAGGTAGGTCCATGTCAAGGTGCTCTGCAGAGCACCTAGGCCCACTTTGACCTATGTTGGGTGAGATTGATCGAAATTCACATAGGGTTTTGGGAATATTATTATCTTCTAGAGCCATCTAGAAGATTCCCACACTTATCATCTCCTATGAGCTCGAAATTGGATAGGGAATGAGTTAAGTAACCTCCTATCCTCTCATCCCTTCCTCCATGGAAACCAACTCTATGTTTGGAAGGCCATTCAATACTCTCATTTATGACCAAACCTCCTCCATTTGCCTATAAATTGAGCACTCATCTAAGTGATCAGGGGCTCGACTTTGAGAATTTGTAAGGAGATACTATTGGTGTGAGGATTGAGACTGTAAGAAAGTATTGTTATGCTACCAAAGTGTTGTGCTATTGATGTGATGTTGGTTGGAACACAAGTTGGAAGAGTGACAATGGATTAGACTTCATGGTTGTAATTCTTCCTTCTACTTAATAAAGTTGTTTACACCTTTTCCATATGCTTATCTTGATATATGATGTTTATATGTGTGAATGTATCTGATTCCATTTACTTATAGTCGATAGATCTCTTGCTTTGACTAGTTCTCCGTCTTCTATTTATGCTTGCAACTACTTTTTGAACGAGTTAAGTTCAAGGAGGAGCGATGGGAGCCCTACAAAGGAGACAAAAGGGTGAAAGAATAAGTAGGTGCTTTGATTCCCTTGTCTTAGTTATCATCTATAGAAAAAGGATAAGCGCTTTAAATATGTTGTTCTAGGTATAGCTACCTACCTAGGGAATTAGTATTTATCCGTAGATGCAAAATTCCTCATAACAATCCCATATATGTAATGAACCTAGAAAAACATGAGCCAGGAATGAATACAATAATATCTAAGTACACGAGATATAATGGTAATTCCCTCAAAAAATGGGTGGGAGGGAGGATAGAACAACTAGAGAAGCCTTGCTGAACAGGGAAGGGCTCTCCAAAATTGAATGGACCATCTGAAGGAGATTTGCATGCTATGAACACTGTGTTTGGTAGGAACCAAACCCATCAAATCTGCGGAACGAAATCTGAGGCTGTAGCACAATAGGAATGCATCCGAGCATGTGGGTCTCACACATAATCAGGAATCACTGGAACAATCTGCTACATCACTGAACCATCAAGTGTATGGATCATGAATAGGAAACAACCAAGTCAAGGGGCATTGATGAGTCCCTTTGCTCGATACGAGGTATCGAACAAGAATGGAATCTGGAACCAAGATACACTACCCCATAGGCCATTCTTCTGGAATAAATGAGTTGATGTCCACAGAATAGGGACCGTGATAGATGAGGCAATGATCATCCTCAACTAAGGCATGAGGGAAAATACTAATATGACTGATGGACTAGCATGAGGGACAATGGTAAAAGTAGTAATGAGGGGGAAATAGATGACTTCCCTTGTTAGAGCATAAAGTGCATGGTTGACCTGGTAGCGACTGACTCAACTCCAGAGGAGATGGGGATAATATGAGTGGAGGCAAAAATGGGCAACACAGGATGGCTTGTATGAAAATATGGATGGAGTAATGTGACATGATGTAACGAGATGTGAAATGGACTCCATGGATTCAAGGGTAACTCCTTGCGGATGCTCTGAACAAGGGTGACTTGATGACATTACCACACTGAATAGGCCCGGTGGGGACCATGAAAACATGAGTAAATGATCGTTACTCATGATTCACATCAACACATATTACAAAAAGTATGAAGAGGAGGTGGACCTCAAAGTACAAGTGTCTCTTTATGAAGAAGTTCAATTTTGAGAGGTGACGAAGTGACCCTTCTTCGAAGAATGACTTCCTGGTGAAGTGTTAAATCATCAAAAACTGAGGAATGCCCATTATAGTAATCGATGAGAGATTTCCAAAGGCGTTAATGGTTCATCAAATTGAGCTACAGTCTGGTCACAATGTGTGATAGAAAAAATATGGATTTTCCTATAAAAGGGAACTTTCCCTCCAATTTAAGAGGAGGAGAAGGCCATAAATATTGTGGAGATCATAGCGGACAAACTGACCATCAGAATCGGGATCTGCAACTTTCAAGAAAGTGGGCTTACTTGTCTAAAGATGGCCTTAATGCTTCTTAGAACGATGGTAGCTGGTGAAGAATTAGGGGAAGAGGAAAACAAGAATGAACTACTGGAGGAGATCTAGAATCATTCTCACCCAATAAGTCAAGCATGTGGACTATGTGGACATAGAGTAGAATATTTGAATATATGGTATCAAATTTCTACGATATGCAATGTGCATATGGCTCGTCGGAGAGGCTGGTGGGACAAACTACCTAAGAATGGGAGGATAATGAACCATACCTAGATCCAGTGGGATCTAGGCCGAGACTTATGTTAATCAATTGAGAAGATGGCCAGGGGAAAACCATCATGCCCCCAAGCATGGGATACTACTCGCAAACATATGTGATGGAGGGGACCGATCTAGTATGCAAAGGTGGGAATGATGCCCCCTAGCAGGAGGAGTTTTTTGAGTGTCATTGTGTTTTGAGTGCTCGAAAAAGGGATTCAAGAATCTCGAACCAACTTGGCACGATATCCTCCAAAGGATTATCATGAGATGTAGGGGCCTATGTGCCCCCCATTACGCTATTGGTGTACTAGATGTATTTAGAGTGGTGGACTCCAAATATGGGAGGAATTACGCATAATGGTGCATATCATCCCAACAGTAATTAGGGGTAGTCATGGCTTCCATTATGTCCTCATCAGAATGAGAGATGGGGGGATGGGAGAAAGATTGACTACATGATGTGCTGGTGGTACTTGGTACATAATCCTGAGAAAGAAGGTTCACATATAGATCATCTGGAATGGTAAACAATGAGCTAGTAGATGGAGTATCTACTGATGTTGAGACCTGGGATTCTGTCGAAAGAGGTTCGATAGAAGCAAGTGCAGAAACCTCAGAAAGGTTTTCCTATGAGGAACTCAAGGATGATGACAGGTAAAGGATATGGCCCGTGGTGTCTATCATCTCAACATCGGGGGGAGGGATCACCATGGTGGGACCAGTGGCCACCTGTTCTGGTTTACTAGTGGTACCAGAATCCACGGGTACAGGAGTAGGTGTTCCACTACGGTTGGTCTCGTATTCATGAACCGCCTCAAGGAAATCGCAAAATTCGTTGAGACAAGGGAAGCAATGGGAATAATAACCATGATGATCACATAGGGCATAAGGATGATTTGTTCACAATGTTCTGAGTTTCTTGGGTGGACCCGACAAGTTAACATGGACTTTAGGGATATTCGACTCAGGGAACGTTTCATGAACCAAAGGTTTAAGATGAGGAAGCTCGGGACAATTATTGGTGGCGTTCCCAACAACTGTACACAAAGCGCACAAAGGTGATGGCTTTGGGTCCTTAGGGGCTAGAGAAGCTTGGGGCGCCTTGTCCTTAGGTTCTCTCCTTTTAGCATTCCCTCCTTTTGAGATGATTTCACAACACAAGTGGGTTCCTGTTGAGGTTGTGATGGAACTAAAGTAGCGACGGGGGCCACAGGGACCAGTTGAACCAGGGTTAAAGAATGATAAGGTCTTAGCGGACTAGGTTGAATGCTTGCAGAGGTATCAATGTACCATGCTAGGATCCCTAGAGTCATGTTATGAAGGACTAGCGAAGCCATGACATGGACAAAAAATACTCCTAGAGGGGGGAATAAGAAAGGTATCTAGCCTGTAGGGTAATGTCTTGGAAGAATAGCTCCTCGATGGTTGAGACATGGAGGAACAATTCTTGGTGGAAACATAGGGGAGGAACCCACAAGCAGAGGAGGTCCTAGGAGGTTGTATCCATAAGGCTTAGCTGGGATAGCAACAATAGGGTGTTAAGGAGATGGTTGTTGATCAAATGTACCAGACTACTTGAGAGAATCCCCTGACGCTTGTAACATGAAAACACTCATAGAGTTAGGCTCTAAGATGAGAGGGGGGGGACAATGGAAAGAACCCAACAATGAGGAATATTTGTAGACTTTGAGTGAAATGCCGATGAGAGGAATTGAAGACTTCTTATCCGATATTGACAAGATAATAGACTCAAGGGAGGTCAGGAATGTCAGCTCATAATAATTCAACTGATTAATGATAACAATCTTCCCTTCATAGGGGAAGAACATCTTTCGGAACACTGCAGATACAATAGTTGACATCACATATGTGTAACTACAACCTAAGAGAGTGTTGTAATCCAAAGGTACATCAATAACCTCAATGTCGACATGGAAAATCTTGCCCGCAAGGGGCACTGGACAATTGCAGTACATGCCAAGAGGCTGGGAGGAGTGTTTGTCCCAAGAAGCCAAAGTGATGGTGGAGGGGGAGAACTCAGCTGACTTAAGTTGTTTCCAAATTAAAGCGAACATCACATAGGTAGATGCACCTTCATTAGTAATGCATCGGGAGATGATGGCATTACGGACTCAGACTGGTATTTGGAAAGCAACGGATGAAGGAAATGGGGGATGTTCTTATGTATCAAGAGGGAAGACAATAAAATGATCGTTAGAAGGATCTACTATGCCCAAAGTAGTTAGTAGAGCTTTCTTTTGGGATGGGCATTACTGGAGGACTTCCATCATCGACATGGCATCATGTGATTGCACTAAGTCGTCTACTATATTTTATGTATGGGCAACTCAGTTAGAAGTTGCATTAAGATGTAATGGTCCCTTTAGGATCTTGGGAATGGCCTCAAATTTAGGATGAGGGATTTGTAACGAACCATTTCGTGTCATAAGAGGCTCAGCAGATGCTTTAGTTTTGGAATTAGTGGCGGATGAAGTTGATGGCTTGTCATATTGATGTGAACGATTTTGCAGGTTAATATTGAAGGGATTAACCTCATTATAATTCATCATGAGGAATTGGTAGTCACCATGACCAAAAGGTTGGGGGGGATGGGCTGCTTGACCTGGCTGAGGTTGAGCAACAAAAAATCCTTGCTGAGGGAAAGAATTTGTAAGCATTTCCAGTTTAGATGGTGCAGGATTCTTAGGTGATTATTGACCTCTAGAAGCTTCTTGAGCTTACCACATTTGGCGCATCTGGGGTAAGAGAGTACACTCATGTGTATAATGGTTGTGTACACCACAACCTGCACAAGGCTTGTTCGTATGAATATCCTTGTTCTACCTGGGTTGGCTGCCCTATTGCTGGTTGTTAGTGTTAGCCTGGTTCCCCTGGGGTTCACTAGGTTAATTACCTTGATTACCCTGGTTACCCTTGTTACCCTGGTTACCCTTGTTACCCTACCCCTTATTCTTTTTCTTTGAATTTTGGGGATTGGTCGCACTCTACTGCGCAAACACTTAACCTTAAGGAGGTGGTGGCCACTGGGGTTGAGGATGCATGGGAGGCTATAGTGCTAATGCTTGAGAGGATGCAGAATTCATATGTGCATAAGGAGGAGCAACGGTTTGGTAGACAGGTTGGGGCCCTGAAAACATGTTGCTAGAAGGAGGGGCATATGTGTTGGAGGAACTGGTGCCCCCTATGGATAGCCATAACTTTGCTGAGTATATGGCGAAGGGTGTGAAAGGGTTCCAACAATACTATCGGCGGCGTGATATGCCCTTAGTGTATTGGCACTTCCAAGACGAGGAAGGTCTGGAATGATGGTATAGAAATAACTGGATTATGAATTAATCAGGTCATACATTAGAGCGGTTTAGAGAGCTTCTTCCTTTGTCTGAGGAAAATGGGACACAACATCTTTCCCAATGGATGATAAAAGGCTCCTAAGAAACCAATCTAGGATGACACGGTCTTCGAATGGCGAGGCACGGCATGTGCTCCGCCTTCTACGCCAGTCTTGCACATGATCGGAAAGGCGAGTGGCAGGGGACTAATGGAATGAGGTCAATATCTCTGTACCAGTCTTGTACCGAAGAGGTAACTAGAAATATGAAAGCAACACTTTAGCAAGCATTGTGAAAACGGAGTTGCCAATTTTTCTAGTGGAGTTGCCAATTTTGTTGTAGTGTTTTCCTCTCAAACATGTACGAAAAGAAAACACTTAAGATTGTGGATGATAAACAATCTCAACAATATAAATGGTTGCTAAACATTGTAGATATGAAGTAACTCATAGAAGCAAACCCTGCCAAAGCCATTGTCTATGCCACAACCATAGTTAAACAACAAAAAGAAACAATAATAACTCCAATCATCCAATGGAAACCAGATATACAAAGAATAGATTTTATTATAACACCTGTGAAGGGAACAAATAAATGTTACCAGTCCCCCTCTATGGCATGGGTTCTTGGCTATCCTCAAACATCATCAGCTTGTGTAGAGTATCTCTCTTCTATAATGTGAAAACCCAACAAAATGAAATGTTTGAGCTCAATGGGAACTCAAATGCAAGAAAAATGGTGGTGGACAATGAAAATAATCAGAGTTACAGTAGTGAGTGCAACAATGAAAATAGTCAAAAGTGAATGATGAATGGAAAACCCTTCTATTTATAACATAATATTGAGTTATCCTCGAATAATGAGTAATAATAAAATATTATTAACCCTATTATTGGAATAACCACTTGGAATAATTTATTATATTTGGTTAGGAGGGAAAAAGTATTTAAACTTTTATGGATAAATAATAAGTAAATAAATGATTTATTTATCATCTCAAGAAATCGATTAAGGAATAACAAACAAACAATTATTTATTTAAATATTCCCAAGGGATTTAGTCAAATTTCACAAAGAACAATAATTAATTAGTGATTAATTAATTATTCTTAGAGAAAAATATGATAATTAATGATTTATCTCTTTATTTTTCGTAATTGGGTCAAATATGACAAGGAATAATAATTGAACAATGGTTTAATTAATTATTCCTAGAATAAAATCAAATAAATAGTGATTTATTTAATTATTCTTCATGGGTTTAATTATAAATTACCTAACAAAGGTGGTTTATTAAGTAATTTCTCACAGTGAAAGAAATTTTACTATGGTAAAATTGGCTTTACATGGTTTACTTCAATCCATCTAGTAAATTAGGCTAGATGATCAGTTTTTGGTGATAACAAAAATGGCTTACTAGAATACATTATATAGTAGGTAAAAGTCATTAGTGATGTTATCTTTTTATTTTCCTTTCCAAAGTGACCATTGAAAGGAAATGATAGAATGTGTGGTTTGATGAGAGTACAAAGACTTTCATTGGCCAGGCTAATACTAAAAAATATTCCAATGTCCCTACATATATTTCATTGTGGACATCTGCCATGCCATTTCTTTGCAGTTACTCCTATTGTTTACACAAAGATTAAGTGCCCATTATAATAAATATTTCCTCTGCAGTTTCTAAGTCTAATATTGAGCTTATAATCAAGGAAAAAAGACTGACTAGGAGCCACATTCTTTTAGTGTGTATATAAATACAAAAATTGGTAGTACATTCTACACCCTTGCCCTTTTAAAAATTTGGGGTTCCAAACCATTCTTTCTTGTCAAGACCTTGAATCAAAAGGTTTTTGCATTTTAACATGTTGATAATATTGGATGCCTTTTGTAGGTTACTTTGCACACCAACACTGAATGTTCTCCAAGACTTTGAAATTTTGTTTATTACCAATACTAGTGGTGTATTTTGAATTTTACAAAATAATTTTAGTGACTTAAAGTGTTTAAGAATATGGTTTGTCCAACTTTATTGATTATTGGTGATTTCCCTTTCCATCTTTCTTGTAAATTAACATTGTGTATTCTTCCTTCTGCTACTAGTCTAGACTCTGAACAATGAAATGACATCTTTTTATATATTTGGGTAAGTATCCCATCATTTTATGCTTGAAAATGTTTGGCAAGCCTATGTAACATTCTTTATGCCATGTTTCTAAAGAACTCCTCACATCAAGGTAGGGATCTATTATCCAAGTTGCATTCACCTCCGTTTTGTGACACATTAACCAGGGATATATTGTCACATAAAATAGAACATAATTTTCTGTCATTTGGCATATTGTTTTCCTTTCAAACTTTATTTGAATAAATTCCTATAGAATTATGACTCATCAAGATTCTGTTATTGTGGATGTGCAAGTTCTTTGATTTCACATCATCTATGATTCTATCCAAATGTTATTCATGTATGTGTCTATTATTTATGCCAGGAGAATCTCAATTTGTTTTTCAAGTTGTTTTGAATTGACAAAGAACAAAAACCTTAAGGTATTTGGAGTTCAAAAACATCTTTACCATTAATTCTTATGTGCAAACAAAATACGTGATAGTTCAGTGGCCACCAATACCATATGTGGGAGATTGTATTTCCAAATAAACTCAAAAATACTTAGGAAAGGCTATATTGACCAAAAACACTCACATCCTAGCTCGGTCTGGGCTGATCTATTTCATGCATGCGCTTGTGTTTGTGTTTTGGTACACTCATTAAAATTATGGTCTTTATATTCACCTCCATGTTGTAAATATCAGATATTGTAACTCAAGATATACTACCTTGTGCTTTGTGACTTTGAGGTGCATCTTAGATTTGGGTTGAGATAGGTTTACGATAATGTAATAATAAGATATTACTTAAAGGGTCATTTAAATAGGAGTGTTAATTAAGATGGGATTTTATTACAACCAATCCATTTAACATAACATTGTCTTACTATTGATTACTAGAATTTACTCTTACGATTATAATAGAGAGTGTAAATATACAGATTTCTGTTGTGAATAAAAGTATTTCCCAAGGTGCTTTAGGAACTTATTTGCACTTTAACATTAATTTAATTTATGTATATATTTTACTCTAATTATCAAATCCCTACAAAATGAGCACATATCAGATTATATCTACTATGCCATTTTAAGCTGGGAAGACTCAACCTTGGAAGATGCCTTTCTCGGCCCTAAACTTTAAGGAGCTTTAAATGTGATGCTATACTTAGCACCAAAATATAATATTATTCACATGGGGAAATAGTCTTTAAGGTCTTTGGGCGTACCAAAAACATTGAGATTGGCCCTTCGAGTTTTCTTTATCTCTTTGTTTATAGTAGTATTAAATCTTGATTATTCTAGGTCAAGATGGATCTATCTGTGTATATAAATAACAACAATCTAATAATAAAAATAATAATTTCTTCTAATAATAGTAAGATACGTATATGTGTAGGATGTTGATATAATGTGGTTACAGAACCCCTTCACAAGGTTCTCCCCAGATGCAGATATTTATATTTCTTCTGACAAATATAATGGCAGGCCATTTGATGTCCATAATATGAACAGTAGAGGCTACAAGTGTGTTTGTTACAACGAGCGGACCATCAGCTTTCACAAATATTGGTATTTATTGAGAAGATGATTTCCTACGAAAAATGAGCAGGAAGTTTTAAACATTGTGAAGTTTACAAGAGGGTTTGGTTGGAGAGGGATGAAGTTCATGTTCCTTAGCACTCAGTACTTTGGTGGCTTCTGCTAAAGAAGACAATACTTAGACGATGTTTTCACAATGCAAGCCAACTGTTGCAAAGGACTAAAGGCTAATCTTATTGATTTGAGACAGACGTTGGATGACCGGTCAAAGTACAGAAACCCTCCTCTCAATTCTACTCAGAATGTGAGCGAGTGGAGACCTCCCAATGCATGCCTACACTTTGGCATACTTACTTGAGGTCTGACACCAATCCCTAGAGAAGGAAGGTCAAGGATCTGACATACTTTAGAGAATGGAGACTTTGGATATGAGCATAACTAAATACAGGGAAAATGAATTTCATCACATGGTTTCAGCAACCTCACATGTCAATCCTACTGGAATATTTGGACAACAAGAATTAGGGAAAAGGAAAGCAAGGAGAAAAGTGAAATTCAAAGAGAAATCAAAGTTTCATTATGCTCTAGATGTTTCAAAAGTTAGAGTAGGATGTGAAAATATGCTTCAGGATGAAATTGCTATTAAACAAATGAAGAAAAGTAAACGGAAGAAAACTGAAAAGAGTACTTATATGCAATGAAGGAAATCAAATTTACAAAGCTAATGAAGGGTTTTAGATGCATATGAAAATGGTCAGTTATTTGTTAGAAACATCTCAAAAGGAATGAGTTCCTTTACCACTGATTGAATTTATTACTTCTCTAGAAGTTCCAACTTTAAGTAAGTAATGATACAATTGTTTTCTAAGCACGAAACAGAGGTTCCACTATTACTAGAGGTTGATTATGGAATTTGTAGGGACTATTCCCTTCGTGGTGGCTTCCGAAAGGAACCAGTAGTCCATTCCCTTCTTCTAGTAGATAGTTCAATCACCCAATAAGTGTCCCAAGCTAGTCCCAATGCGAGTCCAGTTCTCTGTCCAACCTGGGCTGCATCTCACTCAAAGGCTGAAATGTATGAGCTACTGTAGGTGGGATATTATTCTCATGGGGGGTCATATTTAATTTTTATCTTTCCCACGAGTTATTGGAGCCAAGTTGAAGTGACTATGGGTCATTTAGCTACATGGGATAGGTATTGTAAGAACCTGCTTATTATCTCAGTCCAGATTTGAAGAAATAAGTGGCAAGCAAGGCTGCCATCTCATGTGGAACTTTTCATCCATTTCTGGGTAGTGATCCTCTGAAACAAAGCCTCGAGCGATCATTTTGGATGAGTTATAATTGTTGTATGTTTCTCATTTAATATCCAGCTTCTAATGCTAAGTTCCATGATACATATTTCTTCCTTCTATGCTCAGATTTCAATGAGAAAAATTATTCTATGGGTTGCCTTAACATATATCAACGTATTTATGAACTTCTAAGTGCATACAATGAATGGATATTTTGTTATTTCTTGGAAGTTGGTTGGTACATGTACTATTGAGGGCATTATTTATATGACTAAAACCATATAGAGTACCTACAATGAAGTGCAAACCAAATTATTAGAGGAATTTATTACTAAAATTCTGAAATCAAAACTATGAAATTTGGAGACAAACCAATAGTTTTCCAATTTGGAATATTTCACAATATTCCTTGAAGAGAATATTTTTCAACATGTATCATTTGAAACAGAGGGATTGGAAAGTATGTTTCTATATGGTAAAAACCAAGAAAGTAAAAATGTCAAAAATATCAGTGGAGGAAACCAATAAACTGAATTGATGAGCACTGAGCAGTATATTTGAGAGGAAGAGGAAACTTGTTTGAGAAAATAACAATATTGGTGGTAAAATATTATCATATGGTAAAAGTGAGTGTGTGCAAAAATGTTTGGAGAATTCTTTAAAGAATAGTAATAAACTAGGTGAAGGTTTATGTAGTTGGTAAAGTAATAATGATACTAACTCTTTTAGCACAATAGAACAACAGAAAGAAGACATAGGGTACTTCAATGGAATAAAACGTCAATATAATTCTTATATTGATGTTGGCTCACCAATGTAGATGGTGCACAACTCCTCAAGTGTGCAAATGAATTATGAGCCAAAACATAAACTTTCAAATTTTAGTGAGGACGTCACATAGAATCTTTTGTTAGAAAAAAAAGACTCAGAGAGACAAAGAGTGGTAGGTTGCAACAATGACGTAGTTGGAGAGGACATTATTATGACTCTAGTTAGGAATTCTGATGCGAACATAGAGGGGCAGTTTGAACAGCTAAAAGTGGGATGGACATTGTGTGATGAGTTTCAAAAGTGGACAATCCTTGATATCTTTCTAGATCATCTTACTCTCCTATGGGAGTCCTTCGGTAACCCTTATGCTCCAAAAAAAAGTAGGGAAGAATCTTTCTCCTGTTAGTCAATCATAAAATTTAAAATTTTACTCTTTATTAATTGTATTTTTCTAGTGCAAAGGGTGCATTCACTTAGTTTGTTTTGAGAAAATCCCTTCTTTAAAACCCTCAGAAGCTTTCTAGTGGAGAAACTTTTAATTAAATTTCTTGGATTTTGTAAGTTACTAGGTAGATATTCTAGGGTTAGTAGTGAACCACACTAGATATATTTCTTGATCATCTTACTCTCCCAAAGGAGTCCTTGATTAACCCCATATGCCTTGAAAATAGATAGGTACTAGTCTTTCTCCCAATATTCAATCATAAAATCCAAAATTTTCATAAAATTTAAAATTTTACTCTTTATTTTCTATTTTAGGATTAAATTAGGGTTTATAACAACTACAATTTTATTTTCAGTCATAGAATAGCTAGATGTCTAGGTTTTATGAGCATTTGTATGGTTCAAAATGGACTCATTCATTAAATATTTTATTGTTCATTTCTTTTACAATCTTTGTAGGGTTCAACATTTCACATTTTAGGGATTTTATATGCCCTTTTACTTTCAGAATTTGTATGTTAATTAAAATCTAGTCTAATCTTTCTTTTGAGCCCTAGCTTCCATTGGCATTCAAGTTCAAGGGTCAATTTATTTGTTGTTATAATAACTTGTTCTGAAATATACTATCTTAATTGCAAGTTTTGCAACCATAGCTTTTTCTTTATTTGTATTGTTTGTGGTTTTCTTTTTGACTTATGCTAATTTCGTAAATATCCAAATTTTCTTAGAAGGTTCATTTGCTAAAATATGCAAATTCCCCTCACAAAACATTTGATTCCCTTCCTTGAATTTTATGTTTAAGTGGTAGTAATACGTTTTTAGTATAGAAGGCCCTAGACTTGATTTTGTCTTGTCTAAGGATTCCATGAGGCTCCTCTAGAAGCCTCCATTGTTGGATTTATATTTCACTAAAAGGAGGAAGTGATTATTCACGTGATAGTGGTAGTATTCCCCTGTTACATTTTGTCAGCCCCTTGTGAAACACTTTGCAATAAGACACTATATTTTGTCATAGAAATCTCATAGCAGATATTTATGTAGCTAAGCAGTTTTATTTTTTTGTAATTTTATTGTTTCTAACATCTCTATGTGTACCAAGCACTGAGTATCGTCTTGTAAGATCAATTGGCTTGTCATTATGAAGTTGGAGGAATGGATATTGATGTGTTTCCTAATCTTTTATGCTTTATCTTCCATCTATTAAAACACAAAGTGGTCATCACCCTGTGAATATACTTGCTTGAGCTCTAACACCAATCCCTAGAGAAGGAAGGTTAAGGATCTCACATACTTTAGAGCATGGAGACTTCATATACCAGCAAAACTAAATACAAGGATAATGAATTACATCATATGATTTCAACAACCTCACATGTTGATCCTACTGGAATATTTGGACAACAAGAATTAGTGAAAATGAAAGCAGAGAGAAAAGGAAAATTCATTCATGTCAGAATTCATCCACACTGCTATGCTTTGAAGACAAGGGGTGTTGATTTCTCTTCAAAGAAAGTGTACATGAGAGACAATTACCTGAAAATGATGTGGAGAAGGTTTGGATTCTTGGGAGATATTTTGAAATGCAGTTACAGTTTTTTTTCCTCGGTAAGTCTATTTTCTTTTCATTCATTTATAACATATACTAGGAAAGTTGTTAAAACTTTAGAGAAGCTAGTAACAAAACTCAGGCTTGGCTGGTGGATGGTGTGCTCTACTGTTTGGCACCAAATCGGGCTATCATTGTGTTGCATTTCCATCACCCTTTTTGACCTTTTTGCACTTATTTACCCATGTTTGCTATGCTAAATTTACAAGGTAAACACCCCTGACTTTCCTATTGGAATATTTTATTAATGAAGTAAAGTCACGGAGTCTTACCTATTTGCAGCACTAAAATGTATGTTTGACCGTAGCTTCTGGAGAACAGGAACCATTGCTTCAACATCTCGCAGCAGATCCAGCAACGACCAACCATAAGGAGGCCGCACAGCTGGAGTCACAGATCCCTGAACCATTCTTGGACCTCTTGCTGATCTTGTTTATCTGGCGTTGGTGCCGTTCCAACTAATGTATATTTTTGAATATATGGTTACCATGTTTTGGGGAAAGATGTTGTTCTCCCGTGCTGTGTATAAAAGACAAATTTTTCCTGTAAATGGGGATTCCCCATCGATATTGTAATTGCCTGTTTCAGATTAATAAAGTATCATTTGTTTTACTATTCTAATCTTCGTTGTGACTAACGCAACCCTGATCAGAGAGCTGGGCCCACTCTTCTGATCAGGTGCTGCGTCTTTCTGTGTATGTTATTTATTAGTTATGCTTGCTGTTACAGTTCTTTAATTCTTGTAATTGTTTTCTGGAATTCTGTATGTAGTTTAATCTTACAGCAATGTTTTGAATCTTAGCCACGAACCCTTGGTCGGAACGGATTGTGCTTTTTCCCCTACATATACCTTGCACATTGCCTTGAAAGGATACACACCTAGATTGATAAATTAATGTCGGAATAGGGTGAATAAATTGTTCATACTTGGACACCAAAATTTTGGTGCCGTTGCCGGGGAGGCTAACATGGTGCAAGACAACCATCCGGACCAACCAGAGGGTCAATCTCTCATCCTGGGGAGAGAACAAGTTTTCTCACTCTGCTTCAGGTCCTGAGCATAGGTGTTCTTTCCCCTTGTTTATTTTTGTTTTTTTTTATTTTGGGCCACTCTCTTGTCTTGGCGAGGGAGGTGTCTTTTGACGCCCTGCTCCAGGCCCTGAGTTAGATTTATTTCTTTTGAAAACCCTTCCATGTTTTTCATGAAAACCCTAGCTTTTACCCTGGGAGTGAGGAGTCTTGTGATGCCCTGCTTCAAACCTGGAAGTATTAGGTCTTCTCTAGGTGTGTGCTTGTTTGTGATTCTTTTCTTTGGGAGGGGGCAGTCCTTTGACGCCCTGCTCCTGGCCTTGAACGCTAGATTTTTTTATTTATTTTTTAGTTGCCTTTCTTTTTGTAAGTTCTTTCGTCATGGGGACAGAATGGTCCTTTGACACCTTACTTCAAGATTGAAACATTGTAGGTTCATACCAAGATCTTCCATCATACCAACTTTTGTATGAACAAAGAACCAAATAAGAGGGGCAAAGGGAGAGCCCTAAAGTGGGGAGCACCAGATCTAGGAAGAAAGGCCTATATCCAACAAATTATAGCAAAAGCCGAATTAGAAGTATCCTCTCGCACAGCCATGAGACCAGGGGCATGGAGAGTGAAGTCCGAGGGACAATAAGTAGATCAACCAGTGTTGTCTACAACATTATTTGGTGGTTCGACACAACAGGTCCCTCCAGTAGTTGAGGAATCATCCAACAATATACTTGACGAGGAGAACTTTACGTACGTAATAGAAGGAGAAGAGGTCACAAGAAAAACATCAACAGGGTCAGACTACTCCAGCAAAGGAAAGGAGGTTGTACCCGAGGGATCAAGTCATCAGGATGCAAGAGAAGGGAACGAAGGAGTACTTCCATCACCAAGGGACTGGGGAAGTGTTGCTAAAGCAACTCGACTCTGAGTGGTAAGTAATCCTTAGCCATCTTCCACAGAGCCTGTTGAAATTCCCAGTAGTTATTGGAAGATATTTGTGGCTCCCAAAACCTCCACCATTAATTTTCCGATCGGGGATCTGGGAGCCGGTGCACCCACAAAGCCTATTCCATTAGTAGCCTTACCAAACTTTCATGGGCTTGTTTCAGAGGACCCCAAAACATTTCTATTCAAGTTTGACATAGTGTGTCAGGGGTATGACTACCCAACGGATGTCCAACAGTTAAAATTTTTTCCTTCTACATTAAAGGGAACGGCTCTGCGATGGTTCATGGGCCTTGGAGGAAAGTCTATTTCCACATGGAATGATATGCAGACAGCTTTTCTGGAAAAATACCAGGATTACTGTAAATCTCGGAACATCAAGGAGGAACTTTTCAAGTTCACACAAAAAGAAGATGAGAGCCTGGAAGATTGTGTGGAACGATTCAAGTATACCTTACAGAGGTCAGGTCACTCTGACTTGGATAAGGAGAATTTAAAAATTATCCTCCTTCGGACTTTTCGTGAGGACTCGATGGAACTATTGAACATCGTGGGAAATGGAGACATCTCTAAGGAAAGGTCCAAAGTTATATTTGAACTATGTATTCAGTGCTCGAGGGGGCTTGCATGAAACAAACAAGTGATTCACTCAGCAAAGGGGTCTGGCGGGGGTGTTACAAAGGCGGAAATCAGAAACCTACTAGACAACTTGAGGATGGATATCCTTAGCACTCTATCAACACAGATGGATATTCTGCATGTAAAAAAAAAGCAGCTAGAATTGGACAGGACCATGGTGATATTTTTCCCAAAGTGTAGAAAGAAGCACATGGAAAGGGAATGTCCAATAAACTCCATAAAGGAATGTGCAATCTGTGAGCTAAACCATGCAACAAGTTCATGCCCCTCCTTGTCAGGCCTGAAAGTAGTATTTCAAGGGATGGGGGAAGACACGGAGCAATTGCACCTCATGGGGTCTAGGAAGCCATGGCAGCCTCGACCACCAATGGGAAATCAAGATATGTACTCAGATCCATCTCAGTATTTCAGTAATTTTAATATGAATCCTTAGACCATCCCCTATCCTCCCATGTGGCCGCAATACCAGTTTCCACCTTGGCAATAGTGGAACCCTTAAGCCAGTACGAGCTCTCCATGGGCTCGAACTTGGCAAGGATCCTCTCCTGGGTAGTTTCCTCAGATGATGCCACAACAACAACTCGAACTACCCTCTAATCTGCCTCCTGGTAATCAACCTGCCTGTCCTTAGCTTCCAATACAACCTAACCCTAATCCTAATAACAAGGGGGCTCATCAAGCTGACGTTCTTAACCTACCTTCATATAGCATCTCCAGTGCAGATTTGTATGAAATGAATCTGCGATCAGAGCGGACAGTCAATGTTCAACCTCCTCCAGTTATGATTGAACAACTTGATAGTGAAGGTAAGGAATCAGGACCAGTTAATAAAGAGCCAAAACAAACTCATAGAAACGAGGCACCTCATGTAAAACAACATCAATATGAACCACGCTATCTAGAGAGACTAATTTTGAGTAAACCAAGCCCTCAATCTCAATTTGATTTGTTAGGAGAATTGCATAACTTATTTGTTAAAATTCCCTTGTTAGAATCTATGAAGGATGTGCCAATATACACAAAGACTCTTAGGGAATACTGTTCAAAGAAACCTACAAAGAAATCCAAAGACCCCCTCATTATTCATGTTATGGGAAAATTATCAGATTTCATGATGGGAAAACTAATTCCTGTGAAGTATGGAGGTCCGGGGAACCTGATTTTGACAGTACAAATTAATGGGGTAGAGATTCCAAATGTGTTGGTAGACCTGGGTGCTGCCATCAACATCATCACCATTGAAACCATGCATGCATTAGGCCTTTGCAATTTGAAACATACACCTATAGTATTGGAATTCGCAGACCGATCTACAGTCAAACCAGTAGGGAAGTTGGAATATGTAACAATTTCGGTGGATTCATGGCACTATCCCATAGATTTCCTGGTTTTACATATGCAATATTCGATGGGTGGCCATCCTTTAATTTTGGGTAGACCATGGATGGCTACTGCAGATGCTTACATTGGGTTCTGTTTAGGGAACATGGTTTTTCAAATGGGCATAACACTAATAATTAGTGTTATACCTGCCTGCAGAACCAAACCCATCCATAAAACTAGCAGGTGGCAAGAAAACTTTATCTAGGGAAGAACCCGAAACGGAAAATGAGGAATTGAGACCAGTCCTCACTATTGGACAGGCCCTTCAGTTGAAAATGGAATCAGAAGATGATGTAATCACTTCCTTTATGGATGATCCTTGCTCCGTTTCAGAGCCAAATCAACAAATCCTAGAATCTATCCTAAGCTGTGAGACTTAGGAAACTATTGAAACAATAGAAAGATTAGAGGAGCCACCTGTTGATGCACCCCATGAAAGTGTTCCACTGGAATTAGAATCGGGAAAACCCTGAATATTAATCCGAACCTGTCAGAATACCAGAAGAAGAAACTTGTAGATGTCCTTTGGAAACATAAAGAAGCCTTCGCCTAGGATTATTCATACATGAAGGGGATTCTTGCTGATTTATGTACCCATCGCATATACATTAAGGAAGATTGTCATCCTGTGAGACAACCTCAGAGAGGAATGAACCCTGCGTTGAAAAATGTTGTGAAAGAAGAGCTTCAGAAATTACTGGACGTAGGTTTTATCTACCCCATATCAGATAGCCAATGGGTCTCACCATTAGTAATGGTCCCCAAGAAAAATGGTAAATGGCAAATATGCATGGATTATCGAGAATTAAATAAGGCAATGCAGAAAGATCATTTTCGTTTGCCATTTATTGAGCAAGTTTTGGACACAGTGGCTGGAAAAAGGTTTTTCTCTTTTCTAGATGGGTTTAGTGGATATAACTAGATCCAGATAGCTCCTGAGGATTAGGATAAAACCACTTTCACATGCCCCTAGGCAACATTCCCATACCAAGTCCTTCCTTTTGGCCTGTGTAATGCTCCTACAACATTCCAGAGGAAAATTTTGGGGATTTTCTCTGACCTGGTAGATGACAGTGTTGAAATTTACATGGATGACTTTACTCCATATGGGGATTTATTTCTAGAAGGGCTGAAAAATTTAGAAAAAGTTCTTGAAAGGTGTATGCAAGCACGTGTCTCTCTGAGTACAGTAAAATTCCATATGATTATGGAGGAGGGAATCGTTTTGGGACATTTTCTCTCAGCTGAAGGAAGTAAGATGGGCCCAATGAAAATAAAGGTAATTCTGCACTTCCCAACACCCAAAACACCCACATAGGTACGTAGCTTTATTGGTTGCACTGGTTATTACAAGAGTTTTATGGAAAATTTTGCGAAAGTAGCACACCCACTTTTTCAATTACTAACAAAAGATTCAGATTTTGTGTGGTCAGGTGACTGTGATGTAGCCTTTATGAAAATTAAAGAATTGGTCTATAGTGCTCTAATCCTTAGAGGACCAGACTAGGCATTACCTTTCCATATTCATACAAATGCTTCCCAAACAACGATTGGTGCAGTATTGGGACAACAAGAGGACAGAGTACCATATGCAGTTTACTATGTTAGTAAGAATTTGGCTCCTACTGAATTAAACTATAGAGTGAGAAAGAATTCCTTGCTTTCATTTATGCCATCAACAAATTCTGGCACTACATTACCAGGTATCCTAATTTTGTGCATACTAATCACACAGCTATCAGGTATTTAATGAATAAACCTGTTACCCCTGGTCGCATTACAAGATGGCTTTTGCTACTATAGGAATTTGATATTACTATAGTAAATAAACCAGGGAAAGACAATGTGGTTGCAAATTTCTTATCTAGGATAGAACATGATGGTAAGAATACACCAATCGAAGATAACTTTCTAGATGAACATCTTTTTACAGTTTCTACTAACGCTCCATGGTATGCAGATATTGCTAATTATCTTGCAACAAGGAAGGTGCTTCGTCATCTGTCATATAAGGAGCAAAGGAAGATTATTGACCAGAGTACCTGATATTCATGGATGGAAGGATATCTCTTTCATACAGGGGTTGACCCTCTGGAGTAAATTTTATAGATAAAAGAATAGGTCACAAAGTGCTGCAAATGGGATATTACTGGCCCTCCATCTTTCATGATGCTCGGGATTATGTTCGAAGGTGTGATAGCTGCCAACGGATGGGACAACCTGGGAAAGCAGATGAAATGCCTCTTTAGCCCTAGATAGTCCTTGAATCATTTGAGAAATGGGCCATCTATTTTGTTGGACCCTTCAACCCACCTTATCATCAGAAATCTTACATCCTAGTCTGCGCTGATTATGTAACTAAATGGGTGGAAGCCAGAGTGGTCACAAGACAAACAATGAAAGTAGTGCCAAACTTTCTTTTTGAAGAAATCTTTTCCCGACACGGTACTCCAAGGGAAATTGTATCAGATGGAGTATCACATTTCACATCTCACATGATAGGAAAGTTGATGCAAAAATATGGGGTCAAACATAGAGTGACTACCCCCTATCACCCCCAGGCGAATGGACAACTAGAAAGCACAAACAAGGTATTGGAAAATATCTTGACAAAGATAGTAGCAGTTCATCGCCAAGACTGGGCACAGAAACTTCCAGAAGCTTTATGGGCATACAGGAAAACATTGTAGAACACAACTGGGTTTTCCCCAATTGAATTAGTCTATGGGAAATCCCCCTTGTTTCCTGTGCAATTTGATATCAATACACTCAAAACAGCTCTAGAAGTAGGCCTAGATCTATCAGAAGAACTGAAACACCGACTAGAACATCTAAATGAGTTGGACGAGATTCGATCAGTAGTTGTCCAGAAGACCACTGTTGTTCAAGAGAAAAGAATGAAATGGCTTGATAAATTTATCAAAACTAAGGTGTTTCATGTGGGGGATTGGACATTACTTTATGACTCCTGATTTAAGGATTTCAAAGGCAAGCTTTGCACTCACTGGATGGGGCCATATCAAGCAGATGCAGTGTTCGACAATGGAATGGTTAGATTAATTACAATAGATGAGAACCATACCTCGTTCTTAGTAAATGGACACCGTGTAAAACTATACCACCACCCAGTCTCTAGAAATGCCTTTGTCAAACACCTTTCTAATTCATCTGACTTAATGGTTGTCGGAATAAAGAACACTCTCACTCTACTCTAAAAAAAAAAATTATATCTATATCTATATATATATATATATATATATATATATATATATATATATATATATATATGTATATATATATATATATATATATGTATATATAGATATATATATATATATATATATATATAGATATATAGATATATAGATATATATATACATATATACATATATATATATATATATGTATATATATGTATATATATATAGATATATATATATATATCTATATATATATATATATATATATATATATATATATATATATATATATATATATATATATATATATATATATATATATATATATAGATATATATATATATATATATATATATATATATATATATATATATATATATATACATATATATACATATATATAATACTACTATTACATACTTGTTTGTATTTTGCAGGAATAATGAAGGAAGATGGCCAAGAGAAATGTAACACTAGGCGTTGCTACTCCACCAGTTCTACTATTAAGATGTTGTTGTTACTCCACTAAGTGTTCTTACTCCATAACTATTGTTACTCCGCAACTGCTGTTACTCTGCCAGTGTTGTTACTCCGTAACTATTGTTACTCCATAACTATTGTTACTCGCAACTACTATTACTCCGCCAGTGTTTTTACTCCGTAACTGCTGATACTCCATAACTGTTGTTACTCCGTCAGTGCTGTTACTCTACAACTGTTGTTACTCCACCAGTGTTGTTACTCCGCAACTGCCATTACTCTGCCGGTGCTGTTACTCCGCAATTGTTGTTACTCCGCTGGTGTCGTTACTCCGCCATTGCCATTACTTTGTCATTACTGTTACTCCCTGTTTTTGTTACTCCCTGTTGCTGTTATTCCCTCAGAAATTTTGTTGTTACTCCACCATAAGGTAGGTCCTCAAGTACATCTCCACTGATTTTATGGATTTAATTAAAATATTCCAAAAGGACATTAAAGTGTGTCGTGGATGGCCGTAATTAAGTTGGGGGGGAAGGGGGGGGGGACCGTCATAATAAGCAACGATGTACCTCGAAAAAGAATTCATGACACAGATCCTCACCTAACATAATCTAATGATTTCGGTACTCCATAATCATAGCTTTGATGTCTTGGAATGCGTACTCGTACGAGCAGAGTCATAATCAATCACCTCCCCAACGCGCTGCATTAAATTTCTAAAATATCTAACAATACCACCATAACCTGTCATCATTTTCAAATGTACCAATAGTGTTTCATCCGTTTTCCCCAAAAGCAACCATGACATTATTTCAGTTGCCAACGGTTTGGAGCCCTGTCATTCTCCCCTGCCAGCCAACTGCAGTCTTCATGCTGATCCAGCCTCTACAGCGATGGGTGGACATTCTGTGCGACATGAGCCTGAGGATACAACAAGAGTTCATAACAACTAGGAGGTATGGCAAGTTTTTGAGAACACAGGTTGGAATGTTTACTTCGATAGGTTGAGAGGGTTGAACGAAGGAATTACAGCAGAATTCGCACTCAACTTAGGAGAAGAAAGCTCTCACGTCCGCGGAATTGAAATCCCTGTGACAGAGGAAGCCATCGTAGAAATCAGTGGGCTCCCTCAAAATGGATAGCGATGGTTCTCAAGAAGGACTGCCCTTTCGGAGTTTCCCAAAGCCTTTTTACAAGTGGGAGAAAGTATCGCACAGAAGGGTCAGGGATACGATCGAAACTTGCTACCGCATCCATGGGGAGGAGTAGCAGAGTTCGTCATAAAATATACGACTTGCGAAGGGAGATACTCCACCATATTAAAATACCATCTTCACATACTATCTCACCTGTGATTTCCCCAAGCAGAAGATTTTTCAATTAATGTGACCTATTTCCTATTGAGAAGCCTTCACTTAATGGCACATTCAGCTCAGGGGTCGCGACAGGTATTGACGGTCATCACCCACCATGGGCTGGTTCAACTGTTAGTAATGAATGCCATCAGATGAATTCCAATCCCATGGGAATTGTTTTGGGATTCTACAGAGGAAGAAGTAGCAACTGTTGTGGCTTCCAGGGAAGACGAACCAGAAGCCATGGAGGAAGAAAACGTAGGAGAAGATGATTATGTTGACTAGGAAGAACTGGAAGAGATGGGGATGGAAGTAGAAGAATTTGAAGCAGAGGTTGCTTCCCAAGAGCAAGCTGAAACTAAGCCAATGGAAGATGCGAGAGTTGACACAGAAGGGCCCACTAGTGTGTTATGGGCAGATTTTTTGTCTTTTTGAATGAATAACCCCTAGACCTAGTAGCAAGTCTAGAACAACAGGTAAAGTAAATCCATTGCTTATCCAATAGCTAACAGATAAAAGAAAGAGGAGAAAAAGTGCTAACCTGTATCTCTCGCTCGATCCCTCTTCCCTTTGACTACTTTTGCCACTTCCTTCCATACTTAACTCACTTGAAAGGTACTTGCACACAATCCGAGACAGAAAACCATCAAAGCATACATATTGATCTGTTAACTAAACATACTATAGAATCAAAAGTACAATATACATCACATAACACATGAATGGGAAAAAAGCATAGAACTCTTTATTCATAGAAAGGAAGACTACAACGCATGTAGATGCATGTTGAATTCAGCATCATCCTCCCAGCTTCAAACCCTTCTCTCCTCATGGAAACAACAATTTGACATGATAACATTACTCTCTCTACTAATCTCATCCAAGCAACATTTCCTTAGCTTAAGAAGTCTCAACCTAGACCAGCCAATGAGAGCTTGGTCCTTTTATAGCTGAAAAGAGGAGGTTAGGCCATTAATGGCTCTCATGAATGCTTTGCCATATTTGGGAATTGGTTCCATGGAGGAAGGGATAATGGATTAAGGTTCATTCATCTCCTTCCTCATCCAAAAGCGAGCCCAATCCTTCTAGAAACCTCCAGAAGCATCCATTGGATGAGGAATCCAATGAGTTCATTTAAAAAATTCGATGGATCTCACTCATCGCAGGTGCAACAAAGGCCAGGTGCTATGCATAGCACCCAGACAGTGTAGTGCCTGCCATTCATTGCAGCCAGATAGAAGGCCACCTGTGATGATCTCCTTAGGGACATTTTTTGGATGAATGGTGTCATGAAACTCTTGGGAAGCAAGCATGATGTAGGTTAACCTCATTAGCGAATGAAAATAACTGAAATAGGGGTTGATGGACCCTAATAATATGGATCTGGAAGTTGGTGTTGATGTGCCCAAATTTTCCTATAATAGTTGCTCCGTAAAGCATGAAGTCAAAAATAAACATGTCGAGTGAGATGTTTTACCACTTGGAGAGAAGGTTTCGAAACGGAAGGTGACCTACATCATTTACAACACAAATATCATGATACTTTGATTTTTTCTCATAATTAGTTGAGGGAAGGCATACCCATGCTCAGCTTATAAACTTTCATTACATGTACAAAGATAGTCATCTATACATATAGACCCATGAATGGATGACCATGAATGTAAGGCCATTGTACATTTTATATAGTACTCCTGACCAATATATCACAACTCACATGGATGAAACTAGATCCGGGGTCTTTAATCTCATCTAATCTTTCACTCAAGTACAAGTCTAACCATGTGAATAAATGATCTGAAGTTGAACATGGAGAGACATCATCTGATTACCAGCCAATGATGTAAGCCATTAACAGATGCGAGATGAATCACCGATAATGATAATTACCCTCAAGGTACTGCAGTACATTCTACATGGTGTGAATAAATTATTTGATGTCAAACACCATACAAAGTCTTTCGGTCGAAGGCCAGTGATGTCAACATATCGCTGGAAGCGAGAAACCTACCATTGATGTATGCAAGCCTCAAGGTATTGAAGAGTTGTTTCTAAGTCAACTTCTTAGATGATGTGCTAATGTCGACAAGAAGCAACCTGTCGCAGGAGGGCCTTGGTATATCCCACATCAACGACACAAAACGAGGTAAATGATTTTTGAGATGAAACATCGACTGACAACACAAGGTTCAAGAATGGCGGGCATGAAAATGAAGGTTTACTGTATTTTAAAGGATGAAATTTTGAACTGAGTGACTTCTCTTGAACATATCGGCGACACTGAAGTGAATTGGTAGCATTGACCCAAAACAAAGTGATGGACGGTATGATAGACCAACGGTGTGATAATCATCAAGCTGAATGACCCAACCCACATAGTCACGGTGATGAGGTGAAAGTGTCATGTTCAAGAGTGACCTGCTACCATAAAGTGTTCCCAGCTTTTTCCCATTTTCCCCAGTCATTTCTGACCAATACCTATTTATTTTTAATCAAGCTTGAGGAGGATAACATATGCTTTTTGTATAATTCCACCCTTCGAGTGAATCCATCAATATTTGATGTTTTAACGAGTCTAGCGAAGGTGAAACTCGGTCTTGTCTAGATGGACAAGTTTGTCGCTATTTAATGTTTTTAACGAGTTTAACGAAAAAGATAACTCGATCCTTTTCACATTTAGAGAGTCTAAAAAGGGACTAAAAGGAAACTCCAAAATTTCTTTTTCGTACATTTGTCTCTTAAGCCTGAAAAAGCATAAAACAATACAAGAGAGCACCTATTGATCATGTTTGACCAACGAGTACCTTTTTCGTAGTTAATATATATCAGCCCGAAAAAGGGGTAAAACTATACTGAGTAGATAACAATTCTAGTCCATTGACGAGCTAGAAACGACAAGTGCTTGACAATCTTTTCATGTTTAGAGAGCCTGAAAAGAGCTTAAAGAGGACTCCATTTTGAGGAATGAGTGGTGTCTAGGGTAGCAACTGGTTCTGGTGATGTTGGAACTTCTCAAAACATGTTGATTTATGTGAATAGGTTGGCTAATAAGACCACTCATTGCAACTATCCCTTAAAAAGGGTAGAAAAACCAAGTGAAAGCGTGTGATCAACAAAAGGGATGGTGGCGATGGAATGAAACAACCAAGGCTCATCTGACGAAAAAAGGCTGATAAAATGGCAATCACAAGGGTTAAAAATAAAAATGGGTTCATTTTTAGACAAGCTTGAACCATAGGGAACTATGCTTGGATTCAATTTCATGTTTACACAAGCTTGAAACAAAAAACTATGCTTGGATTCAGTTTCATTTTTACCCAAGCTTACAGCAAAAAACTATGCTTGAGATTGCTTTACATGCCCCTAGCATGATGAAAAGGAGAGTCTCCAATAACCAGATGGAAGTCACTGCAGTGAAGCAGGACGGTTATCCAACACCTTTTTTGCTTCATCTAGATAGACAAAGGTGAATTGGATGATTCCCTTCACATAACCTATAGGGAAACTTATCTTTACCACTAGGTGTGTGCCCCACAAGCTTCATTACATTAACCTAAGTAGACTACTCATGGCTATCAAGTGGATGGAATGAAGGTTCGCTTACAAGATCAAGTGAAAGACTCGACTGGGATTTTATGAGATCTGCTCAAAGACTCGACTTGGAACTTTGCTCCAGGGGACCTTGTTTCATTTTAAAAAGAGCTTGACATAATACAAGGAACTCTACTCTGATTCCTTGTTTCATTTTTAACGATCTTGACACAAGACAAGGAACTATGCTCATTCCATTAGTTTCATTTTTTAATGAGGTTGACACAAGACCAAGAATTGTCCTCATACTCCTTGTTTCATTTTTTAACAAGGTTGACACAAGACCCAGAACTATCCTCATATTCCTTGGTTTCATTTTTTAATGAGGTTGACACGAGACAACAAAATATCCTCAGAGACCATTGTTTCATTTTTTAACGAGGTTGACACAAGACAACGAACTATCCTCGAAGGGCCCGTTTCATTTTTTAATGAGGTTGACACAGTAAAAGAACTATCCTCGGTGACCCTTGTTTCATTTTTTAATGAGCTTGACACAAGATAATGAACCATCCTCGAACCCTTGGGTTCATTTTTTAACGAGGTTGACACAAGACAAGGAACTATCCTCGAACCCTTGGGTTCATTTTTTAATGAGGTTGACACAAGAAAAGGAGCTATCCTCGGCTTCCTTGTTCCATTTTTTAATGAGGTTGACATAAGACAACGAACTATCCTTGGACCCTTGGGTTCATTTTTTAACGAGGTTGAAACAAGACAATGAACTATCCTCGGTAACCCTTTGTTTCACAACTCATAAAAGGTCATGAAGGAGAGATCTGGTTCCAATGCCCCCAGTACATGATGTACAACATCACTGAATTGACCATCAATTGATGTAGGTATGGAACAGGTTGCCACATAATTAGCCCATGGAGGGGATGATACCATTGGTACAAAGGGACCATTTAGGGAAGATGGTTGACCAGGAGCCATATTTGGATAGAGAAATGAAAGTTGGTCAACAGTGACAATCCTGCCTTCATGTGGGAAACAAATCACTTGAAAGAGTGTTGAAACAATAGCTCCCATGTCATAAACATAGTCATACCTAAGAAGTAAGTTTAAATCTAAAGGGCTTGGGACTACCATCACGTTCAGATAAACTGTTTTTCCTCCCAAAGTAATAGGTAACTGAGGAAGGATCCCTAGTGGTTTACTGGTTCCTCTGTTAAAAGCCAAAAAATTTTGTGTAACTGGCACAAGTGGCGGGGAATCAAGTGCTTGCCAAGAAATTGAGGAAAGGATACTCACTGATGCACCTTCATCTATAATAGTTCAAGATACAATCATATTACAAACTTGTACTATGATCTAGAAAGGCACATAAGAAGGAAGGCGGAATCCTGCCAGTCGATTCCAATCAAAGGAAGTGACCAGAGTACTTGGAGGGGGTACCGTAGAAATGGGAGAATTAACCCCTTGAGTTACAAGAACTGGAGTATTTTCCTCTTGTCTTGATGGAACAGGAGGACTGCCCCCAAGCTCCTTAGAATCTGAAGAAACAAAAAGAACTTGAGTGGTACCATTTTCACTCTCTTAAAGAAGGGTACGATTTATTGAAGGTGAAATCGGGTCAACTGCTACCTCGACTTGTTGATTTGGGTCGGGTATAGACCCATGAGATTTACTTTCAGAGAGAGTGGGCTTGACCGATGATTGATTTTGGTCAGTCATTTTATCAACTAGTGAAGGATTTAGGGAGAGTTTCATGTAACCAAATGGAAGTTGCTGCAGTAAAGTATGACGATTATCCAACAGTTTTTTGGCTTTGTCTAGATAGGGACAATGGTGAATGGGATGATTCCCTTCACATAACCTACATGGAAACTTAAATTCACCCTTCGTTTCATGAACTTTACTAGCACTAGTTGATGGTGTGTCACCAACATGATCTCTAGAGGTTGATGACACAGAATGATGTGAATGAGAAGACCATTCTTCTAAGATCTGAGGAATATCAGGACAATTTTGAAGAAGATGGTCTCCCGCACAAAGTTTGCATGAATATCGAACTTTGTGAGGCTTGATGGATGGTTTATCATCAGATGTTGCATTCAAAGCAATGGTTGCTTGGTTTTCCCTCTACTGAATTTGCTTCTTCTTCTTCTTAGCCACCTGGTTACTAGTACCAATACTTTCACCAAGCAAAGAGGAAGAAGGGGAAGAAGAAACAACCGAGGAAGAGGGCAAAGTGTCAACTTTAGGATCAACTGGAGCTTAATTTTGTCCAGTTGGAGGTGTACTTGATTGTAGAGGAATCATGACATTTTGAACCAAGGAGGTTGAAAACAACCATACTGGCAAACCAATGGTAAATCCCGGAAGGGACAATGTAGCCATATATGGAGCACCAATATTTCCAAACAGAGGAAAAGGACTAGGATTCCCATCAAAAGGAATTCCTTGATTGTTGGACTCCAGATTTGTCACCATATGTTTCAACATAAGATCAACTAAAAAACAAGTGTGGAGGATGTTATCCATGGTCAATTAATTTTTACAACACTAGAACTTAACCTTGCTTTTTCATTTTTTAAGAGTCGAGAAAAAGCAAAAGATGACTCCAGTCGCTTTCATTGTTTAATGAGCTTGAAAGGACAAGCACTCAGATGAACCTTTTCTTTTAAGGAGTCAAAAAGGAACAAAAGTGACTAATTTCGAGATACAAAGCAAGAGGGTTTACCAAACTAATCACAAAATTGCAATATACACCTTGGTGATAAATGAAGGAGAAATTACCAAGGATTTACCGTACGGCAGTTAGTCTTCCCAAATGTTGTGTTTGGTGCATTGTGATCGGTAAGGTGGAAAACTCAGTTTCCTAGGCATAAAGGATTTCAACCTATTGGTGTCTACCACTATATACATGACGGTACAGGGAGCACAAGTCCATACTAGTACTTATCGGTTCAGAGAGGAGGAATCACCCAACCTCAATGAAAACGACACACTAGGTTTTAAGACGTCGGAACACGTCTCTAGCCTAGACCTTTAGATGTTTTCATTAGGTTCCAATGCATTATTAGATTAATTGATGTAAATTTTAGGTTGATCCTGCTTAAAATTTTCCTTTGAGGGTTCACCACGAGATGTTTTCCGAAATTCCTAAAAATGCAACTATAATTAGAAGCACTCTTTCCATTTAATTTCAATGAAAATCCCCAGCGGAGTCGCCATTTTGTTATGGGAAAATTTAGTGTCTTTTCGAATGACTAACCCCTAGACCTAGTAGCAAGTCTAGAACAATAGGTAAAGTAATTACATTGCTTTTCCTATAGCTAACAGATAAAAGAAAGAGGAGAAAAAGTAATAACCTGTATCTCTCGCTCAATCCCTCTTCCCTTTGACCACTTTCGCCACTCCCTTCTATACTTAACTCGCTTGAAAGGTACCTGCACACAAGCCGAGACAGAAAACCATCAAAGCATACATATCAATCTGTTAACTAAACATACTATAGAATCGAAAGTACAATATACATCACATAACACATGATTGGGAAAAAGCATAGAATTCGTTATTCATAGAAAGGAAGATTATAACCCATGTAGATGCATGGTTGATTCAATGCCATCCTCCCAGCTTCAAACCCTTCTCTCCTCATGTAAAAAACAATTTGACATGATAACATTACTCTCTCTACTAATCTCATCCAAGCAACATTTCCTTAGCTTAAGAAGTCTCAACCTAGACCAGCCAATGAGAGCTTGGTCCTTTTCTAGCTGAAAAGAGGAGGTTAGGCCATTAATGGCTCTCATGAATTCTTTTCCATATTTGGGAAGTGGCTCTATGGAGGAAGGGATAATCGATTAAGGTTCATTCATCTCCTTCCTCATGCAAAAGCGAGCCCAATCCTTCTAGAAACCTCCAAAAGCATCCATTGGATGAGGAATCCAATGAGTTCATTTAAAAATTTCGATAGATCTCGCTCATTGCAAGTGCAAAAAAGGCCAGGTGCTATGCATAGCACCTAGATAGTGTAGTGCATGCCATTCATTGCAGCCAGATAGAAGGCCACCTGCAATGATCTCCTTAGGGACATTTTTTGGATGAATGGTGTCATGAAACTCTTGGGAAGCAAGCATGATGTAGGTTAACTTCATTAGGGAATGAAAACAACTGAATTAGGGGTTGATGGACCCTAATAACATAGATCTAGAAGTTGGGGTTGATGTGCCCAAATTTTACTATAACATAGTGCCATGGTTGAGGCTGTCCCACAAGAACTAGCCTTGCCTATGGAACTAGCAGGGCAATTTGGTACCATGATAACCATAGAGGCAGGACCACAGCAGACAAGAGTGGGTGAATTGGTTAATATGGTGACCGAGGGTACCCCACAAGGACCTCCTACCACCATGGAGCCGATGGAGGAGGATAACCCGAATGAAGAAGAGGTCGTGACCACCCCGACCATGGAACCCATGGAAGAGGAGGAACAAGGACAAGAAGGGCTCGGAGCTGGGGAAGCCATGGGACCCGTGGAAGAAGCTCTAGGAGAACTAGGGCATGAGGTTGGCACTGACCCACAAGAACTAGTGTCGACCTTGGGACCGAACATTGAAGACTCGTGCCAGTTCTCCTTTTTCTCCTCTATCCCAAGAGGAGCAAGGGTAACTCGTTCCCCTCGGTGAAAAGAAGAAGATCTCGCCATTCCTCTAGCTTTGAATTTGTCACAAAGGCCACAACTGTGTGGGGTGGATGCTACTCAGGTGACAGGCACTTCAGAGCCTGAAAGGAGAAAAGAGGTAGAGGTCCCTGAGGCTGGGGAACCGAGAAGGATTCCAATAGACACATTAGCAGGAGAGCATCTCGCAAGGGCATCACCGGTTGCGGTGAGCACGCAACAAGAGGAAGTAGCCATTGGCGAAGAGGAGGGACCAAGCAAAGCGGTCTTGACGAACGAGCCAATGGAAAAGCTAGGCGAGAAGGTCGTGAAACAAGAGATAATCGAAGAAGAACAGGTAGTGGAGGAAAACCCGATAGTCGGCACAACAGAAGCCGTCCAAGGGGATTTACCTCCAGCTGCTGAAACTGAGGAAGTGTTGGTTAAGCAGGAATGGGTAGAGTTGTGTGAACAGTGAAGACTCCCAGTCAAACAAAAATATTAGCTACAATTTAAAGAGACAATGCGGCTTAAGATGGAGGTCAGGAAACTAAGGAGGTAGGTACACAAAATTCAAAAGAGGATGAAGAAATACAAGTGGCAAGCTAAAAAGTCCAAGGCCATCAGAGTGGAAGCAGAGACTCAGATGAACCAGGTAGCCACAACCTCTGCTACCACTCAAACAGACCCAGTCGAGTGATTGTTTGAAGACCATGAGTATGCCTTGACGACTGAAGTGCAGACTTGGAAATCTACTGTGGCCCAGTATCAAAATGAGGTCAGAAGAACTCAGGAACAAGCCTCCACAACCATTTTTGAATATGTGGAGCACATAGATATCATGAGATTAAGGCATGCAAAGCAGCAACTCAAGATGGAGCAGCTGGAGAAGCAAGTGGCAGAGCTGAAAGCTGATAAGGAGCAGATGTTCAATTTGGTGCAAGAGGTGATGGCATGTCACCCCCCTACTTCTTGTTATTCTTTATTCTTGCATGAACATTTTCTTTTATTCTACATGGAGAGAATAAAAAACGAGATTAGTTATGAAATAGAAGATGTGTACAATTTCTCCAAATAATGAGGAGTCGTGACGTGCCAACTCAGCATTTTATGTGTGAGTTTTACCTGCATGGGTATCTACTGCACTTGGACAGAGAATTCAACCTGATCCCATATGTGGGGGACATTCATTTATGGGCCCTCACCTCTTACACTTTCAATTAGATCAACTGGTAGAAGGATTTTAACACTTTTGAATCCAATCAGGTTGCAAAGCCATTTATAGTAAGAGGAGAACATGAGATGTCAATCACAATGTTCACTAAACACAACACCTTTTGGGGGATTGAGGGGAACAGAGACAAAATGCCGAGGACACAAAATTGGTGCCTTGATCTTTGTGTTAGGCAATTAATCACATTTCAAGATGAGGCCCTGGATTGCTGTCAGAAAAGGTGGATGCTTTCACCAACAGCTGTCCGAAGCAGGGAACCTTTTGGGGCACAAAAGTTTTCATGAGTGCTCCCTAGAGTGCCCAGATATGTGGCATATGTCGGGACATGCAGGGTTCGGTGGATGGGGATCCTGTTTCAGTTTCCTACTATTTGGTTTCCTGTAGAAAATTACACTCCTATGTATAATGTTTCGGTAGACTGGTGGAAGGAAGTCCTCCTTTCAGATGGTTTTAATGTTCCAGGGACAGAGATAGCTGTAGAATATGATCTCGCTCAGCTTCATGAAACCTATAGTTTACTAAATCCAGACCTACGGAGGCGGCGAACTGCATGAGGGCATGCAAAAGGCTAGTTGGGGGGGAGATGTTGGGCACCAAATCAGGCTATCATTCTGTTGCATTTCCATCACCCTTTTTGACCTTTTTGCACTTATTTACCCATGTTTTCTATGCTAAATTTACGAGGTAAACACCCGTGACTTGCCTATAAGAATATTTTATTAATGAAGTAAAGTCACGGAGTCTTAACTATTCGTAGTGCTAAAATGTATGTTTCACCACAACTTTTGGAGAACAGAAACCATTGCTTCAGCATCTCGCAACAGATCCAGCAATGACCAACCATAAGGAGGCCGCACAGCTGGAGTCACAGATCCTTGAACCATTCTTAGACCTCTTGCTGATCTTGTTTATCTGGCATTGGTGCCATTCCAACTAATGTATATTTTTGAATATATGGTTACCATGTTTTGGGGAAAGATGTTGTTCTCCCACACTGTGTATAAAAGACAGATTGTTCCTGTAAATGGGGATTCCCCCATCGATATTGTAATTTCCTATTTTAGATTAATAAAGTATCATTTGTTTTGCTATTCTAATATTCATTGTGACTAACACAGCCCTGATCAGAGAGCTGGGCCCTCTCTTCTGATCAGGTGCTACGTCTGTATTTGTATGTTATTTATTAGTTATGCTTGTTGTTACATTTCTTTAATTCTCGTAATTGTTTTCTGGAGTTTTGTATGTAGTTTAAAGCAATGTTTTGAATCTTAGCCATGAACCCTTGGTCATAACGGATTGTGCTTTTGTCCCTGCATATACCTTGCACATTGCCTTGAAAGGATACGCACCCGGATTGATAAATTACTATCAGAATAGGGTGAATAAATTGTTCATACCTGGACACCAACATCTACTGCTGGGCTACATTCCCTTTTGATACTAGTTTGTTGTTCCAAATAATGGATTACTAGTAGAGCACTCCCTTCAGGCCACATTAACAAGCTTTGGATATCCTAGCCATATTAACGAAATATAATACCATGTTAAAGCTTGAATAGCCTAGGTATCAAACCCAAGGCTAGTTAGCATATCATACCACTTAGTTACATGCCCTTTCATGAAAACCTTTTTATTCCTAGATTGAGGATTTCTATACCAACAGAAGCCCTTCTTTGGATGCAAAATTTAATCCATTTACGCAAGATAACAACTAAGATACTTTTCAAATTTGTTCACACTTTATTGACTACTTTAGGTACAATGGAAAAAAAAACAAAGGAATTTAGTAGAATTAGGGTCAATTCAAGCATATATTGAATTGGAATGAATAGAATAATGGGTATTTGTTGCTTTAGATCGAAATCTGTCTAGATTCTTGTTAATAATTTTGTAAAAATACACATAATTCTTCCTCAACGTTGCTTAAGGTACCTGCAATGGTTTTTTGTGAAATCTCTATAGTAGATATCATACCTCAATACATAGAGAGTCATGATTACTGATAGTAACCCTCTATGAGGTAATTGTATTTTAATTATATTACAAATACAATGGCTTACTTAAATACATTTCATTGCAGGACAAAGTCATTAGTGATGTTATCTTTTTATTTTCCTTTCCAAAGTAACCATTGAAAGGAAATGATAGAATGAGTGGTCTAATGAGAGTACAAATACTTTTATTGGCCAGAGTAATACTCACAAATATTCCAATGTCCCTGCATATATTTCATTGTGGACATCTGCCATGTCATTGCTTTGCAGTTATTCGTACTGTTTACACAAATATTAAGTGCCTATTATAAGAAATATTTTCTCTGCAGTTTCTATGTCTTTTATTGAGCTTATAATCAAGGAAGAAACATTGACCAAGAGCCTGTTGTGCTCTACAACAACCCCCCCATTTCATGTCATTTTTATTCACAAAACTATCATATGAAATGGGTCCCTTTTTATTTTTGGTATCAATTTTGTATTACTCAAAAAGGTCCGAAAATAAAATGAAAACATTATAAAACCTTTTGATAAACCAATTATTTGGTCTTATAATATAAATGATTAACCTTTTATCATTGCGATAAAGCGATCGCAAGATCACATGTCGCAATGACAAAGGAGGCGTAATTTAAAGACCCATTGGTTTTCTCCGACACAACAACATGCAATAGGCTATCGGATATCGGCAATAATAAGTTACCATAACAAAAGTGCCTTTCGCTCCAATGCGATGGGATAAAGTCCCTTTCGCTCCGATGCGATGCGATATCGCTATCAGCGATCGGGGATGTACCATGCATGCTTTTCAAAGTGCTCAGTTAATACTCCCGATGCGATGCGATATCGCTATCGGCAATTGGGGATTCCAAAAGGAACCAATATAACGATTTAAGTTTTCCCCCGATGCTCGATTGCGATAAAGCCAAAAGCACAAACTTCAAAAAATTGTTAAAGCGGGGATATTACGATTAATTCGTATTAAAGGCCTTATCTTCCAAACAATGATTCACCTACGCTCAACTGCCAAAACATCCAAGGCACGCTTAAATAAATCATTCGGCCAATAAAACGATATGATGGGCATTTAAAGGCTTGGTAGGTTTTAACGACCATTTCATGAAATAGTAAGCTTAAAAATCTTTTCACAGATTGTATCCACGACCACTTTAAGTTAATCCTTCATCATGCATTAATCAATATATCTCGCTCGTGTTTGGTTTTCGCTACCAATTCTCTGTATTACGTTCATTTTCACTCCTATGCAGAACTCTTCCGAAGTAATAGATTCAAGCAGAATGGGGAAGAAGTCTAAGAAAATTACAATCGCTTCCGCTTCACCAGCCACAGGACAACTCGTCGCCGATCCAGTAACTAAAAAAAAGGGATTGATATCCGATACCACATGTCTAGGACTCGGCAAAACTACTTGGCAAAGTACCTATAATTTGATTGAGGACGAAGAACTAGAGGTGACAGCACTACAAGCCACAATGGATACCAATCGAAAATCTGATGCTACTTTAAAGGATTTAGCCGAACAAATTCTCCCATATACGGATGTAGTGAGGTGGGCAATTGAGGAAATCCCAATCACAAACAGAACCTTCTGCACCAGAGATGGGAGAATCTTCGGTTCATTTCAGGCTAATGATTTGAGGCAAATGTATCATTTGCCTGTGCCAGAGAAGAAGTACAACAAGGCATTTCTGGAGAAATTCCGTAATGAGAACGAAACTGAATCCGAACCCATTCGAGATTGGAGGCAAAATCCAGCAAAACACAAGCATGAATCTTTCGGTAAGTACTCTGTTGATTCCCTATGTTCTCCTTATTGTTATGCTGGGATAATGATGTGTAGATTGTGGGGGTTGCACGATTCCACTAATTTCACTATAGAAATGGTTCCCTTGATGGAAGCGGCATGTAATAGTGAAATAATGGATTGGGCAACTATACTGTCAGATAAGCTAGCAACAACAGTTCTTGATTTTAGAACCAAAACCCGCGTCACTGAAAGGCTTATTCCCCCATTCTACTACAGTGCTTATATACTAGACACCTTGTGTTTTAATTCTGAATTTCCTGTGCTCGGCTGGAGGTGGACTTCACAAGACCCCATGCCTATTCACATATACCATCAGAAATTGTGGAAAACTTCCTATAAGCACCATTTATACCAAGTCTTCAATGGCTTTATGTTACCCATTCATTACTCTATTTTTGATAAACCTGCTCCCAAGATTTCCTACCAAGAAGGGATTGATTTGACATCAATAGGAAGATGGTTCAGAGAGGAAAAATTTACTTATATAATAATTTTCGGTAGCCAAGCTGAACCTCATGTCCTTCCTTTGCACATACCTGATAAACTACTGGTGAGGGAGATAGCCTATCAGATTATCTCCGAAGGAGTTACACAAACTCTAAAGAAAAATAAGAAGCAGGTCTGGCCCTCTTTTCCTCTGAGATGTGGTGTCTACACTTTGCATGATTTCAAACATGCAGAGAAAGAATCTACAAAGATGAAGTCATTAACCCTAGCAACTCTCCCTAATAGGCGATTTGATCCCAACAAAGTCACCTATAATGCACTTGAACAGGCCAAATTGACAAAGTTTGATCATAAAGAAGATAAGTTTGATGACCTGTTCTCCTCAGCTAAGTCGATGTCCCAAGTTAAATCGCTGGCCATAATGGAATACAAAGATGAAGGGTTAGTTGAATTCAACAAACTTAGAGAACAGAGGTTGCAAACTCTGCCTCTAGATCAACCCCAGCAACAGAATCAAGCGAGCCTGAATAGCGACATACTAAGGAACCTCCTGTTACATCAAAAGAACAGGAGGAAGTGCATACGAAAAGACAAGAGGAAACCCAGATGAAAGAGCAGGAACAAAGCAGCATAGAGGTGAATGTAGGTATTCAAATTGACCCGAAATTGCTCCAGGAATGGTAGCAATTCGATTCAATTATCAGTAATCTTGAATGCTATAAAGATGCCGAGACATCAAAAGCGGTAGATACACAGGAGACCACTTCAAAACAGGTTCCAAGTGGAACCAGCGGCCTACCCAGTTCGAAAGAAGTAGAAATAATCCCAAAGGATCCCTCCGATCAGATTATTTTGCAAATAGAAGAAATTCCTCCCTTAGATGTCTTCTATAGCCCAAGACACAAAGCTGTGGTAAAACGACAGAGGAAGAGGAGAAGGACTGATCAACCTTCCCTATTCCCAGAACAAACAGTGACGGGCAACGTGGTTTGGAAGGAGGAATTTGACCCCTCTGACGACCTAACAAAACTATCACAATATGCTGGAGCCTATTCGACAGCAACAATAGATAAGGCATCAGAGGTTAGTATTTTATTAAAAACAAAAGACCAGGAGATCTTTTCACTGCAAGTGCAACTATCAGAGGCACAGCAGAAGGAGTAGCAAGCAGAACGGCAATTGTTAACACAACAGCAAATAAATAATCAATTAACTAAAAAATTGCAGGAAGAGAAATAGAGGATTGATCATAGCGCAGTTCAAAAAACAGAAAGAGTTGTCTGACGCATTGGCACAACTAAAAGCGGAAAATGAACAAATGCTGAAGTCAAAAGATGAGCAGATTTCTCAAATATCAGCCCAGCTAGAAAAAACAAAGACTCTTCCACAGATAGCCGAATTCAAAGTAGAGGCATTACAGATAAACAAGGCATTGATAACACAGATAAAGCTTTTATGTCAACAAATCGCCCAGGCGGAACCATTATGCGATTTGACGACATCAATCAGTGAAAAATCAGAAAAAGCTAGAACAGACTTGGATCAAGCCGATGAAACATTAACTAATTTTCTTGAGTGGCAAGGTACCGATCAGGGACAGGCGGCTAATTTACCAAAGATTTTAGAATCACATAAGGAAATATTATTTACAGAATGGCAGTCCCAGTTAATGAAAGCAGAGAGAGCAATTTCAAGATGCAAATCAACCACAAGTAATTTGGTTGAATTGGTTAATAATACTCTCTACTTTTCTAACATGATTTCCCAATGTACTCCAGGTAAATTGACAGCGGCGAAAACATTGGAGCAGTGATGTTATCCGGAACTAGAGAAAAATGGGAGATTAATCGCATGAATTAATAGTTTGACATGGGACGCCTATTGGTTCTTCTTAGTCAAACCATACAGCCAGAGGGATGCCCTCAAATTCCTTACAGATGCAATCGGGTATATCATTCCCGATATTCAGGATGCCACCTATGCCGCCCAACTCAACTCTCGCCTCAATAGACCGCCCGAAGTGGAGCCAATGCTTGCGATATGCCAACTCAGGTTTAAAGGCAAGCAACCTAAATGATGATTCATGTCACCGACTTTCCAGACTGCTGTGAAGGAGATATTCAAGATCAATTGATACCAATTAAGTAGGATTTCAGTTTCATAGATAGTTAGCTTAATTAAGTATTTATAGACCCTTTCATTTTATTTGGAAAGGGTCGTAAGTTTTGTACATGACTTAAAGCCTGAAGTTGCACTACTGTACTTCAGGCATATTCTTTTATAAAACTAGACCAATTATTCTAATTTTGACAAAGAAGCTTTTATGCGAATGTGCACTATTGTCTTTGTTTGAAAGTATTTCTACGTTGGAAGAAGAATTTCAAATAGCGATTGATATTGGGAGTGCTAAGCAGCTCATATGGTACTATTATCTATGTCTGAATTCATTCTTTTTATATGAATTGTCATTTGATTGCTTTTGATATTATCGAATATATGTATGTGTTTTAACAGCATTCTTTATTCTTTCCACTATTGGATGTTTATATTATGCTTTTCTTTTGATCATATATGTATCGATGATATAAATGATAAGTGTAGCAATATTGTGTTAATCACTTTGTTTAACTATTTAAACAAAGTAATCATTGAATGAATAAATGTCTATGTTTATTAGATAGAGTCATCTATATGCCTGTCAATAGACATAGATCATCAAGCGCTACATTTCAAAGTATAATAGTTCTTGGGATTAATAGTAGTTCTTTTATTTTGCTAATAGATTAAGTTATTCGCCTATCATTAGTTTAGATAATCAATCATTCATCCACCCCTTTCTTTCATTACTGGGAAACTGGTCCCATTATCCCCAATCGGAGCCACCATTCCAAACGGAAAAGGAGTTGTATTAAGGTCTGGACTGGGTGGTTATCCCCCAATGTTGATACAATGATTTTCAGGGCATCAACATTTTTGGCGCTAGAAGGAGGGCATCAACTGTGAATGGAAAGCCAACCCAAATCTACAAACCATTCTAAGAGTAATTCTCCCTCTGCATCACCTCGTACTTCCCAATTGCATGTTGGTTCTCCAGTATCCAAACAAGAAGAAGAGGAATCAACTACCACTGCTCAAACCCATCATACTTCAGAACAACTAAGTCTTGAATCTGCTGAAGTCCAGTCTCTTATCCACAAACTTCAGAGTTTCTCAATATCACCACAGAAATCTGAGGTATCTCAAAGCAGTGCGACTTTGCAGTTCAATTTACCTCACCCTCTCACTAGACTTCAGAGTGGAAAGCTCGGTATTGAACCTACTGAGTTCCCTTTACCCAAAAGGAAAAAGGTGAAGAAAAACACTGAAGGATCTGACAGTGAAGAACTTTCATCCACATCCTCCATCTCACCTTCCCTAGTGCGAAGTCAACCATCCACTCCCTCATCACACATTGTTGTTCATCAGGGATTAGCAACTTCAACATTCCAACCTGCGCAATCCTTAATATCAACTCCATCCCAGACTTCTGGAAGTTCAACAGTAATATCATCCACTACTGCGGTTACAATGGGAGATCCATGGACCAGGCCTGGTGTAGTCAATATGCCTGCTCCATTGCATGCATTACCTGATGCACCTGAGAAATGGTTACCTAAGTTTAATCCAGATGATGGAACACAAGCTGAGGAACATATTAATAACTTCATGTTGGCAGTTAATTTGAAGGGAGTAACGGAGCAAGATGTTGTCGTTAGGCTTTTCCCTTATACTTTGCAAGGATCAGCAGGATCCTGGTATTTTTCCTTACCTTCTGGTTCCATTACCAGTTGGACGACTTGCCAAGAACAGTTTCTTACTAAGTATGGTGATGATAGGTCTTTGGCTACACTAATAAATGATCTCTCCAATCTTAGGATAGAGCATAGGGAACCAATTAAAGAATTTAATGCACGATTCAATAAACTCTTGAATAAAATCCCAACGACCTCCAAACCAAGTGAGCAAATCCGAAGCGAGTGGTATATAACTGCCCTACCTGCCAATATAGCTATTTTTGTAGACAGGGCTGGAAAACCAACTTTAGCTGAAAACATGAAAGAAGCACTTGCTGTGGAGAAACGTATTAATGCTCTAGAGAAGAAAGATGCTCTTGAAGATTAAAAAACCAAAAAATTTTCTTTTAAAGATGATTCAAAGAAGAAAACCCCTAAAGATCCATATGACATGGAGGGTCTACAAAAGGTCCTCAAAACTATGTCAAATGAAATGGTTGAAATCAAAAAACAGGTAGCTGAAACCTCAACCAAAAGACCCTTTAGGAATTACAAGAAAACTAAATCAAAACCACCGAATGTTATATCTAATGCAGATTCAGATCTTGAAGAAGGAGAAGAAGAAACAGCTTCACCAGTTGATGAAGAAGAGCAAGTTGTTGAATGTCATGGAATGTGGGATTTTATATTGCCTAACTCCGATACAGAAAATGAAGAAGAAGCGTTTCCTGTCACTACCAGGAGTAAAGGTACCTCCAAACCTGTTCAGACAACTTCGAAGAAAAGGAGTGCAGGTGCTGCTACAACAAAGGAAAAGGTACCCCGAAGAAGCCACCTGTAACAGTTTCACAAAACCAACCTTCAACCTCAACTATCCCATCAACATCTAAGACATTGGCAGTGTCTGATTCAATGGATTACAATATTGTTGATGACATGAAGAGGACTAAGGAAAACATTACTATGTTTGAACTTAGTAAATTGAAACATCAGCAAAAATTACTTCTCAAAGGATTAAATGTTGTTCCTACTTCACCCCTTCCCAGTGCTAAAGCTGCAAATGATACAGGTCAACCACCTTCTAGTATGGTCGAAGCTACTGATTCAGTTCTGATAGGAGATAGATCAAATTCTCATACTCCACCTTTCCTTCTAACCTATGAGATCTACAATAGAAACCTGCACAACTGTTTGATTGACTCAAGGGCATCCTCTAATATAATGCCAGCTTCAGTTTGTTCCAAACTGAACATTGAACCCCAAAAGTCCGCTATTCACATTGTGCAGTTGGACAGGACTAAAGTACAGGTTTTAGGAGAAATCAACTCAGTAACTATCAGGCTATCAGCTGATCCTAGAGTAGTACAAAGAATTTATATCTTGATCGCCGATATACCTGAATTTTATGGTTTGATATTAAGTAGGGATTGGTCTGAAAAACTACATGGGTATATTTCTACCGATTGGTCCCATATGTGGCTTCCCTATAAGGGAAAGCCAAATCAATCGGGAAAAACACATGACCCATACAGTTACAGAATTTGAACAAGAAAACCAACCAATAGCATTTAATAACAACATTTGGGGAATTATTCATCAGAGTATTTCTTTGGCAACTTCGCTACCCAACCATCTCCTTTCTCAGTAAACCATTCTACATCTCAGATCGAAAATTATTCACAAACAGATAGGTCAAGATGTTTTAATGATACTGAGGAAACTGTAAATAAAATTGTTAATAATTCTTTATTTTGGTCAGTATATTTCGATGGGTCCAAGTCTAGCGAGGGCTCAGGCGCAGGATGTATTTTGATTAGCCCACAGGGAGAAAAAACAATGCTGTCCTATAGGTTAGAGTTTGAATGCATGAATAATACAGCTAAGTACGAAGCCTTAGTCCAAGGACTATATAAAGCGATTGGCCTCAAGGTCCAATATTTGAAAGTGTTTGGAGATTCTGAAATTATTATTAAACAGGTAAGGAATACAATTCATTGTCTTTCTAGCCATCTCAAACATTATCAGTCGCTGGTACAGGAACTCACCTCCCACTTTTCGGCATTCAATATTTCTTCCATTCCCAGGTCTCAAAATTTAGCAGACGACCTGCTAGCCAATGTTGCTTCCAAGCTCCTACCTTCTGAAGATTATAGCCCAGATAGATTTTCAGTAGAATTACTTTTTAGGCCATCAATTCCTGACAATATCACTAATTGAAGAGTATTCAGCCGCGATGAAGACATTTTATAGTATTTAACTTCTGAAAAGTCCTATGATGATCAAATCATTGAGGAAAACGAGCATGACCTTCAAATGAGAGGTAAACACGAGGAAAATTCAATCCCAAAGCCTGTGGTAAAGCTTGAGGATATTTATGATATTAAAGACATGTTTAAACCTGTGACCAATACAAAGCTCCAAAGTTCTACCTTAAGGTTTGAATTGATAAACCTTGGCACTGAGCAAACTCCTCAAAACATTAATTTAGGATTAGGAATTTCTTTGGAAGAGAAGGAAGCATTCATTAGACTGTTACAGAAAAATAAACATGTTTTTGCTTGGAAATATGACGATTTAAAGATATATGATACATCCATCATCCAGCATACCATTCCAATGCTTCCCGAATAGAAACCAATTCAGCAGAAGTTGAGGAAAATACATCCAAACTTAGAGAGTCAAATAAAATCTGAACTCAATAAACTCTTGAAAGCTAAGATTATTTTTCCCGTTCGGCACTCAAACTGGGTCTCCAATATTGTGCCAGTCAGAAAGAAAAATGGCGACATCAGGATTTGTATAGATTTCAAAAATTTGAATAAGGCAAGCCTAAAAGATAATTTCCCATTACCTACTATGGAGCAGATACTCCAATCAGTCGCAGGCTCTGAGTTAATGTCCTTTTTAGACAGTTTTTCAGGATATAACCAAGGTTTTGTCCATCCTGATGACCGACTCAAAACCACATTCAGAACAAAATGGGGAACATATGCGTATCAGAAAATGCTTTTCGGACTTATTAATGCAGGAGCCACATTCCAAAGAGCGATGGATATAGCCTTTAAAGGGTTGATTAACAAAATGGTAGTCATCTACTTAGACGATATTACTGTATTTTCTAAAGAGAAATCCAATCATTTGCATGATTTAAATCAAATCTTTCAACGCTGCAAAAGGTATAGTATTTCACTTAACCCTAAAAAATCCTTCTTCACTCTTGACCAAGGAAAGCTCTTAGGCTTTATTGTTTCTAAAGATGGCATTTATATTGAACCCGACAAGATCAAAGAAATCTCTGAAATCCCTTTCCCTCATAATAAAAAATCCATGTAGTCATTTTTAGGCCAAATCAATTTTGTCAAAAGATTTGTTCCAAACTTTTCTCAAATCATTTTGCCACTTCAAACTATGATTAAGAAAAATTCAGTCTTTAGATGGGGATCAACAGAAAAGGAAGCGTTTGATTTAATCAAACAATCAATAATTAATGCCCCCGCCTTAAATACTCCTAATTTTTCTAATCATTTCACATTGTATACTATCGCATCCGATTTGTCTTATGCAGCAGTACTCACACATATTAACAATCACAATTTGGAAGCACCCATTTCATTCTATAGTTCAAATCTTCAGGGTGCTGAATTGAATTACTCCGAAGTAGAAAAACAAGCCTTTGCTGTATATAAAACTGTCAAACATTACAGACCCTTCCTTTTAAAAGCCCATACAAAAGTTATAGTTCCTTTCCCTGCAGTAAGGCAACTATTAATCCAAAGGGAACTAGGTGAAAAAAGGGTAAATTGGGTTACAGCACTTCAAGAATATGACTTAGAAATTAAACCAGCAAAGATTGTTAGAGGCCAAGGTTTTTGCAGGTTATTGGCAGGAGCATCCAACATTCCAGAATAAGGTGATACAGATCAAACCGAAGAAATCAACCAGATAAGTATTACTGATTCTGAATCACAATATGCTGACTTAATATTTTATTTGAAAAATGGATATGCACCTCCTAGCCTATCTTATAAAAACAAAAGGGCCATTAGATTAAAAGCAAAAAATTTCACAATTATTGATGATGTGCTTTTTAGGCAAAATTATGATTCAATCTTATTAAGATGCCTAGAAAAACCTGAGGCACAAAAGGTTTTGCAGGAATTACATGATGGACCAACAGGAGGACATTTTGAAGCTGATACAATAGCCCACAAAATCATTCATGTTGGATATTATTGGCTCACTCTGTTTAGAGATGCTCATGAATATGTAAGGAAATGCCGAAATTGTCAAACTTCTAGTGGAAGACAAAGAAAACCAGCTTTCCCTTTGCAACCAGTCAACATTGAACAACCATTTGAGCAATGGGGATTGGACATCATTGGAGAAATTACTCCACATTCTTCCAAATAGCATAAGTATATCCTTATTGCTACTGATTATTTTACTAAGTGGGTTGAAGCAGTTCCTTTAAAGATAACAAATTCTGAGGCAATTATTGAATTCACAGATCAATTCATCATTACCAGGTTTGGTGTCCCAAATGCTCTTTTTTTGAATAATGCATCTTACTTCTCAGGCAATGCTATGTTTGATTTCGCTATTAAAAGAGGATTTAAATTGAAATATTCTGCTAATTACTATCCCCAGGGTAATGGTTTAGTAGAGTCTACAAATAAAAATCTGATTAAAATTATTAAGCGAACTGTCGAACAGAATCATAAAAAATGGCACAAATCCTTAATATTCGCACTATGGGCTAATAGGATAACGCAGAAGGCTTCTATAGGTTCTTCCCCATTTAATATTGTGTATGGAAAAGAAGCAGTACTACCAACAAATCTTGTCCTTCCTTCTCTAGCCCTAGTTCAGTTTATTGAGGAAAGCCCTTCTTCTTCTGTTCAACTTAGACATGACCAAATTTTAAAATTAGAAGAGGAAAGAGAAAAAGCCAAGGTTATTCATGCAAAACATCAGCAAATCATCAAGTCATCCTTTGATTCAGTCTCATCTGGTTGAAAACAATTTCAAGTCGGTGATTTAGTTCTGAAATGGGACAAAGCCCATGAGGACAAGGGAAAACACACCAAGTTCCAGAAGATGTGGCTTGGGCCATTTCAGATCTGTGAGAAGATAGGCCATTCGACCTTCATATTACAAGATTTATCAGGTTTGAGAGATTCTCTCCCTGTTAATGGCCTTATCTTAAAAAAATTCTTCAATTGAGGAGGTAACCCCTTCTCCTTTCTTAATAGAATTTTGTAGTTTCTAAGACCATTAGAAAATAAAGTTGTGAAGTATCTTCCATTGACCTTTGCTATACTTAAAAGTTGCTCAAAACAAGTAGTGTTGATATTTACTTTTAAAATAATAGAAGTCTTAAACAAAAGGGATAATTTCTAGGAAACTAGGTGCAATTGCATTCTGAAACCACACTTCAAATTTTGTGAACACTTCTCAAAGTTTAGAAATATTGTAAATCATTTTATGTTTTCAAATTGGTCACAAAAAGGTTATCAATATCAAAATAGGAACTAATCCAACATCAGCATCTATAACTCTTACCTTGTCATCCATTTACTCTTAAGGAGAAAATTGTCCATCCCACTCACCAAAGCTTATTATTACTCATAGTGTAATTCTAAAATATTTGATATAAAGGATAAGAGGTCTTATTACAAGCCTGCTTACCATGATCATAGGGAAATAGTTTAACCGACATTACCAATACTGCATACCAAAACAGGGTAATGGCTTAGAATTACAAGACAAGGGGTCTCATCACGAGCCAGCTTGTTCGGTTAAATTACTACCAGTGAATGGCATTGTCACTCAGCTGGTCACCAAACTAGGGAAATGTCTTTTTATCTTACAAAATAACAGAAATGTAGAAAAGAAATGCAAATTGTGAAAAGCATGTTTTGAATTCATTCTGTTAATCATAATATGAAATGAATGGGACAATGGACAATAACATGGTTAAAAGGTATCCCTGTCGAAACTATGAACATTTGCTGGCAGCAGAGGCTCTACCTATGACAAAGGAGTCCATTCTAAAAGCTGATTTGGAAAGGTTTTCTGTTTTATCATTATCAACCAATAGAGGCCAATTTAAAACTTAGAATGTATTTAATTTTAAAACAAGAGAGGAAATTAGCAAAGATAGTTTCATTTTATTTGGAATACATATATACCTAGTTATATTAGAATTTTCTCCTTTGATGAGATTTCTATTTTCAAAAAGTTTAAGTATTTCTGTACTTTTCAGAGATAACTGTTTCTTCCAGCGAATCGCCAATTGTTGTGCTCTACAACAACCCCCCCATTTCATGTCATTTTTATTCACAAAACTATCATATGAAATAGGTCCCTTTTTATTTTTGGTATCAATTTTGTATTACTCAAAAAGGTTCGAAAACAAAATGAAAACATTATAAAACCTTTTGATAAACCAATTATTTGGTCTTATAATATAAATGATTAATCTTTTATCATTGCGATAAAGCGATCGCAAGATCGCATGTTGCAATGACAAAGGAGGCGTAATTTAAAGACCCATTGGTTTTCTTCGACGCGACAACATGCAATAGGCTATCGGATATCGACAATAATAAGTTACCATAACAAAAGTGCCTTTCACTCTGATTCGATGCGATAAAGTCCCTTTCGCTCCGATGCGATGCGATATCGCTATCGGTGATCGGGGATGTACCATGCATGCTTTTCAAAGTGCTCAGTTAATACTCCCGATGCGATGTGATATCGCTATCGGCAATCGGGGATTCCAAAAGGACCCAATATAACGATTTAAGTTTTCCCCCTACGCCCGATTGCGATAAAGCCAAAAGCATGAACTTCAAAAAATTGTTAAAGCGGGGATATTATGATTAATTCGTATTAAAGGCCTTATCTTCCAAACAGTGATTCACCTGCGCTCAACCGCCAAAACATCCAAGGCACGCTTAAACAAATCATTCGGCCAATAAAACGATATGATGGGCATTTAAAGGATTGACAGGTTTTAACGGCCATTTAATGAAATAGTAAGCTTAAAAATCTTTTCACAGATTGTATCCGCGGCCACTTTAAGTTTATCCTTCATCGTGCATTAATCAATATATCTTGCTCGTATTTGGTTTTCGCTACCAATTCTCTGTATTACGTTCATTTTCACTCATGTGCAGAACTCTTCCGAAGTAATAGATTCAAGCAGAATGGGGAAGAAGTCTAAGAAAACTGCAATCGCTTCCGCTTCACCAGCCACAGGACAACTCGTCGTCGATGCAGTAACTAAAAAAAGGGATTGATATCCGATAATACATGTCTAGGACTCGGCAAAACTACTTGGCAAAGTACCTATAATTTGATTGAGGCCGAAGAACCAGAGGTGACAGCAGTACAAGCCACAGCAGATACCAATCGAAAATCTGATGCTACTTTAAAGGACTTAGCTGACTCTTTCCTTCATCGGATAGCAGCTCGGGAACAAATTCTCCCATATACGGATGTAGTGAGGTGGGCAATTGAGGAAATCCCAATCACAGACAAAACCTTCTGCACCAGAGATGGGAGAATCTTCGGTTCATTTCAGGCTAATGATTTGAGGCAAATGTATCATTTGCCTGTGCCAGAGAAGAAGTACAACAAGGCATTTCTGGAGAAATTCCGAAATGAGAACGAAACTGAATCTGAACCCATTCGGGATTGGAGGCAAAATCCGGAAAAACACAAGCATGAATCTTCTGGTAAGTACTCTGTTGATTCCCTATGTTCTCCTTATTGTTATGCTGGGATAATGATGTGTAGATTGTGGGGGTTGCACGATTCCGCTAATTTCACTATAGAAATGGTTCCCTTGATGGAAGCGGCGTGTAATAGTGAAATAATGGATTGGGAAACTATACTGTCAGATAAGCTAGCAACAACAGTTCTTGATTTTAGAACCAAAACCCATGTCACTGAAAGGCTTATTCCCCCATTCTACTACAGTGCTTATATACTAGACACCCTGTGTTTTAATTCTGAATTTCCCGTGCTCGGCTGGAGGTGGACTTCACAAGACCCCATGCCTATTCACATATACCATCAGAAATTGTGGAAAACTTCCTATAAGCACCATTTATACCAAGTCTGCAATGGCTTTATGTTACCCATTCATTACTCTATTTTTGATAAACCTGCTCCCAAGATTTCCTACCAAGCAGGGATTGATTTGACATCAATAGGAAGATGGTTCGGAGAGGAAAAATTTACTTATATAAGAATTTTCAGCAGCCAAGCCGAACCTCATGTCCTTCCTTTGTACATACCTGATAAACTACTGGCGAGGGAGATAGCCTATCAGATTATCTCCGAAGGAGTTACACAAACTCTAAAGAAAAATAAGAAGCAGGTCTGGCCCTCTTTTCCTCTGAGATGTGGTGTCTACACTTTGCATGATTTAACACATGTAGAGAAAGAATCTACAAAGATGAAGTCATTAACCCTAGCAACTCTCCCTAATAGGCGATTTGATCCCAACAAAGTCGCCTATAATGCACTTGAACAGGCCAAATTGACAAAGTTTGACCATAAAGAAGATAAGTTTGATGACCTGTTCTCCTCAGCTGAGTCGATGTCCCAAGTTAAATCGCCTGCCATAATGGAATACAAAGATGAAGAGTTAGTTGAATTCAACAGGCTTAGAGAACAGAGGTTGCAAACTCTGCCTCTAGATCTGTTAGCAACAACCCCAGGAACAGAATCAAGCGAGCCTGAACAACGACATACTAAGGAACCTCCTATTACATCAAAAGAACAGTAGGAAGTGCATACGAAAAGACAAGAGGAAACCCAGATGAAAGAGCAGGAACAAAGCAGCATAGAGGTGAATGTAGGTATTCAAATTGACCCGAAATTGCTCCAGGAATGGTAGCAATTCGATTCAATTATCAGTAATCTTGAATGCTATAAAGATGCCGAGACATCAAAAGCGGCAGATACACAGGAGACCACTTCAAAACAGGTTCCAAGTGGAACCAGCGGCCTACCCAGTTCGAAAGAAGTAGAAATAATCCCAAAGGATCCCTCCGATCAGATTATTTTGCAAATAGAAGAAATTCCTCCCTTAGATGTCTTCTATAGCCCAAGACACAAAGTTGTGGTAAAACAACAGAGGAAGAGGAGAAGGACTGATCAACCTTCCCTATTCCTAAAACAAACAGTGATGGGCAACGTGGTTTGGAAGGAGGAATTTGACCCCTCTGACGACCTAACAAAACTATCACAATATGCTGGAGCCTATTCGACAACAACAATAGATAAGGCATCAGAGGTTAGTATTTTATTAAAAACAAAAGACCAGGAGATCTTTTCACTGCAAGCGCAACTATCAGAGGCACAACAGAAGGAGTAGCAAGCAGAATGGCAATTGTTAACACAACAGCAAATAAATAATCAATTAACTAAAAAATTGCAGGAAGAGAAATAGAGGATTGATCACAGCGCAGTTCAAAAAACAGAAAGAGCTGTCTGACGCATTGGCACAACTAAAAGCGGCAAATGAACAAATGCTGAAGTCAAAAGATGAGTAGATTTCTCAAATATCAGCCCAGCTAGAAAAAACAAAGACTCTTCCACAGATAGCCGAATTCAAAGTAGAGGCATTACAGATAAACAAGGCATTGATAACACAGATAAAGCTTTTACGTCAACAAATCGCCCAGGCGGAACCATTATGCGATTTGACGACATCAATCAGTGAAAAATCAGAAAAAGCTAGAACAGACTTGGATCAAGCCAATGAAACATTAACTAATTTTCTTGAGTGGCAAGGTACCGATCAGGGATAGGCGGCTAATTTACCAAAGATTTTAGAATCACATAAGGAAATATTATTTACAGAATGGCAGTCCCAGTTAATGAAAGCAGAGAGAGCAATTTCAAGATGCAAATCAACCACAAGTAATTTGGTTGAATTGGTTAATAATACTCTCTACTTGTCTAACATGATTTCCCAATGTACTCCAGGTAAATTGACAGCGGCGAAAACATTGGAGAAGTCATGTTATCTGGAACTAGAGAAAAATGGGAGATTAATCGCAGGAATTAATAGTTTGACATGGGATGCCTATTGGTTCTTCTTAGTCAAACCACACAGCCAGAGAGACGCCCTCAAATGCCTTACAAATGCAATCGGGTATATCTTTCCCGATATTCAGGATGCCACCTATGCCGCCCAACTCAACTCTCGCCTCAACAGACCGCCCGAAGTGGAGCCAACGCTTGCGATATGTCAGCTCAGGTTTAAAGGCAAACAGCCTAAATGATGATTCATGCCGCCGACTTGCCAGATTGCTGTGAAGGAGATATTCAAGATCAATTGATACCAATTAAGTAGGATTTCAGTTTCATAGATAGTTAGCTTAATTAAGTATTTATAGACCCTTTCATTGTATTTGGAAAGGGTCGTAAGTTTTGTACATGACTTAAAGCCTGAAGTTGCACTACTGTACTTCAGGCATATTCTTTTATAAAACTGGACCAATTATTCTAATTTTGACAAAGAAGATTTTATGCGAATGTGCAAAACTGTCTTTGTTTGAAAGTATTTCTGCATTGGAAGAAGAATTTCAAATAGCAATTGATATTGGGAGTGCTAAGCAGCTCATATGGTACTATTATCTATGTCTGAATTCATTCTTTTTATATGAATTGTCATTTGATCGCTTTTGCTATTATCGAATATATGTATGTGTTTTAACAACATTCTTTATTCTTTCCACTATTGGATGTTGATATTATGCTTTTCTTTTGATCATATATGTATCGATGATATAAATGATAAGTGTAGCAATATTGTGTTAATCACTTTGTTTAACTATTTAAACAAAGTAATCATTGAATGAATAAATGTCTATGTTTATTAGATAGAGTCATCTATATGCCTGTCAATAGACATAGAACATGAAGCGCTACATTTCAAAGTACAATAGTTCCCGGGATTAGTAGTAGTTCTTTTATTTTGCTAATAGATTAAGTTATTCGCCTATCATTAGATTAGATAATCAATCATTCATCCACCCCTTTCTTTCATTACTGGGAAACTGGTCCCATTATCCCCAGTCAGAGACACCATTCCAAACCAAAAAGGAGCTGTATTAAGGTCCGGACCGGCTGGTTATCCCCCACTGTTGATACAATGATTTTCGGGGCATCAACAGAGCCACATTCTTTTATCATGTATATAGATACAAAAATTGGTAGTACGTTCTATGCCCTTGCCCTTGTAAAAATCTGGGGTTCCAAACCATTCTTGCTTGTCAATATCTTGAATCAAAAGGTTTTTGCATTTTAATGGGGTGATCATATTGGATGGATTTTGTAGGTTAATTTGCACACCAACACTGAATGTTCTCCAAAGCATTCAAATTTTGTTTATTACCAATACTTGTGGTATATTTTGAATTTTACAAAATAATTTTTGTGACTTAAAGTGTTTAAGAACCTGGTTTGTACAAAATTATTGATTATTGGTGATTACCCTTGCCATCTTCTTTGTAAATTAACATTGTGTATTCTTCCTTGTGCTACTAGTCCAGACTTTGAACAGTGCAATGACATATTTTTATATATTTGGGTAAGTATCCCATCATTTTATGCTTGAAAATGTTTGGCAAGCCTATGTAACATTCTATATGCCATGGTTCTGAAGAAATCCTCACATCAAGGTAGGGATCTATTATCCAAGATGCATTCACCTCCATTTTGTGAAGCATTAACCATGGATATATTGTCACATAAAATAGAACATAATTTTTTGTCACTTGGCATCTTGTTTTTCCTTCAAACTTTATTTGAAGAAATGCCTACAAAATTCTGACTCATCAAGCTTCTCTTATTGTGGATGTGAAATTTCTTTGATTTCACATCATCTGTGCTTTTATCCAAATGCTATTCATATATGTGTCTATTATTTATGTCATGACAATCTCAATTGGTCTTTCAAGTTGTTTTTAATTCACAAAGAACAAAAACCTTAAGGCCTTTGGAGTTCAAAAACATCTTTACCATTAATTCTTATGTGCGAACAAAATACATGATAGTTAAGTGCCCACCAATTCATGTGTGCACTTGTGTTTGTGTTTTGGTATACTCATTAAAATTTTGGTCTTGATATCCACCTCCAAGTTGTAAATATAGGAGATTGTAACTCAAGATATACAGCCTTTTTCTTTGTGACTTTGAGGTTCATCTTAGACTTGGGCTTAGATAGGTTTGCAATAATGTAATAACAAGAAATTCCTTAAAGGTTCATTTAAATAGGAGTGTTAATTAAGATATGCTTTTATTACGAGTCCATTTAACATAGCATTGTCTTACTATTGTTTACTAGGATTTACTGTTAAGGTTGTAATGCAGAGTGTAAATATTCAGATTTCTGTTGTAAATAAAAGTATTTCCCAAGGTTCTTTAGGAACTTATTTGCACTTTAACATTAATTTAATTTTTTTAGATATTTTACTCTAATTATCAAATCCCTACAAAATGGACACATATTAGATTATATCTACTATGCCATTTTAAGCTGGGAAGACTCAACCTAGGAAGATGCCTTGCTCGACTCTAAACTTTAAGGATATTTAAATGCAATGCTATAGTTAGCATCCAAATATAATATTTTTTCACATGGGGATATAGTCTTTAATGTTTGTGGGAGTACCAAAAACATTGAGGTTGGCCCTTCGAGTTTTCTTTATCTCTCTGTTTATTGTAGTATTAAATCTTGATTATTCTAGGTTAAGATGGATCCATCTATGTATATCAAACGACATTCTAATCATAGAAATAATAATTTCTTCTAATCGTAGTAAGATATGTGTATGTGTAGGATGCTGATATAATGTGGTTATGGAACCCCTTCACAAGGTTCTCCCCAGATGCATATATTCATATTTCTTCCGACAAATATAATGGCAGGCCATTTGATGTCCATAATATGCCCAATGGAGGCTACAAGTATGTTCATTCCAACGAGTGCACCATCAGCTTTTACAGATATTGGTATTTATCGAGAAGATGATTTCCTAGGCAAAACAAGCAGGAAGTTTTAAACATTGTAAAGTTTACAAGAGGGTTTGTTCAGAGAGGTATGAAGTTCATGTTCCTTAGCACTTAGTACTTTGGTGGATTCTACCAAAGAATACAATACTTAGACGATGTTTGCACAATGCATTCCAACTACTGCAAAGGACTGAAGGCTAAGATTATTGATTTCAAACAAACGTTGGATGATTGGTCAGAGTACAGAAACCCTCCTCTCAATTCTACTCGGAAAGTGAGCGAGTGAATACCTCCCAAAGCATGCTTACATTCTGGCATACTTGCTTGACGTATGACACCTATCCCAAGACAAGGAAGCTCAAGGATATGACATACTTTAGAGAATTTAGAGTTTACATATCAACAGAACTAAACATAGGGACAATGAATTCCATCATATGATTTTAGCAACCTCACATGTCAATCCTACTGGAATATTTGGAGAACAAGAATTAGGGAAAAGGAAAGAGAGGAGAAAAGGCAAATTCAAAGAGAAATAAAAATTTCCATATTCTCTAGATGTTTCAAAAGTTAGAATAGGAAGTGAAAATACGCTTTAGGATGAAATTGCTAAGAAAAAAAATGAAGTAAATGGAAGAAAACTGAAAAAAGTACCTATATGCAACGAAGGAAATAAAATTTACAAAGCTAATTAAGCCTTTTAGATGTAGATGAAAATGGTCAGTTATTTGTTAGAAACATATCAAAAGGAAATGATAGTCATGACAGATTGTAAGACTAGGTACCGCCAACTACAGGGCAGCGTGGCTTCCCAGGTTCTCACCTCGCGCAAGAGGGATAGCATTATTAAGGATGGATACTGTAGGATTTTTGCATTAATGGAGTGCGATGTTCAAAGAAAAACTGTGGTTGTTATAATCATGGCGATCCTGTATGTTCTCTTCACACCTCGCGCTCAGTCTTATTGTTCTGGGCCCTGGTTTGATGTGGTTTTTGGTGACAAGCAGAACCTTGCTAGCAGAGGCAAGCTCCAGGCTGGCTCTCTGTTTTTCTGGAAGAGGTGCTATTATGCTAAGTTTCCCCATGACATGATTAGCACAGCTTTAAGGGGTAAGCTTTCTAAAGCTCTTGAATTTAGAACTGGACGTGTTGCATCTCCGTCTCGGGCATTCTCTGTGCGTTTGATTTGGTCTCTGTGTCAATCATTTTATCCCCCTGTTGTTGTCTCTGGTTTCTCTGTGCCTTCCCCTTCGCTCTTCATAATGGTTTGCCAGGGTGGGAGGAATCAATCCAAAGGGCAACGTGGAAGCGGCAAACGTCCAACCGCTAGTCATTTTGTGGACCCTGAACAATCGCCTATCAATCTTCCCTCCTCTCATGTGGATGCGCCTCCTCCGAGCCCTGTGCGCAAGCCAATTCCAAATAGTGCTTTCCAAACCACGCATTTCAAATTCCAAAGCAATCTAAATAGGCCTTTGATTATTGCTCACATCACTATAATCCTTTCGGAAGAGGAAAATCAAATCTCCCCTCTGTCATGCATGGCTCCTGATCCTTCTCAAAGCAGTGAGCAATGGATGAGGGAAGCCCGGAGAATCAGACGAATGATAAGTTTGGTCAGGATGAAATTCCCAGAAGCATTCCGCCTCTTGAAGACATAAGTCCAGTGGCTAGGGAAGAGACTGTTGGAGCTACAAGTCATTCCTTGGCGAACCCAGCAGGAGAGATGGGTGGCAATGAAAATTTGAGGATTGGCAGCGCGTGTCTGGTAGCGGAGAAGACTCCTGGTGAGGATGTGGAAGTTTAATGCCACTTGGGTCTGTTTTTTCTCCCTTTTTTGGTTTTGATATCACTCAGATGACCACTTCCAGGCAACTCTGCTCACAGTCAAGGTTCAGCATCTTCAACCTGTTGTTTTGGCTTCCCTTCGGGAAGTGGTTGTTTATTTACCGGCTGGTTTGCCAAGTACTTAGGCTTTTTTGTTGTCAATGTCTCTATCTATGTTCTACGAGTCTATCTCTGGGTTCTATATCTGTCTTCTAGCTCTTTGTAACTGGTCTCCCCAGGTTCTTTTTGTACGGGGGCAGTTCTGCTGTGTTGAGTGCTCTCGGGTTCTGTTCTCTGAGGCCTCAACTCCTTGTAAAATTATTCCTCTTTTCAGTTAATAGATTTTAATCTTTGCAGAGAAGAAAAAAAAACATATCAAAAGGAACGAGTTACTTTACCACAAATTTCATTTTTTACTATTCTGGAAGTTCGAACTTTAATGAAGCAATGATACAGTTGTGTTCTAAGCATGAAACAAAGGTTCCACTGTTATTGGAGGTTGACTATGCATTTGTAGGGACTAATCCCTTCATGGTGGCTTCCTAAAGGAACCAGTAGTCCTTTCCGTTCATCCAGTAGATAGTTCAATCACCTAACAAGTGTCCCAAGCTAGTCTCACTGTGGTTGTAGTTCTTTGTCCAACCTAGGTTGCATCTCATTGAGAGGCTAAACTATATGAGCTACTGTATGTGGAATATTATTCTCAAGGGGGTTGTATTTAACTTTTTATCTTTCCCACGAGTTCTTGGAGCCATGTTGAAGTTATTGTGGGTCATTCAGTTACTTGGGATAGCTACTATAAGGACATGATTATTATCTTAGTCCAAATTTTAAGAAATAAGTGGAAATAAAGGCTGCCATCTCATGTGGACCTATGCTTCCATTTCTTGGTAGTGATCCTCTCAAACAAAGCCTCAAGCAATCATTTTAGATGAGTTCTGACTGTTGTATGTTTCTCTTTTAATGGTTGGCTTCTAATGTTAAGTTCCATGCTACTTATTCCTTCCTTACATGCCTTTATTTCAATGAGAAAAATTGTTCTATCGGTTGCCTTATTATATATCAACATATTTATGAATTTCTGAGTGCATACAGTGAATGTATATTTTGTTATTTCTTGGAAGTTGGTTGGTACATGTAATGTTGATGGCATTGTTTATATGGCTAAAAAAATATAGGGCACCTACAGTGAATTTTAAACCAAATGATTAAAGGAATATGTTACTAAAATACTCAAATTAAAACTCTAAAATTTGGAGACAAACTTGTAGTTTTCCAGTTTGGAATATTTTACAATATTTGTTGAAGAGAATATTGTTAAACATGTATCATTTGAAATAGAGGGATTGGCAAGTATGTTTCTATATGGTAAAATCCAAGAAAGGAAAAATGTCAAAAATATTAGTGGAGGAAACCAATGAACTACATTGGTGAGCATTGAGAAGTATACATGAGAGGAAGATGAAAATTGTTTGAAAACGAACAATATTGGTGATAAAACATTATCATATCTTAAAAGTGAGTGTGTGCAAAAATGTTTAGAGAATTCTTTATAGAATAATAATAAACTTGGTGAAGTTTTATGTAGGTGGTCAAGTAACAATGATGCTAACTCTTTTAGAACAAAAAACAACAGAAATAATAAATTTTGTTGATTTTTCCTCACCTATGTATATGGTGCAAAGCTCCTCAAGTGTGTAAATGAATTGTGATCCAAAATATAAACTTTTAAATTTTAGTGATGACATCACAAAGAATCTTTTGTTAGAAAACAAATCTTCAGAGAGACAAAGAGTGGTAGTTTGCAACAATGAAATAGTGGGAGAGGACATTTTCCAACGGTGTCAATAAGGAAAGAGAAAACATGATTACGAGTGCAATTAGGAATTGTGATGAGAAAATAGAGGGGCAATGTGAACAACCAAACGTAGGATGGACACTATGTCATAAATGTCAAAAGTGGACAATCTTAGATATCTTTCTAGGTAATCTTACTCTCCCATGGAAGTCCTTTGTTAACCCTTATGTTCCAAAAAATAGGTGCTAATATTTAGAGAGTTGAATTGAAAAAGAAGGAGTTGTAGCTCACAGGTGAGTACTGCACCTGGAGACTGCACTCAAACAAAGAGAACTCTCTCCGTACACTCTACATGCATCAAATGAGTAATTACATCAATAAGTACATTACTAGAGATCAGGAAGTTGCAACCAAACTCCTAAACTCCAGGAACAAATCCTAAATTAAGGAGATACGTTACAACTTGTGTAACCATTTCTCCATTAATACAAAATAATATTAATTATTTTCAACTCCTCCCCTTAATGGAGAAAGGATTATCCTAAACTCCTAGAACCCCTCTAAACAATTCAAACTTTACACTCCCAAGAGGCTTAGTAAAAATATCAGCCATGTTATCACAAGTTTTACAATATTCAACACATATCTCTTTTGACTGTTGTTTCTCTCAAACAAAATGAACCTGAGTATCGATATGCTTGGTATTTTTATGAAAGACTAGATTGTATGCAAGCTTGATGGTACTCTGGTTGTCAGTTTTGATAATAGTTGATTCTTTCTGTTCTTCTCCTGCATCGTTGAGAAGTCTTCTCAACCAGATAGCTTCACATGTGGCTGCACACAATGCTTGGTACTCAGCTTCACATGAAGATAGAGCTACAGTGTGCTGCTTTTTGCTGCTCCATGCTATGACCCCAGATCCAATGCTAAATGCGTAACCTCTGATAGATCTTCGATCATCCAAGTTACCTACCCAATCGGAATCTGAAAAACCAACTAGAATAACATCAGAAGTGTCAATGTACAAAATGCCATAACTACTAGTACCACTAAGATACCTCAACACACTTTTTGCTGCGACCCAATGATTTTCGAGTGGTTTTGACATGAACTGGCTCAACACACTAACAAAATAAGCCAATACTCGTCTAGTTGTATTCAGATATATCAAACTGCCAACTAGCTGCCTGTACATGGTAGCATCCACCTCTTTAGTACCGTCGTCACTGCTCAACTTTAAGTTCTGCTGTAATGGTGTTGCTGCTGATCTGCACTGCTCCATTCTAAACCTTTCCAGCAAGCTTTTGGCATACTTCCCTTGAGTAAGAAAAGTTTGTCCAGAGTCTTTCCATACCTCGAATCCCAAGCAACAAAGAAGGTTTCCGAGATCTTTCATATCAAACACTTGTGACATCTGTTGTTTGATTTCTTTGATGAAATTGTTAGCATTCCCTGTTATGATCATATCATCTACATACAAAGAAATCAAAATAATTTGCCTCTGTTTATTAAACTTGGTATACAGATTTGGATCATTCAAGCTCCTATGAAAGCCATGTTGTACAAAGAATGAGTCAATTTTCTCATACCACGACCTGGGTGCCTGTTTTAAACCATAAAGTGCCTTTTTCAATTTACACACAAGATGTTCCTGCCCCTTTTTCACAAAACCTTTAGGCTGTACTAAATAAATTTCTTCTTTCAAGTCACCATTCAGAAATGCAGACTTAACATCTAGCTGGTGTAGCTGCCATTTGTGTTTTTGTGCTAATGAAATTAGCATTCTAATGGTGTTTAATTTGGCTACAGGAGCAAAGGTGTCATCGAAATCTATTCCCTCTTTTTGTGAGTAACCCTTTGCTACCAGTCTAGCTTTAAGTTTCTCTATACTCCCATCTGCATTTATTTTTGGTTTATACAGCCATTTGCATCCTATGGGATTTTTACCTTCAGGCAATTCAACCAAATCCCAAGTATGGATTCTATTTATTGATTCTATTTCCTCATACATTGCAGCCCTCCATGCATCAGATTTACTTGCTTCCTCATAATTTGCAAGTTCTACAATGTTTAAAATCCTTGACATTAATGCAGTCTTTCAATTTAGAAGGTAATCGAGTCTTCCTACATGATCTCCTTGGTAGGGGACTTACCTCAATTCTGTATATTTCAGCCTTTTCTGGGCTTGCATCATCATTGATTACATTGTCTATTACTTCTTCTTCTTGTTTCTCCTCCTGCTCTTCATCTTCCTCACTATTTTCTTCCAATAGCAATGGAATGTGCCAATCACTGTTAGAGACATTCTTTCCTTCTTTAACCTGTTCATGAAATATGACATCTCTGCTTGCAAAAACCTTGTGAGTCACAGGATTAAATAACTTATATGCCTTGAACTCAGTGCCATATCCAACAAATATACATTTCAGGGCTTTAGGATCTAACTTCTTCCTATCTGCCTTAGGTATATGAGGTAGAGATTTTGACCCAAATATTCTTAAGTGACTCACTGTTGGTTTGAATCCAAACAATGCTTCAAAAGGGTTTTTGAAGCCTAGACATCTAGTAGGAATCCTATTCTTTAAATACACAGCAGTGTTAATAGCTTCTGCCCAAAGACCATTTGATAGACCCTTACCTTGAAGCATGCTCCTTGCGCACTCCACAAGAGTTCTATTCTTTCGTTCTGCCACTCCATTCTGCTATGGAGTGTGGGGCATTGTAAACTGTTGCACAATCCCATGATGCTTACAGAAATCCATGAACTCTCCCAACCTTTATTCTCCCCCTTGATCTGAGCAGAGATTTTTATCCTTTTTCCTGTCTGGTTTTCTACCATGGATTTAAACTCTTTAAAATACTGAAAGGCTTGACTCTTTTTACTCAGAAAGTATATCCATGAAAATCTAGTGCAATCATCTGTAAATAAGAGAAATTAATATGCTCCTACTAATGACCTGGTTTGCATAGGTCCACAGATGTCTGTATGCACCATTTCTAAAATGTCTTTTTCCTTTCTATTAACATGCAGAAGGAACTCTTCTCTATGCATTTTCCCTAATGCACATCCATCACAATCTAGCTTAACATTACGGAAAACAGTGAGTCCATCAACCATACCTTTTCTCTGAAGTAGGATGAGGTCTTGCAGATTAAGATGGTCGAATCTCTGATGCTAGAGATTTTCGACTGTCGATCCAGCTGCAACCATTGCTTGCTGTGGCATACTCTTCACATCCAGTCTGTACAGGCTCCCCATGCGCACTCCTGTTGCAACTGTTTCCATCTAGCTATCCTTAATGACACAGTTAGTCTTAAAGAATTGAACTTGCATGTCCTGATCTATAATCATTGAGACAGAGACCAAATTTTTCTTAATTCCTAGAACATACAATACATTTTTGAGGTGTCTAATGTCACCGCTAGGTAATTTTACAGGAATGTCACCATATCCTTTGATCTCATGTACACTATCATCTCCTAAATAGATTTTTGACCCACATGAAGTTTCTTCAAGAAATTCAAACCAATCGTTCTTACCAGTCATATGTGAGGATGCGCCTGAGTCAACATACCATATGTCATCCTCATCTCCCTTTGAAGTTGAAATGGCACAATCAACTATAAATAGTCGAAGTTCGTGGCTATGATCCTCTTCTTCCTTAACAAAGTAACACTTATGTTTTCTTTGTTTGTTTCTTCCTTCGTCTACCTACCTCTTATAACAATCTTTAATCTGATGTCCAGGTCTTCCATAGTAAAAACATTTTTTGCTGGGAAAATTATTAGTACACATACCTTTAAACAGTCTCTTCTGAAATGTGTTGGCTCCTTTCTGCTACTAGTGCTGCAATTGCTGATGCTGCTACCCTCTACACTGTCTCCTTTTTGCCATCAGAGCAATGTCATTGCTCTGTGATTTCAAATTTTTTCGTCTCTCTTCTTCCTATATCAGAATCCCTGTCAGCTCTTCAAACGAAAGGGCTTTCTCCCTTGCTGAAAACCCTGTGATAAACATCTGGTATTCATCAGTCATTCCGTTCAACGTGATCGTGACCAGATCTGAATCGGAAACTTTCTCTTCGATATCTCCCAATCTGTCCTTCAAGTCTTTGACTCTAGAAATGAATCTAGCAGCGAACTCATTCTCCTCCATCTTCAATGCAAATAGCTTTCCTTTGAGTGACAAGACACGGTTTGTATTCTACGTCTGGTATAGGTTTTTGATCGTCGTCCAAATGTCAATGGCCGATTTACAGTCTCTAATATGTGGGATCACATTGTCCTTGACGGACATCTTCAATATGACATTTTCTTTTGTCTCTCTTTTATCCCAATCTGGTTCTTGTGCGACTGATCCTGGTCTTAGCTCATTTCCTATAACGATCGACCACGCATTTGCACTTTCAAGTAAAGTCTACATCTTGAATTTCCAGTTGGAGAAATTCGATCCATCGAGTTTTCCGGACTCGTGGAGATATGATTCTATACTGTTATTCATATTAGATTGATAAAATTTCTGATCCTCTAATGAATAAGTCTATCCAACTGAACACTTCCAGGACACACATAAAAAAAAAATCTCCACATACCAGATCTGAACCTCTGTTTTGTTGAGAAAAAAAAAATTGTATCTTGAATGAGCCACCACTGGGAAAGTCCGATCTGCTGCCACCAAACAGATCCGGAACTCCAATGCGCCACCACCGGGAAAATCCAATCTGCTGCCACCGAGTAGATTAGGAACTCCAATGTGACACCACCGGGCAAATCCGATTTGCTGCCACCGAGTAGATCAGGAACTCCAATGCACCACCACCGGGCAAATCCAATCTGCTGCCACCGAGTAGATCAGGAAATCCAATGTGCCACAACCAGGCAACTCTGATCTGCTGCCACCGAACAAATCTGAAATTTCAAAGTGCCACCACCGGGCAAGGCCAATCTACAAAAAATTGCAGTTTTTCCAAAGAGAAAGAGGTTGTCACTTCTCGACGGCAAAATACCGGCGCCAATAGCACTTTCTGGCGCGTTGTCGCGACTATCTCTCTCAAAACTGTGCCAAATGGTGCAACTGTTCCTTAATAAACTGCAACCCCTCCTTTTGCTAAAAAATGGTGCGACTATTCGCGACGAAACCGCGCCAACCCTTTCTTCCGCTCAGAGATGATCAGTCATCTGAGACCTGTACTTCAGGTGTTACTGCAGTCCACCTGATTCTACGAATGCTTATGTATACTCTACCGGCACTACAGTTCTATAATCAATGATGCATCTTAAAAAAAAAATTAAGGCTGTCCCTACTCTGTGCTCTGATACCAAGATAAAAATCAGACTTGAATTGAAAAAGAAGGAGTTGTAGCTCACAGGTGAGTACTGCACCTAGATACTGCACTCAAACAAAGAGAACTCTCTCCGTACACTCTACATGCATCAAATGAGCAATTACATCATTAAGTACATTACTAGAGATCAGGAAGTTGCAACCAAACTCCTAAACTCTAGGAAAAAATCCTAAATTAAGGAGATATGTTACAACTTGTGTAACCATTTCTCCATTAACACAAAATAATATTAATTATTTTCAACTTTTCTCATGTTAGTGAATCATAAAATTCAAAATTTTACTATTTATAAATTGTATTTGTCCAATGCAAAAGGTGCATTCACTTGTTTTATTTTGAGAAAATCCATTCTTTAAAACCTTAGGAAGCTTTCTAGTGAAGAAACTCTCCCTTAAATTTCTTAGATTTTGTAAGTTACTATGTAGATATTCTAGGGTTAGTAGTGAACAACCCTAGATATATTTCTAGATCATCTTACTCTCCCAAAGGAGTCCTCTGTTAACCCGATATGCCCTGAAAATACAGAGGTACTAGTCTTTCTCCCAATATTCAATCATAAAATCCAAAATTTTCATAAAATTTATAGTTTTACTCTTTATTTTCTATTTTAGGATTAAATTAGGGTTTATAACAACTAAAATTTTATTTTCAGTCATAGAATAGCTAGATGTCTAGGGTTTATGAGAATTTCTATGGTTAAGAATGGACTTGTTCATTATATCATGTACTGTTTATTTATTTTATAACCTTTGTAGGGCTGGACATTTTTCATTTTAGGGCTTTTATATGCCCTTTTGCTTTCAGAATTCGTGTGTTAATTAAAATCTAGTCTAATTTTTCTTTTTCGCCCTAGTTTTAGTTGGAATCCAAGTTCAAGGGCCAATTTATTTGTTGTTGTAATAAATTGTGTTCTGAAATATACTATCTTAATTGCAACTTTTTCAACAAATATATATTTTTCTTCATTTATACTTTTTTTTTTTTTACTCTTTCACTTATGCTAATTTCAAAAACATCCCAAAATTGTCTTAGAGGGTTCATATGATAAAATATGCAAAATCTTCTTATAGACCATTTGATTTGTTACCTTGAATGTTATAGTTTAGTGGCAGTAATAATTTGTTAGTATACAAGGCCCTAGACAAGATTTTGTCTAGCCTAACAATTCCTTAAGGCTCCTAGGGAAGCCTCCCTTGTTAGATTTATATTCAACTAAAAGGAGGAAGTAATTACTTACGTGATAGTGGTAGTATTCCTATGTTACATTTTGTTAGCCCCTTGTGAAACACTTTGCAATAAGGCACAATATTTTGTCATAACAATCCCATAACAGATATTTATTGTTAGGATATTCCGACACATAGGAAATAGTTAAGTATAACTTGGTCTAGTGTAGAGTTAGGTAAAGTATGTTTCTTCACTATGTACTTTTGTAACTTACAATCTGATGGTTATGATATGTTCTAGACATGAATTGATATGACGGTTCATTCTCTCCTAGGTATTGTTATGCTCCTATACCAATAGGTGTCATATTTCATGATTGACTTGATGGGCTATGTAATATGTTCATGCCTTTACTTGTTGCAAAGGTTTTCCATATTGTCAAAAAATAAAAATAAAAATAAAAAATGTAAAGAGGGTATACCCTAAAAGAAAAATCAAAGGGTGAAAAGAATAAAATGGTCAAAAAAGTGAAAGAAAATGAACCCCACCAAAAGAAAGACCAAGGAAAGTGTGCAAGTCTAAATGCCACTACTTTTTACTCTTATGTAATAAACAAATTGTGTGGAACTTGTAACTTATGCCACAATTGATGAACAATCAAACAGCTTAAGCTTGACTAGTTCATATTTTCCATTTTATGTTTTAGAGATAGAGAATAAATATCTGTCCAAACTGTTTAATCTTGGCAGATAAAGTAGATAGGTAGAGTGAATAAAAGGAGCTCAACAGTGTAATTTGATCCCTTGGATGTAATAAGGTTAGACTTAGATAGATATCTGCATGTAAAAGAAAAGAAAGTGTGATAAGGGTTTGCCAGTCCAAGTGCACCCTAATAAAGAAGAAAAAATGTTAGGTTAAAGTAGGTAGGGTAGGTAGATGATGTTGCAGAATTACATGTGATGGATAATGTCTCTAAATGTGTTAATTTTCACTTTCATCACAAGTGCAAGGTAGACATTACACTTGATACATTTCAAGCAAGACAAGGTCAAATAATTAACTCCCCTTCTCATTTTTCCCTAAAGATTTCACTAATTCCCCCGTAAGTAGTAAAGTCTTTGAAGTTAGAGGGGCTCAAAGCATTTCTCTGAATTTTGGAGGGACCGGACCCTCAGCCCAATAATTTATAATTCCTAAGTACTTAAAATCAATATTCACCCCTTCATAACATCATTCATTCCCTTGATAAAGTTTTTCCTAGGGAAATTAAAGTATTTTCCATAAAAACCCTCATTTTTCACTTCGCCTAAGTTTCAAATATATAGATGAAATGTTTTAGACTTAGCGCTTTTCATTTCATTATGTCATATTAACTACTAACCTATATTATATAAATCCCCTATAAAAGTCTACCCATTCCCGTATTATTTAATTATATATTAAAATCCCCAAATTATTATATACCCCGCCCCTGGTTAATTATAACCATAATCAGAGTTTAAACTAGGATTAATGAATTAATCCGTAATTCATTAACAGCCTAACTCCCCCGCTACACAAAATGGGATTAATTAACCCTCTCAGTTAATTAAGAACCCTCTCAACCAATCATATTGCTCCCGATATGATTAAATTATGTTTAATTGAGTCGGGCCCGCCCACGTTAAACCCCGCCATATCGCCCCTCCCATCAGCCGTCCGATCACACCTCCATCATCCAACAATCCTTAACAATATCGCGCACGACTTTGTGACCACACGTTAGCATGCGATCACAAAGTGGTTTTTGCACAATACCTTGCCACGCGTCGCACAACCTGTGGAATCGTTGGCTCCTAGCCGAAACCCACCCATCTCTAAAAGCGGTGCGATCACATACCACTTAGTGCCCTCCGCATGCGACAAAACATCCTTTCCCACTTACATCATCCACTCGAATAAAAAACTCCCGCTACCTTTGAATTTGTTAATAAAACCAACAAAGTGTCGTTTTCTCTATTTTTCTGTACTGCAACTGTGCTCCCATGCAAACAATGTTCAAGTCAACCATCCAAGTTTTCCAACTGCCACCTTGCAGAGAAAATTGCAGCTGATGCAGCTAGAACCTGTTAGTCACCATCAACACCTACTATTACTCTGTTCATTCCCTAAATACAGGTATTTATCCAATTTCTGCCGAAACCCTGCAAGTTTGGTTTTACAGTATAAAATCCACAGAGAAAGGCCAAATTCATTGCAAATTCAGTTTTTATTTTGCCAATATAAATTCCCAGACCATGTTAATTTGCCAATTTTTCACCAAAAACCCAAATTCCTTTTCTGAATCCACAAGAACCAGAAATGGAAACCCCTGTGGCTCTGTCCGTGGCACCCATGAATGCCCCTCATAGAGACTTAGAGTATCTGCCTCTTGCAAATAAAGACTTTCAGATAAGGGATGTAGCCATTGACATAAACCACTCGAAAGTTTTTTGCCAAGCTAGGGACCAATACCTAAATGGCTCAGACATCTTGGGGCTATGGGAATCAAACCTTCCCAGGTATTTTCTCCCCTCAATCCATATTTTCCCTGATCTGATTCATCAATGCCAGGAAAACTATGACCCTAACCTCAGGGTTGTTATGTCCCCAACTCAAATAGTCCTTTCCCCATAACAATGGCATCCATTAATGAAATGTTGCAATTTTCCCCTGAACGAGCTCTCACTCCCCTTTTTATGGGATACTTACTTGAGAAATCTACCCAATTGTCTCAGTCAAAACTAACTCACATTTGTCAGACTTTCATGGAGCCTAAACATCAGCCTAAAGGCCCACCTCCCTATCTACAAACTTTCTTCACAGACATAGGAAAACGAATTGTTGATATGATATCCTTAATCATGGGTTTCAACTCCGGTGAGTATGTTGATGATGTAACCCTGGTGTTGTTGTCAATTTTTACTCCTGGACATCCCCCTGCTGTTAAGTATGATTATGCCTCCTATATTGCCAATAAAATTCATGACTAATTCCTGAGACTGGACAATGAAGGAGTCTTTAAATACACCAGTTTCGTTTATCATCTTATGTTGTATTATCAGTCAGAGAAATTCCCTTTCCCTGTGAGGAAACTTGACAATAAAGGCAATCCAAGGTCTGTTGTCTTTTGGAGTCCCATCTTCCATGCATCCTATGAATTCCCTTACTCATACAATGAGTTCATTTACCAATTTGTTCATCCTGCAACCACTCTATTGACAGGGGTTTCCCCTCCTAGGATCAGTGGTGACATCAAGAAAATCCTACAGCTCTCCAAGCAATACAGAGTAAGTGATTTGTACTTATACAAGAACCATATAGAGATCCGGATATATGGATGTGAGCTCTGCCCTTTCAAGTTACGCAAATACGTTCTAATGAGACTGTTTGCATTGGAGTATTTCAGACAAATGATACATACAGACATGGTTCATTTTTGTAAAGCCAAAAAGAAAGATCAATTCAGAATAAAAAATTAGTTAGGCCCTTTTGTTTGCAATGATAGGGAAGCATGGAGAGAAGCAGAGATTATTTTAGAAGATCATCTCAAGCTGCACAAAAGTTTTAGTTGGAGGGCATATGACCCTAATAGTTTCATCTGTGAAAGGAGAATGAAAAACAGGTTGTCACCATACATTTACCATAGGATTCCAGAGATTGAACAATTTTCAAATATGGATGAATGGAGGGAAGGGACCCTAGTAGAACATGATAGTGAACAGGTCAATATTGAGAATTTTATCAGAGATCTTGAGAAAATGCTTGACCTGCATTCTTTTGGGCAGGTACCATTTGAGTTATCTCAAAGATTAGGAATTTGTGCCTCCAGTGCTGGAACCTCTCAGCAACCTTCACAGGAGACAAGCACACCAACCGCAAGAACATTAAAGGGCAAGGAATTAGAGACCATCTTTCAAACCATAAAACAGTCTACAATGTCTAAATAACCTGAAACTTCCAAATAACACGCTCAAATACATAATGCTCCCACTCAGATCAATACGGGAGAGCCTCTAGTTCTACAAACTCCTCTAAATGAGGAAAGAAACAAAAAGAGGGACAAGGAAACAAGTACCCTTGCCAGTGAACCCTCAGGATAGCCTGGAACAAAAAGAAAAAGACTAAATCCCCTTTTAGAGGAGGAATTTGCTGAAGAAACTACAGATAGTCAGAGGGAAGAAAGAATATAGAGCCAGCAAACTTTTCCAGTAGGAGGAACATCCACTAGCTCACAGAGAGAGGGGCTAGAAAGACAACAAAGTGTAGAGATATCTTCTTTCAGGCCACCAGGGACTGATGCCTTAAATATCAAGAAGACATTTACAGAAATAAGGTCCACGAATGATCCATTGAGGCTTTAGGTTTATAGCCAATATTTGAAGATGGCTCCCACAAATCAATAGAGATTGATGTCAGCCTATGACATCAAAGAAGGCAAGATGATGATGAGATATTTCAAGCCAATGGTGCAGCAACCTAAATCAGTAGCAGATTATATCAAAACAAATTTTGAATTCATGGCAAAGGATATTCATCCTTTGGATCAGATTGAGTTGCATAAGCCAACTGGGGAAATGATAAATTCAACCTTGACTGGTAAGGCAATGATGGCTCAAAGATTGCAAAATTCTTTGGATGACACTACTGCCCAACTACACTTGGAGAAGGCCTCCTCTCAGGCAAAAGATAATAGAATAAAATCCTTAGAAGAAATAATTATTGGATTGGGCCATGATCCCAAAGATTTTAAGGCTACAGAAGCCTTGATCAAAAAGAAAGATGAAGATATTGCAGCCCTATGGAAATGACTAAAGCTGCCACCTTCTAGGCATCCACAGACTGTTGAGGTTATAAAACAAAAATTTGAAGAAGAGTTGATGGATTTTCTCGTAAAGCTTAATGAGCGACTAAATGATACTGAGAAGGAACTTGAAAAAGCATTGAAGGACAAGCAGGGAGAGTCGACCTCTCAGCCTACCAATGTGATACCAGTAGTCTCAACTGCAGTCCCATCAACTCTTGGAGTAGCGTTTGCACCAAATATTCCAGCAGTCATAGCAGAGGCAGTTACAGGTACAGCAACAATAGGAACAACAGAAGTAGCACAGGGCAGCATTGCTAATTTAAGCACAGAGGAGCTAATAAAATCAATGGGGGACCTAAAACTACAAGTTTCAGAGCTAAATAAGGTAAAAGAGCAATATGCCAACTTAGAGCAAAGTTATGATCTCTCAAAAATAAATGTTGCAGAAAAGACAAGAGAGATTAAAGTGTTAGAAAACAAAGTGAAATCATTGGAAAAAGATCTTAATTTTGACAAGACTTTGTCAGAAATCAAGAAAACTCTTTGGGCCAACATCACTCAATCAATAAATGATGCTTGGACATCAATTCAAATAATTTTTGAGCAAATTGATTTAGTGAAACAAGCTCAAGAAAAAATTCAAAAGACAAGGGAAAATTAGGAAATATGCCTGAAGAAGCCAACAAGCACATACAATTTTTGAATACTAGGAATAAATACCAGCTTGAAGAGCTGGGCATTCAAGATAGAATAGGTACAATTTTGGAAATCAAAGGGCCTGTCTCTGGCACACTCAGTGAGAATAGGAACATCACAACATCAGTTTACCTTTTTTCCTATCTTCAAGACCATTTGTTTCTATTTTCTTCTAACTTATTCATAGTCATCCTAGAATATATCTCACTTTGTTATGAGATATTTTTTGTAAAAGTTTTGTATAAATACTCCCTCAATTGGAGTATTGAGTGTGGATTCTTAGACATTGCTGTAATATTGATTATTTTGGAATAAAGTGTTGTTGGACCAACTTTTGTATGGCTTATTGCATAAAGAATTAATGCAAAGGACTTTTCACAGATTTCTTGAGTCAAACATCGGATCAATAAGTCCTCTATACCTTATGTTTTAAGGTTTTCCTTGTTTCTGATATCATCTACTTTTCATATCTGAATGATAAATGAAAAAGAGTAATTTGAAATATGCTTGATTGCAATATGTCTTCAGTCGTTATTATTCTCAATGTTTTCTTCTGGACTAGTATTAAACAACGAAATCTTAATTGCTCCTGTTTTCTATTTTATTCACTTTGATTATTTAGTAAAGGATACTTAACTGCTCTTTATTAATAATCAACCAAGTTCCCTCTTTCGAATAGGTTGAAGGATTCTTAACTGCCCTTCACCCATTTTGAGCCCATTCCATCTATTTTAAGATTTTATTTGTTCCTTGTTTGACCATCTGGCCCTGTGAAACCATCTTTTGTTAAGAAACGAAATCCAGTTAAGCCATTTTCTTTGACTCTATTAGCCCAATGGCATAAACTACTCAGTCCTACCCCTCTGCTATTGGATCTCACCACCCAAACTCAATCAAATATCCTAAACTTCACAACTAGCCTAATATCTTTCAAAACAAAGCTAAATCATAAAGAGAGAGCCCTCTCTCGGTACAGATTGGCTAGATTCTGTACCTAAAAGTTGGTTTGTGGTTACCTCAGACCCCTTTCCGCTTCCAAACAACTTTAAGGAAAATATGAGTGATAACATAGTGGCAACTCCACTGGGGATACTGAATAATTTGTTTGTTACTATTGTTTACTTTATAAACTACAGATGGAGCCTGAAGTTATCCAGGTAGCCTTTGAACTGCTCTTGCTTTGCAATTGCATAAGTAAATGAATGTTGCTTCAGTCTATCTTCGGTCTATTTTATGGATTGAACATTTGGTTTCAAGTACTTGATCAGTTCCTCTTATCAAATAAATCTTTAAGAAAGTTCAAATCCCATATCTAAAGACTCTTAAAGAAACTGTAGAAGTTGTATTGCCAAACCCATTTAGAGAAAAACTAAAAATACACCTAGAAACCTGGCTTCAGAAAGGACTCATTACACTAGAGCTAATCCTGATCCAAATCCACCACTTGTGTTTGAAAACCCTAATCTGATCCCCAGAATTCTTAGGAGACAGGAAAGCCAAGAAAGTTCTGCTAGCTCTCACCCTCTATACAGATCAAGATCCTATCCTGTGAAGTGGATCTACCTTGAGGACGAGCCCTTTGATGAGTATTTTGAGACCTCTTTATTTGTAACCTATTTTGACACTAGGTTTGCCCGCACGGTTCATGACCCAATATTTATTGAAGATTTACAACTTGAAGTTGTCACTTCACATCTTGATAGACATTTGCAGAGCTCCATACAATCTGATCTTCCCTCTGAAGGAACACCAAACCTTTCTGTGATCACTATAGCCTCTCCAAGTTCATCATCGTTATCTCAGACATCTCAACCTCAAGCCACCCCTTCCACCCCTCCATCCACCACTCCAAGACCAACCCCAGCTGTTGTTTGAACACTATCTATTGCAATGGCAAACATGTATACTCCTCTAGTATTACCAGCCAATCCAGGGGCTATGCCCCAAGATTATCAAACTAAAATCACTCCTTTTGATGGCTCTGGTACTTACACTGCACAACAACATACCAAAAATATGACTGACTACTTTGAGATATATGAAATTGATACAGATGATGTCAAAATGAGAATATTTGTTCAAAGTCCGACTGGAGAAGTTAGAACCTAGTTTAGAGCCCTCCCTGCAAATAGTATCAATGACCTAGAAGCTCTTTATAGAACATTCTTAAACAGATGGGAAAAGAAGAAAGATCCTCTCCAGATCTTATCAGAATATGAAAACCTGAAGAGAGGAACAAAAGAAACTGTGCAAGATTATTGCACTTGGTTCAATAATGTTTACAATGCTATCCCTCAAAATCTCAGACCTCCTCCAGATTTGGCACTGATCAAATTCCCTGACGGATTTGATTCTGATATGGCATACCAGCTTAGGGAAAGAGCTCCTCAGACTTTAGAAGATATGCAAAGCATAGCTGTCAGTGTTGAGGCCAACGTGATATCCAAATGAGCTAAAGCCAGAAGTGAAATGAGGATACCATTGAAAGAAGAACCCTCAGCCTTTGAACAGGAACTAGATGCTATTATTAAAGGAATGGATAGGCTAGGAGACAGAGTAGAAAAAATTGAAAGGAAATCCCCTTGGGATGGTCAACCAAGCAATACTGGGAGAAATCCAAATTTCAGGAAAGACCAAAACTAGAACACTGGAAACAATGGTCCTGATCAAAACATTAGGCCCCCATTCCAGGAAAATTGTGCTGAAGCCTCAACTTCTGATGAACCATCAGAAGATAATCAAATAAATTTGATGGGACTCAACAATGAACAACAAGTTTTCTTGACCTAAGAGGATCAAGAAGCTTACATTCTTAAACAATTCCAAACTCTGTCAGGTGAATCATTTGACTTTAGGGAGGGATATAATACAACCATTTATGAAGTCCACAAGCAATATAATCTGAGGAGAAAAATAATTGATGTCCCTGAAACCAACAAACAGAAAGCTACAAAATATCCCAACAAACGTAAGACCCATACCACCCCTATGCATATTCTTTCTAGATCAGATCCTAATCTCGCTAATCCAATTATTGAAGATGTATCCAATAATCAACCCAATAACAGACAACTCTCCACTTCTCTTCCTCCCAAAGGGAACGTGGAAGAACCTCAAGAAGTTGATATGAAAACAACTTCAGCCCATAACGCCACTCCTGAAAAGGAGAAAAACACAAAGAATACAAAACATAAAGAGAATCCAACTATCCGAAATACAAGAACTTAGACTGAAAAACCTTTTAATATGGAGACTGGAGTAGGCAAATTAAAAATAGTTATTCCATTGTCTAAATTAGCTAAACATGATGTCTACCAAAGCCAAATTAATAGATCACTCAAAATCTCTATTAATGAAGACTCAGTAAATGTTTTTGATGACCAACCTGAATTAATCTTTGGCCTTGAGGTAAATGGAAAACCAGTAGATGGAGGAATTCCTCCTTTCTATGTAAGTTTGAACATACATGATAAAATACTTTATAATGCCATGTTTTATTCTGGGGCATCTCATAATCTAATGCCTAAATCTGTAATGGAGAAATTAGACCTTGACATCACCAGGCCATACAAATACCTCTTTTCTTTTGATTCAAGTCAGGTGAGATGTTTAGGATTAATCAAAGACTTGTGTGTTTCACTAGTTCAATATCCTGTCAAAACAATCTTAATGGACATAGTAGTAGTAGATATTCCACCAAAGTATGGCATGTTATTGTCCAGATCTTGGGGTGCAAAGCTTCAAGGATCTCTACAATTGGACATGTATTATGCTACTATTTCAGTGTTGGGTCAACCTAAGAAACTATATAGAGAAACATTAATGAAATATGTAGTAAGTAGTCAAGAGAAACCCCAAAATTTCCCTATCTACTCAGTGCACTCTGATATGGATTCTCTCATTCCTTACAATGCTGAAAGTGATCCCTCAAATGAATTGGAAGTTTTAACAGCAGAACCAAAAGAAATTACAAATGGAAAGTCTAGTGTTCAAATCTAAGAAATCTCTAAGAACAATGAAACATTAGATACCCAAGAGAAACCAGAGGGAAGTAAAAAACCAGATCTCCCTATTAAATAGATTCCTGAGACTCCTGACACCAATTATGAACATGAAATTCTTTGGCACTTATAATTTGACGGTTCAGTTAACAAATTAGGAGCACGAGTAGGAGTTTGGGTGCACAATCTTGAAAATGATCATGCTGAAGGCCATGCCTACAGATTAAACTTTAGGTGCACCTATAATATGACAAAATATGAAGCTATTTTGCTAGGTCTTAAACTTGTCAAAATATTAGGGGCAATTAGGGTATCTGTCCTAGGAGATTCTGAGTTAATAATTCAACAGATCAAAGGGAGGTAATCAACAAATGACCCCAGATTGAAATATTTCAGAGGAACAGTGATAGAGATTCTCAATACATTTCTAGAAACTAAGCTTGCTAAAATCCCAAGAAAACATAACTTGCAAGCTCATAGTCTGGCAATGTTTGCCAGCACCTACAAATTACCATTCGAACCTAATCATCAGTTCACAGCTGAGGATAGACACAGACCAGCCATACCTGACAATTTGAAGAATTGACAAGTGTTTGATAGTGATAAGCATATTAACAATTTCTTGACTTTAGATGAAGAATTCTCTACCAATAACAGAGATGTAGATACAGTTAGTGAGTTTGATCAAACAAATAAGATAGAAACAAACATTTTAGCAGAAAGTGCAACCCAAATGCTCCATCCAACAAAGTTCACCATCAAAGAAATGCAGGACTTTAAAGAAATGGATATTGATGAGATTATTGAAGGAGAATTTGAAGTCATTAATTTAAAGGAAAATCATTTGCCTAAAGGATTAACTCCTTTGGAACATCTCTTTGATTTTAATGATATTCCAAAAAAACCTAATATGGAACCCTTAAAAGTAGATATTGAGGAATATAACTTGGGCACTGGAGAAAATCTGAAAATGGTAAAGTTATCTAAATCTTTGCCTCCTAACCAAAAACTCAAATATGTTGAACTAATGAGAGAATTCCAGTATGTCTTTTCCTAGAGCTATGAAGACTTAAAATCTTATGACACCTTTATAATTCAGCATACAATACCTCTGAAAGAAAATCAGAAACCATTCAAACAAAAGCTCAGAAGAATTAACCCTGTACTGCTGCCCTTAATTGAAAAAGAAATCAAATGAATGCATGAAGCAAGGATAATTACTCCTATTAGATTTTCAGAGTGGGTGTCTAACTTAGTACCTACTAGGAAGAAAACTGGAGAAATCAGATTATGTGTTGATTTAAGAAATGTAAATAAGGTTTCTTTGAAGGATAATTACCCTTTACCCAAGATGGATCATATTTTACAAAGGGTGGTTGGTGCTTCTAGGATTTCACTTTTAGATGGGTTCTCAGGCTATAACCAAATTCTAGTTCATCCTAATGACCAGGAAGAGACTGCTTTTACAACACCATGGGGCACATTCAAGTATGTCAAAATTCCATTTGGACTAAAAAATGCAGGGGCAAACTTCCAAAGAGCAATGGACATAGCATTTGCAAGAGAAATTCATGATTTTTTGGTTATATATCTAGATGACTTAAGTATTTTTTCTAAATCAGATCAGCAACATTTAGATCATCTTAGACAAGTATTCCTGAAATGCAGAAAATATGGTATTTCTTTGAATCCAAAGAAGTCCTTGTTTGGTCTAGAGGAAGGAAAACTCTTGGGCCATATCATTTCCAAATATGGCATTAGAATTGATCCTACTAGAATAGAAGCTATTCTGAAAATACCCCACCCTAGAAATGTCAAAGAACTTCAAGCTTTCCTAGGAAAGATTAATTTTTTGAGAATATCCACATCTAATTTAGCTGAATTAATTAGATTGCTTAATAATATGTTGAAAAAGGATTCAAGTATTAAATGGACAGTAGAAGCCAAACAAGCATTTGAAGAAATTAAAATTTCTTTGACCAGAACACCAATCCTTACAAGTCCAAAGTTTGATAGAGACTTCATAATATTTTCATTTGCATCAGAACACACCATAGCAGCAATTTTACTACAAAAGGATGATCAAGGATGTGAGAAACCCATAGCCTTTTTTAGTAAAGCACTTAGGGATGCTCCATTAAAATACAAAATCATGGAGAAACAAGCTTTTTCTCTTGTAAAAGCCATCAAAGACTTTAGAGTCTACATATTGTACTCCCATGTAATAGCATATGTACCAAATGCTATTGTCAAGGATATCTTAACCCAGGATAGAATTGAGGGCAAAAGAGGTAAATGGATTGCTAGTATATTAGAGTATGATATTGATATAAAACCTACAAAGCTTATAAAAGGACAGCGATTGGCCAAACTCATGACTGAAACAAATTGTCAAGCCATGGAAATTAATGAACTGGATAATGAACAGGAGATGGCGACTCCATAAATAAGCCAGGCCTTCTTAGATTCACCTTGGTATGCTGACATAATGTATGTACTATTAAACATGTAGGCTCCTCCAAGGTTATCCAGAACAAAGAAAAGGTTTTTAAAGATGAAAGCTTCAAAGTTTAGTATTTTAGATAATACCCTTTTCTGGAAAAATCATGAAGGTATTCTATTGAATTGTTTATTAAAAGAAGAAGCTGACAAGGCTCTCCAAGAATTTTATGCAGGAGACTGTGGTGGACACCTTTACTGGAAATCAAATGCAGAAAATATCCTAAAGGTTGGATTTTATTGGCCAACCTTGTTTGTTGATGTAAATAAATTTGTCACTGCTTGCCATAAATGTCAAATTATTGAAGTTAAGAGAAAACTATTACCTTTACCCCTGAGACCAATTTCCATTGAAAAACCCTTCCAACAATGGGGCCTAGACTTCATTGGAGAAATCCATCCTCCCTCTTCTGGCCAACACAAATGGATTCTCACTGCCACAGACTATTTCACCAAATGGATAGAAGCCATTCCTTCTTGACAAGCCAATGACACAATGATCATAGGACTCTTAGAAACCAACATATTTTCTAGATTTGGCTGTCCTGATAAAATCATAACTGATAATGTTGCTGCCTTCAAATCCAAGAAGATGATAACTTTCTGTAACAAGTACCATATCACTTTAGGCCATTCCATAGCCTATTACCCTCAAGGTAATGGTCTGGCTGAGTCTTCCAACAAGAACCTTATTAATATTATTAAAAAAATATTGGAGGAGAATAAGAAAAATTGGCATAAGAAACTAACAAATGCACTATGGGCAGACAGACTCACCACCAAGAAATCTATTGGGACTAGTCCTTATGAGCTAGTCTATGGCATGGAGGCTATATTTCCTTCATCTTTAGGAGTTCCTGTAATGAAATTACTTCAAGAAGCTCAGGTGGAACCTAATGATATTCAAAGGAGGATTAACGAGACCATCCATTTGCAGCAGACCAGAGAGGAATTACATCAAAGATCCCAAGTGTTGCAGGAGAAGCTTAAGAAAATATTTGATAAAAGAACCAAGGAAGAAGATTTCTACCTTGGAGACAAAGTTTTAAGATAGGATTCCAGGAGAGAGGATAAGCGAAAACATGGGAAGTTTGACTTCCTATGGAAAGGACCTTTTATTATCCATGCCTTATAAGGAAACAATACTTATTATATGAAAAGCTTGGATGGCACAGAAACAAAAGAAGGGCCAGTTAATGGTTGCATGTTGAAACATTACTATGATCCTACTTTTTAATGTATTCTGATTTTAACATGTACATACTATATCCTTGGTAATGTCATAGTTTTGATTGGATAATAACTTGCTGGAGTTGAAGCTCGAAGAGCAGACCCTAAGCTTCAGAAATGTCACTGTCATACATACAATAAGGCAACAAGTAGAAGAAGATTTCATAGTTCAGTCAAAATCATTCAGAGGCCATCTGACCTAGTTTTCTTGACTTTCCACTAATAAAAGTCATCCCCAAGTGGAGCAAGTGTTATGCTCCTATACCAATGGGTGTCATATTTCATGATTGACTTGATGGGCTATGTAATATGTTCATGCCTTTACTTGTTGCAAAGGTTTTCCATATTGTCAAAAAATAAAAAATAAAATTAGAAAATATAAAGAGGGTATACCGTAAAAGAAAAATCAAAGGGTGAAAAGAATAAAATGGTTAAAAAACTGAAAGAAAATGAACCCCACCAAAAGAAAGACCAAGGAAAGTGTGCAAGTTTAAATGCCATTGCTTTTTACTCTTATGTAATAAACAAATTGTGTGCAACTTGTAACTTATGCCACATGAACAGTCAAACAACTTAAACTTGACTAGTTCATATTTTCAATTTTATATTTTAGAGATAGAGAATAAAGATCTGTCCAAACTGTTTAATCTTGGTAGATAAAGTAGATAGGTAGAGTGAATAAAAGGAGCTCAACAGTGTAATCTGAGCCCTTGGATGTAATAAGGTTAGACTTAGATAGATATCTGCATGTAAAACAAAAGAAAGTGTGATAATGGTTTGCCAGTTCAAGTGCACCCTAATAAAGAAGAAAAAATGTCAGGTTAAGTAGGTAGGGTAGGTAGATGATGTTGCATAATCACATGTGATAGATAATGTCTCTAAATGTGTTAATTTTCACTTTCATCACAAGTGCAAGGTAGACATTACACTTGATACATTTCAAGCAAGACAAGGTCAAATAATTAACTTCCATTCTCATTTTTCCCTAAAGATTTCACTAATTCCGCCCTAAGTACTAAGGTCTTTGAAAGTTAGAGGGGCTCAGAGAATTTCTCTGACTTTTGGAGGGACCGGACCCTCGGCCCAATAATTTATAATGCCTAAGTACTTAAAATCAATATTCACCCCTTCATAACATCATTCATTCCCTTGATAAAGTTTTTCCTAAGTAAAATTCTATTTTACTTAGGGAAATTAAAATATTTTCCATCAAAACCCTCAATTTTCACTTAGCCTAAGTTTCAAATATATACATGAAATGTTTTAGACTCAACACTTTTCATTTCATTATGTCATATTAACTACTAATCTATATTATATGAATCCCCTATAAAAATCTACCCATTCCCATATTATTTAATTATATATTAAAATCCCCAAATTATTATATACACCACCCCTGGTTAATTATAACCATAATCAGAGTTTAAACTAGGATTAATGAATTAATCCATAATTCATTAATAGCCTAACTCCCCCGCTGCACAAAATGGGATTAATTAACCCTCTCGATTAATTAATAACCCTCTCAACCAATCATATTGCTCCCCGATACAATTAAATTATTTTTAATTGAGTCGGGCCCGCTCACGTTAAACCCCACCATATCGTGCCTCCCGTCAGCCGTCTGACCGCACCTCCATCATCCAATGATCCTTAACAATATCGTGCACAACTTTGTGACCACGCATTAGCGTGCGATCATAAAGTGGTTTTTGCACAGTACCTTGCCCGGCGTCGCACAACCTGTGGAATTGCTGGCTCCCGGCTGAAACCCGCCTGTCTCCAAAAGCGGTGCGATCACATACCACTTACTGCCCTCCGCATGTGACAAAACATCTTTTCCCGCTTACATCATCCTCCCGAATAAAAAACTCCTGCCACCTTTGACTTTATTAATAAAACCAACAAAGTTTCGTTTTCTTTGTTATTTTGTACTACAACCGTGCTCCGATGCAAACAACGTTCAAGTCAACAATCCAAGTTTTCCAACTGCCACCTTGCCGAGAAAATTGCAGCTGACGTAGCCAGAACCTGTTAGTCACCATCGGCACCTGCTATTACTCTATTCATTCCCTAAATACATGTATTTATCCAATTTCCGCAGAAAACCTGCAAGTTTGGTTTTACAGTATAAAATCCACAGAGAAAGGCCAAATTCATTGTAAATTCAGTCTTTATTTTGCCAATATAAATTCCCAGACCATGTTAATTTGCCCCATTTTTCACCAAAAACCCAAATTCCTTTTCTGAATCCACAAGAACCAGAAATGGAAACCACTGTGGCTCTATCTGTGGCACCCATGAATGCCCCTCATAGAGACTTAGAGTATCTGCCTCTCGCAGATAAAGACTTTCAGATAAGGGATGTAGCCATTGACATAAACCACTCGAAAGTTTTTTGCCAAGCCAGAGACCAATACCTAAATGGCTCAGACATCCTGGGACTGTGGGAATCAAACCTTCCCAGGTATTTTCTCCCCTCAATCCATATTTCCCCTGATCTGATTCATCAATGCCAGGCAAACTATGACCCTAACCTCAGGGTTGTTATGTCCCCAATTCAAATAGTCCTTTCCCCATAACAACAGCATCCATTAATGAAATGTTGTAATTTTCCCCTGAACAAGCTCTCACTCCCCTTTTTATGGGATACTTACTTGAGAAATCTACCCAATTGTCTCAGTCAGAACTGACTCACATCTGTCAGACTTTCATGGAGCCTAAACATCAGCCTAAAGGCCCACCTCCCTATCTGCAAACATTCTTCACAAACATAGGAAAATGAATTGTTGATATGATATCCTTTATCATGGGTTTCAACTCCGGTGAGTATGTTGATGATGTAACCCTGGTGTTGTTGTCAATTTTTACTCCTGGACAACCCCCTGCTGTTAAGTATGATTATGCCTCCTATATTGCCAATAAAATTCATGACCAATTCCTGAGACTGGACAATGAAGGAGTCTTTAAATACACCACTTTCATTTATCATCTTATGTTGTATTATTAGTCAGAGAACTTCCCTTTCCCTGTGAGGAAACTTGACAATAAAGGCAATCCAAGGTCTGTTGTCTTTTGGAGTCCCATCTTCCATGCATCCTATGAATTCCCTTACTCATACAATGAGTTCATTGACCAATTTTTTCATCCTGCAACCACTCTATTGACAGGGGTTTCCCCTCCTAGGATCAGTGGTGACATCAAGAAAATCCTACAGCTCTCCAAGCAATATAGAGTAGGTGATTGGTACCTATACAAGAACCATATAGAGATCCGGATATATGGATGTGAGCTCTACCCTTTGAAGTTACCCAAATACGTTCCAATGAGACTATTTGCATTGGAGTATTTCAGACAAATGATACATACATACATGGTTCATTTTTGCAAAGCCAAAAAGAAATCTCAACTCGGAATAAAAAATCAGTTAGGCCCTTTTGTCTACAATGATAGGGAAGCATGGAGAGAAGCAAAGATTATTCTAGAAGATCATCTTAAGTTGCACAAAAGTTTTGGTTGGAGGCCATATGACCCTAATAGTTTCATCTGTGATAGGAGAATGAAAAATAGGTTGTCACCATACATTCACCATAGGATTCTAGAGATTGAACAACTTGCAAATATGGATGAATGGAGGGAAGAGACCCTAGTAGAACATGATGGTGAACAGGTCAATATTGAGAATGTTATGAGAGATCTTGAGAAAACGCTTGACCTGGATCCTTTTGGGTAGGTACCATTTGAGTTATCTCAAAGATCAGGAATTGGTGCCTCTAGTGCTGGAACCTCTCAGCAACCTTCACAGGAAACAAGCACACCAGCCACAAGAACATTAAAGTGCAAGGAATTAGAGACCAACTTTCTAACCACATAATAGTCTACAATTTCTAAACAACCTAAAACTTCCAAAGAATAGGCTCATATACATACTCCTCCCATTCAGATCAATATGGGAGAGCCTCCAGTTCTGCAAACTCCTCTAAATGAGGAAAGAAACAAAAAGAGAGACAGGGAAACAACTACCCCTGCCAGTGAATGCTCAGGACAGCCTAGAACAAGGATACAAATACCAAATCCCCTTTCAGAGGAGGAATTTGCTAAAGAAACTACAGATAGTTAGAGGGAAGAAAGAGTATAGAGCCAACAAACTTTTCCAGTAGGAGGAACATCCACTAGCTCACAGAGACAGAAGCTAGAAAGATAGAAAAGTGCAGAGATATCTTCTTTCTGGCCACTAGGGACTGATGCCTCAGATATCAAGAAGACATTTACAGAAATAAAGGCCAGGAATGATCCATTGAGGCTTCAGGTTTAATATTTGAAGATGGCTCCCACAAATCAACAGATATTGATGTCAGCCTATGACATCAAAGAAGGCAGGATGATAATGAGCTATTTCAAGCCAATGGTGCAGCAGCCTAAATCAGTAGCAGATTATATTAGAACAAATTTTGAAGTCATGGAAAAGGATATTCATCCTTTGGATCAGATTGAGTTGCATAAGCAAGCTGGGAAAATGATTTATTCAACCTTAACTAGTAAGGCAATGATGGCTCAAAGGTTGCAAAATTCTTTGGATAACACTACTGCCCAACTACACTTGGAGAAGGCCTCCTCTCAGGCAAAAGATAACAAAATAAAATCCTTAGAAGAAATAATTATTGGATTGGGCGATGATCCCAAAGATGTTAAGGCTACAGAAGCCTTGATCAAAAAGAAAGATGAAGATATTGCAGCCCTAAGGAAAAAATTAAAGATGACACCTTCTAGGCGTCCACAGACTGCTGAGGTTATAAAACAAAAATCTGAAGAAGAGCTAATGTATTTGCTCTTAAATCTTAATGAACCACTGAATGATACTGAGCAGGAATTTGAAAAAGCATTGAAGGACAAGCGAGGAGAGTCGACCTCTCAGCCTCCCAATGTGATACCAGTAGTCTCAAATGCAGTCCCATCAACTCTTGGAGCAGCATTGGCACCAAATATTCCAGCAGTCACAACAGAGGCAGTTATAGGTAGAGAAAGAATAGGAACAACAGGAGTAGCATAGGGCAGCATTGCTAATTTGAGCACATAGGACCTAATCAAATCAATGGAGGACCTGAAACTACAAGTTTTAGAGCTAAATAAGGTAAAAGAGCAATATGCCAACTTAGAGTAAAGGTATGATCTCTCAAAAATAAATGCTGCAGAAAAGATAAGAGAGATTAAAGTGTTAGAAAGCAAAGTGAAATCATTGGAAAAAGATCTTACTTTTGACAAGCCTTTGTCAGAAATCAAGAAAATTCTTTGGGCCAACATCACTCAATCAATAAATGATGCTTGGCCATCAATTCAAATAATTTTTGAGCAAATTGTTTTAGTGAAACTAGCTCAAGAAGAAATTCAAAAGACAAGGGCAGAATTAGGAAATATGCCTGAAGAAGCCAACAGGCTCATACAGTTTTTGAATACCAGGAATAGATACTAGCTTGAAGAGCTAGGAATTCAAGATAGAACAGGGACAATTTTGGAAATCAAAAGGGTTTTTACTAAGATAACTCTGATGCAAAACTTAGAAAGAAGGTGCCATGACATGCAGGAAGAAATCAATGCCTTCATGAAGAGATTTGATGTTTTGCAAAGTAAAGGGTTGCCAAGTCCTCTAGTTATTCATGATAAAATAATGACTCGTAAAGACTATGTGGAGAAATTGAATAAGTATGCAGGCAACCAAGCAGGTTAATCAACAAGTGCATTAGGAACAAAAGCATTGCCTACAGGCAGAGTTCTCTATGACAGTCTGGAGAACTTGTTCTAGGTTGAACATGAGATGAAGCACTTGTTCCCGATTCAACCTACCTTTTTCAGGTACACAGAAACTAATGAGACACTGAGGAAACTAGAAAAACAGATTGCCAGAACCAAAATGGTGGGAAGACATATTGGAAATTTTGTAAAATTATCCTTGGTAAAATGTAAAGTTTGATTATTTACTGTAGTAAGTAATGTTAAAGAAGATGAATAGAGATGAATAGAGATCAAACAGGTCGAAGCGTATCAGAATTGGTAAAGAGTATCAGTGAAAATAGGGCAGCTAGCACAAAGTTACCAAAGAAGACAGCAGCAAGCTAAATCATAGGGCCTGTCTCTGGCACACTCAGTGAGAATAGGAACAACACAACATCAGTTTACCTTTTTTCCTATCTTCGAGACCATTTATTTCTATTTTCTTCTAACTTATTCATAGTCATCCTAGAATGTATCTCACTCTGTTATGAGATATTTTTTGTAAAATTTTTGTATAAATACTCCCTCAATTGGAGTACTGAGTGTCGATTCTTAGAAATTGCTGTAATACTGATTATTTTGGAATAAAGTGCTATTGGACCAACTTTTGTATGGCTTGTTGGATAAAGAATTGATGCAAAGGAATTTTCACAAATTTCTTGAGTCAAGCACCAAATCAATAAGTCCTCTATACCTTATGTTTTAAAGTTTTCCTTGTTTCTTATATCATCTATGTTTCATATTTGAATGATAAACGAAAAAGAGTAATTCAGAATATGCTTGATTGCAATCTGTTTTCAGTCGTTATCATTCTCAATGTTTTCTTCTGGACTAGTATTAAACAACGAAATCTTAATTGCTCTTGTTTTCTAGTTTATTCACTTTGATTATTTAGTAAAGGATACTTAACTACTCTTTATTAATAATCATTCAAGTTCCCTCTTTCAAATAGGTTGAAGGATTCTTAACTGCCCTTCACCCATTTTGAGCCCATTCCATCTATTTTAAGTGTTTATTTGTTCCCTGTTTGACCATTTGGCCTTGTGAAACCATCTTCTGTTAAGAAACCAAATCCAGTTAAGTCATCTTCTTTGACAGCATTAGCCCAATGGCCTAAACTACTCAGTCCTACCCCTCTGCTATTAAATTTCACCACCCAAACTCAATCAAACTCCTAAACTTCACAACTAGCCTAATATCTTTCAAAACCAAGCTAAATCATAAAGAGAGAGCCCTCTTTGGGTACATATTGGCTAGATTCTATACCTAAAAGTTGGTTTGTGGTTACCTTGGACCCCTTTCCTCTTCCAAACAACTTCAAGGAAAATCTGAGTGATAACAAGTATTACCGACACTTGATCTATGGCTTAACACCGAATTGGTCCATGATCTCTATTTAAAGAGAATTGAGGGTCATTTGTAAGGTGACTTCTCATGAGAGAAGCTTTGTAAATTTTATTTCTTTTACATGAATAAATTGCCTGAAGTGGCCGCGTTGGATCAGGTCGTGGACTGTTTCCCTCTTTGAGGGTTTTAACCTCGTTAAGAATACTGGTGTACTAATCTGTGATCTATTTGTGAGTAGTGTCCCTTGGTGTACTATCTATGGAGCATACCCTGTAAATTCCTACATGGTATCAGAGCTATTTGAGGGCTGCATCAATTGGTGAGCCAAATTCGAAGCTAGTACAACTGCATCCAACTTTCATTTCCTAGATTCGTTATGTCTGACCTCTTTCAAGCTGAGAGGACTGCTCTATTGTGTTAGGAGCATATGTTCTAGTAAGGAACCCCTTTCGTTTCACGCAAAAAGGTTTGTGGTAGCCCTAACTACGCCATTTTTAAGATCTAGAGGTATACAGTCTTTATTTGCAGTTTTAGTTATTTATCTATCTGTTTATTTCGGTTTATTTAACTCTCTATTATTTCTTACCAGACCTATTCCTTTCATTTCTATGTATGCTCTTTTCCCTGCGACTCTATGTGATCTGGGAAAATCAAAAACAGAAAGGAAGGATTTTTCTCACGCGTATGCTCTTTTCCAGCACACCTTAGTGTGATCTCGGAAAATCGGAAACATTGAGGAAAATATTTAGTTTTCGGTGAAATCTAACTTCAAGCCGTAAGGTCTGGTTTTTTTGCATGTCTGTTTTGGGTTGTGTGGTTTTTTGTTTTGTAGGGAAAAAGGGATTTCTCAAGTAAGAACGCACTCCAAAAGTTCAGTGACTAAAAAAAAAAAAAACCAAAACAGAAAACCCCCCCTTGCTCTTTTCCAAACATTACTAACCCTTTAAACTAGCTCACTTGGTCCAAAGTTACTCTATGAGAATAGAGGTCTTGGGTTCAACTCTTTCTTTTTGTTGAGTTACTTTTACAAAAAGCACATATAACTTATGTTTTAAAGTTATTTTATGTAAAATTGTTCTCACCCATTATAAAAAGTGAGTCACTTATCATTCTAAAGTCTCTTTATCTTTTATTTAAGTTACAACTTAGTGGGTAGCTCATAAAGTACCATTGTAAAAGTGACTTTCACTTATTTATAAAAAAGGGTCACATAATTTTTTATTTTTTATTTAAAGTGAGCTAATTAAGTCTGGAAATATGGGTTTTTTTTAAATATAACATTATCATTCACTTCCACACATTCACATACTTCATAGACATCTTCAACAACTTTTTTTCAAAAATTCATAACTTCTTCATCTAGAATCTGTTTTCAGAGCCATTTTTTTTTAATTGGCCCAATGCTTTGAGATCTTTCCATTAGAACACTTAGTTTCAGCGTATATAGCTTTAGTTTATATTAAAATTCAAAGTCCATGCCAAGTTATTCTTGACAACACCAACTACTTCCAATGGTTTTCCTACATGGAGGATTTACTTAGAAGTAAAGGTCCTTATAGAATAGCCTCAAGCAAAGAATCTAAACCTAAATATGAAGATAAGGTAGTCAAATGGGAAAATAAGAAATATCAAACATGTGGGTTGATAGGGATGTCTATTTCTCCAGACCTTAGATTCCATATCACAGAACTTGATACCCCGGATGAGGCAATGAAACAACTCAATAAATTTTTTGGAACTAAAAATGAAATTAGAGCCCATCAACTTGAAAATGAGTTGCTTACGTTGGACCCCAATAATTTTTCTTCCATTCAATATTTTTTGTCCAAGTTCAAGACCCTTAGACTTCTCTTGGAATGTATTAAGGTTACGAAAGAAGATGGTAGCCTTATCTATTCCATTCTTACAAAGTTAGGACAAGCCTACTCTGTGTTTGTTTCCACCTTCCATTCCACTAGAGAAGCCTTGATTTCTCAAGGAGAAGCCTACAAATCCCCCTATTTTGATGCCTTGTGTGATTCTTTAATAAGAGAACAAGAAAAACTCTTACATCTTGGTCTTATTAATACTAGAAACTCTTCTAAGAAAGCCTTAGCAGCCAAACAACAACCAAATTCATAGAATCCTAAGAAGTAGTATCCTAAAAAGAATGGTCCTAAGCATTTTCAGTCTCAACAAAATGAAAAGTCAATTCAACAAAATGATAAGGAAAATAAAAACAAAGGGAAGAAGAATGATGGACATTGGAACTTTTGTAATTGAGATGGCCACTTAGAATCCAAATGCCTTAAGAAAATGGAAGCCTTGGAAGCAGCAATGAAGAAGTATAACATCCATTTGGAGCACTCTTCAACTTCAACTTCATATTTAGGAATAAAACTTTATGCATGTGGTTTTCAAGCATCTCGGTCTGGTTATGCACTAAATGTATCTTCTTCTTCTCATTCTCATGAGTGGCTCATTGATTCTAGAGCTTATTATCACATGGCCAAAAACAAAGCCATGTTTTCTTTTTTAAATAATTGTAACACCAAAATTATAAATGTTGGTGATGATAGTTCTCTTAGTGTTGTAGGGACTTTAACTATTCATCTATACAATGTTCAATTTAATGATGTATTATGTGTTCTAACCTTATCCTGCAACCTTCTATCTGTATATCAGATAACTCATTCACGTGAAGGTAAAACTGTTGAATTGTCACCTCACGATGTTGTAATTAAGGACCTAAGAGATCCTAGACATATTTTAGCCACTAAAATCACTGACGATTCTACAAGGTTGTATTAGTTTAACAACTTTGGGTCATCAACTCTTCCCTCGATATTTGTTGCTCATAATGATGAAGTGAGCAAACTTTGGCTTGATCGATTTGGTCACTTAAACTATCGATCCCTTCAAAATATATGTAAAGAAAATATGATGATATGTCTTCCTATTGTATCTTGCCAAGATAGTGTTTGTTCCGGATGTGTACTTGGAAAATATCATTGGGATAATTTTGAAAAACGTGCCTCTTGGCATGCCTCAGCTCGGTTACATCTTGTGCATAGTGATTTATGTGGTCCACTTCCAGTTGTTTCATTCTCTGGCTACAAGTATTTCTTATCTTTCATTGATGATTTCTCTAGACGTACTTGGGTATAATTTTTAAAACTCAAGAGTGAAGTATTTAACATGTTCTTGGCCTTTAAGGCCTTTGTTGAGAAACAATCTAGACATCAAATTCTTCATCTAATATCTGATAATGGCGGAGAATATGTTAACGAAAAATTCATCAACTTTTGCACTGAGCATGGAATTCAAGTGCAACATATTGTTCCATATACTCCACAATAAAATGGTGTAGCTGAATGGAAGAATCACACCTTAAAGGAAATGGCTAACTGTATTCTTCAATCTAAAAGACTTAGTCCTAATTTTTGGGCAGAAGTAGTTAACTGTGCAAATTACATAGTAAGTCACACTCCTACTAAGGTTTTAAACAATATCACTCCAGAAGAAGCATGGAGCTCAATTAAACCAGATGTAAGTCACTGTCATGTTTTTGGAAGTGAAGCATGGGTCAATATTCTAGATGAGAAACATAAATCCTTAGAACCTAAGAGTGAAAAATGTGTTCTTGTTGGATATTCTGAAGATATCAAAGGATATATACTTCTTCCACCTAAATCCAAAAATTTTATCATTAGAGGAGATGTAAATTTTGTTGAAAATATATCGGCCTACATGCCTAGTTCAGCGGATGTGCCACCTCTCTCTATCCCTTCTACTTCTGAAAAGATTTCTTCTTCAAATGATGACAGTGAGGATGACAATCCTCCCCCACCTTCTCGAGATCCTCCTTAAGCTTCTAAAATGGGTCTGTTCACACAAATACACAATGAAAATACATAATATTTCCCATAATAGTAATTACTCTAGCATGCAAACATAATCCTTTTCAAAGGAATCTAACACTATAGCTATTATACTTGCATGCAATAATGATATTTCCAAAAGAAACTCACATAATAGTTATTACAATTTTTTTGTTGATCAGCAATATTTCATTATATTATCAAAGAGAAACTAAGTACAAAATTCGTCTCAACAAGCCCTTCTCTTTCATTCTGAACAAAATTTTTGAGAATAGGGCCTGGAGGTAAATAGAGACACTCGGTGCCAGCCTTTATTTCTGATTGGCCTATTAGCCATCCCATATATAAAAACAATTAAACATAAACTAGATCTGGAGTCAACATATTAAGGAGGTGGGTTGGCAGGAAAGACAGGAGGAGAAGCAAAGTAACCTACATGTTCATGCATGTGGAAGTCTATGTGTTCCACCCTTGCTTCCAGAGTGTGAAGGTGGTCATTGGTGCACTGATGTTGTCATCGGATGCTATCCAGGTTGTCTAAGATTTCATTCTGAACATGTTGAACATCATTGATGTAGGCTACCAATTCATTTTGACCCTCATAGCGTTGTTCCCGCATGATGTCGATATTCATTTGAATATTGTGCAGCTGGGTTACCATAGAGTCCAAGGTAGCTGGCGCTATTACATGGCCCATGGAGCGGGCAAGGGAGATTGCAACATCCTCCTTCATTTCCTTGCTAGCCGCATTCTCCGAGGATGAGTGGCTTCCCTCGTTCTGCCTCTGATTTGTGTATTGACGAAGAGATCCCCCCCACTGTCAAGGATGATTCCTCTGTCGTGGCATGGAGGTGAACCAAGGAAAACTAAAGGCAGGTGTGGAAGAACCACCGTGCCCCAGGAGCCAGAATGAAACCTTACAGGGGGCTTGTAGAAAGACCTCCCCCTCAACAAGAAACACCAATTGATACAGAAATGCACAAGAGAAATGAGCTCAAAAAACGAATTACCAAACCCAAAGATGTCGTGGCTCGAAACACTCCTCTAATTCTTTTGTTGTTCACCGACACCACCCCAACTCTTTCCCATGTAGAATTATCCCCTCCAAACTAGGAACAAGATGGCCACTTGGCCACGACAAGTGTTGGTGAGAACCAACACTATGAAATCTGCTCCAACATGGAAAGAGAAAACCCAGAGAAATCTCCATTGAATCTTTAGCCCAAAACAAAACCACATGCAAGGTGAGTAGCAACTGGGACAAAGAAGACTAACAAATAAAGAATTATACTGGGAGTCGAGGCAAGAACCATCCTATGTTGAAAACTCAAGCTACTCGATGGATAGACTAGAGTACCCAAGGGTAGGGCTCAAATCCTTGGCCACCTCCGATGTGTCGGGATCCCACGGGAAATCCATGGCCAAGACTTTCCTTCATTATAGATTATACAATTCCCCATAGTCCTTGTTTTCCCAATGTCATGATTATGGCAGGGTAGCCTAGAGCATAAACCAACTCCCTCTGCAACCTCCTACTTCATCGCCTAAAGCACCACACTGATAAAATTCATATGCCTAACCTTGAATATATCGTCACCGTGAGTAAGAGAGTCACACATCTGCAGGAAATTAATGCCAGCCTTGCTCATTATGGTGCTCTGTAGGGGCGTGTGGAGGCTAGGTGGGCTTCGTACACCACCTTGCTACCATGTGTTGTGCCGATCACCCACCCCCATCGGGGACTGCTGAGCCTACCTATGGAAGATCTTGTAGATATTGGAATTCATCTAGGTCCATATCTACCTTTATCTTCACCTCCCTCCATGTAATAGTGAAAACTTTATGTGGATTTAGTGATCCCCGATTGGCAATCCAATCCACCACTTTATTCCCTATTCGTAGAAAATGTCTTGTAGAAGCATATTCAAAGTTATCCAGAAGATGTTCAATGTGTTCAAGTTTGGATTCTAGGTGCCAACTCTTGGCTAGATTATCCATAGTCGATCCATTGATGATATTTTGAGTCATTCGAATGATCAAAATGGAATCTCCCACAATGTGGATCTGGTGCCACTACTACTGATGGGCTAAAATGAGTCATTTTTCAAGGGTTTTCAGTTCAGCAACATTGTTGTTGGTGTGGCCACAGTAGCCCATGTATATACCCCATGGATTACCCCTAGAATCCTGAATAACACTGTCATATCCTGCTAGATCTGGGTTTCCTTCTCAGTCTCCATCAAAGTTGAATTGGATGCATCCATCTGAGGGCTTGAGGAGGACCAATGGAGAGATTGGGGGGGGGGTTTCCCTCGCTGGAGACAACCAAGGATGGACCATGACCTAGGAGAGGTTCAGAGAGAGGAGGATCTATGATTACTCATTGTCAGCCTTCCAATCATTCGAATCCCATTTTTCAGAGAGTATGGTTTCTTGCATGTTCTCTTTCACTTGTGTCCAGATTTGTGAACTCGAGGGAGTTTGATCCTGAAATATTTCAATGTTGTGTCCTTTCCAAATATTCCAGAGGGTGGAGCCCATCGGCAGCCACCAGGCATGAATAACAATGGGATTCTTAAAATAGTGTGTTTTCCAACCTTCCATTATTTCCCGAATATCCTGAGGGTGGTGGTCAATGGGATCAAAGATATTGGTAAAAAATTCCCATACTTCTCAAGTTGTCGGACATGCATCCAACAGGTCTTGCATCGTTTCTTCAATATTTTCACATAAAGGACATTGGGATGAATCACAAATCCTTGCTTCAACAATCTATCTCAGGTGACTATTAGCTTATGTCCCACTAGCCAAAGGAAGTGAGCCACTTTTGGCCTGAGTTTGTTGGTCCATAATTTGCGCCATAGTGTTCTTCTGGGATGGTCAAGGGAATTTGTTTTAATGAGATATGCTTCCTTGAGGGAAAAATTCCTAGTAGTTGAATATCCCCATCATAATTTATCATTACTTTTTGAAAAAGGAATTCTACATTGGGAGAGTTGCAGGGCAAGACGCCCACACTCGTCATCGAGTATTTCTCTTTTCCAATCTTACGCCATTTTCCAGCATCTCCTTCCTTGATCTTTCTAACCATCCACCTAGTAATCTGCCACCCATCCTACCGAGAGAATGAAGGAGATTGTGGAGACAATTCAGGTCTAGATCCTGAGAAAGTCATGGGAGTTGTTCCCATGAGTCCTCCCAGAAGAAGGAAGATTGGTTATTCTTAATTTTCCAGAAGAAATTATCTTGAATAAGGTCGCTATGTTGGTTGGCTATGTTCCATATTGCTAACCCTACCAGAAAGGTAGGGTCTCATAGAAGGGTCTCTTGAGACTTACCCTGCCCATACTTTTGTGTCTAGATCAAATTCCAAAGCTCATCACACCCTTGTATTTAATGCCACCACAATTTTTCCCCAAAGGTTGCATTTAGATTTTCTGCATCTCGTAGGCTTAGTCCGTCGAGCAGCTTAGGGAGACAACTTGTTCCACGCAACTAGGGGCCATTTTCTCTCTAGCGGTTCTCCATTCCATAGGATTTTTTGGAAAATAGCATAAAGTCCCTATAAATACACTTTGGAGAAGGAATAGTTGATAGATGATATAGGGGGATCACCTGAAGGACCATCTTCAGAACAGTGGCCCGTCCTTCCAAGTTCAACACATAAAAGGTCTAGTTTGATAGTTTCTTTTATATTTTTTAGCATAATTCCTTCCAAGGAGCAATGTGAAGGGGATTAGTGAGAAGGGGGACCCCTAGGTACTTAAACAATAGAGATCTAATGGTGAATCTTAGAACTCTAGCCATAAATGACTGAACTAGGTGGGGAGTATGAAAAAAATAGATGTTGGACTTATCTTTGTTTAGGAGCATACTTGAGTGCGCCTGAAATTCTGTGAGAATTTCGTCAATCTAGAGAGCTTCCCGGATGGTGGCCTCACCATATAAGAGGTTGTTGTCCACGAAATACTGATGTGTCATGGATATATTGGTTTTTGGCAATTGAATGCCTCAAAGAGAATTATTGCTTTTAGCTTCAGAGATTGATCTGCCAAGACCCTCTCCTACAATAATAAAGAGGAAGGGCGAAAGTGGGTCTCCCTAGTGGATACCCCTAGAAGATCTGAAGGTGGCAGAAGGAGTGCCATTCACCAAGATGGAGAAGAATGGAGTGGAGATTAGATATTTAATCCAGTGAATCCACTCTTCTAAAAACCTGAAAGTGCATATGATTTCTAGTAGGTAGGACCAATTAAGTCTATCGTAGGCTTTTGAGAGGTCGAGCTTGAGCATCATACCCTACTTCTTGTGGATCTTGAGGGAGTGAATAGTTTCATGAGATGTGACTATACCATCTAAAATCTGCCACCCTTCTATGAAGCTCGACCGTTCTTGTCTAATGATGTGGTGAAGGATGGGCTTAAGGCATTGAACCAGAATGGAAGAAAGAATCTTATAGATCACATTGCAAAGGGAAATGGGTAAAAATCCACTTGGTGAGCTGGCCTCTTGAGATTTAGGAATTAATGTAATGAAGGTGGCATTAAGACCAGACCATACATGTTTGAGCCGACGAGATTCCTCCACCATTTCCACGATTTCCGGCCTAAGAAAAGACCAGCAAACTTTGAAGAACTTTTTAGTAAACCTTTCGGGCCCTAGGATTTATTTGAGGGCAAGGCTTTAACCACCACTTCCACTTCTACATAGGATATTGGGCTAAGCAAGGCCTCATTCTGCGCTGGAGTTACCAACAAGGGAATGTGCAGAGTTATCTTCACTATATCTTCAAATTTGTCATGCCCTTCGTCACGCAGAAGCGAGGAGTAAAAGGAGATCAGTTCTCGCTCAATATATTCTTGTCATTCCAAGTGGATGCCCTCGGGTGATGTTAGCGAGGTGATGTGATTGTGGTGTCGAATATTGACCATGGAGTGGTGGAAAAACATTGAGTTCCTCTCTCCCTCCCTGATCCATTGTATGTGAGATTTATGATGCCATGGGGCTTCTTCCAGGATTTTCCGTTCCTCCAAATCCAAGATCAGATGGCCTTCTCTAGTAGCTAATTTCTTGGAGTGTCCATTGCAAACTATCTGCATTTGAATAGCCTCTAATCGCTCTTCAAGTTTGTGTTTCTAGGAAAATTTATCTCCAAATTCCTCTCGATTCCAAAATTTTATCTATTGCTTTAAGGCCTTGAGTTTCCTTTGAAATATCTACATGCAATTGCGGGAGGGCACCTCTAAATGTTTCTACCAATCCTCTAGTTTATCCACAAAGCTTGGGTGTCATATCCAGAATCTTTCAAAGAGGAAGGGTTTCTTTTTGGGCATGGAATAAGAAGTCAAGGTGAGGTAGATGGGCTAGTGATATGATCCCATAGAGGGGAGGATATTTTCTTCTATAGCCTAATCTTTCATCATGAGGTGTTCAGAGAAGAGAAATCAATCCAAAATAATAGCCACCTGGTGAAGTCCTCCATACCAATTATTCAATGTATGGAGGTCCTTTATAGTGATGAGATCCCCTAGACACAGATCCTTAATCATATCATTGAAGGTCATGGACGAGGGGTCTAGTCTACGAATTTTTCCATGCTTTTCCTCCAGGTTTGTGATCATGTTGAAGTCTCCCTGCTATAGCTCCAAATCTCACTCTTATGGTTTGTGATGCTGCACTCATGGCCTAGGGCAACCCCTCCTTCCAGACCTGGTCCAAAAATTTAAAAAACAGTGTTTTTTCCCTTATACGCGACATTGCCTTGAGTTAAACGTGTGTATACGCGGGTAGGCATATACCCAACCCACGTATATGTATTAAAACACTTAAAAAAATATAAAACTCCTTAATTTCGGGCGGAGATCGCAGGTTCTACCTGTTGATCACCTGTTAGTGCCCGTGGCCCAACTGTTCCCAACCAACTCCCAACTAAAAAACTACTTTGGGAGAGGTATAAAAAGACCTCAATGGGAAGGCCTAGGGGAAGAGAGAAGAGAGAGAAAGGTTGTTATGCTGAGATTTTTCCCCTGACCAGGTCTGAAGATCCTTGTGCCTCCTGCACTTCCCTCATTTGTACAGGAAACCTTTGTTTCCTTGTGTGTTGATGTTCATCCACTACTTGTGACATCATGGAGTAAGTCATGGAAGGAGTTTTGTTAAAGGCTTGAGGTTGGACGAATCCGGAAGAAAGCTTTGCTTGGAGCCTGCGAAAGGTGACTCAGGTGAAATTATTCCTTTTCTGTACTTTATTTGTCTATAATAAAAGAAACACATGTCTTGGTTCCTGATATAAATCTTCTTTATGTTTATGATATTCATGTTGGAATTCATATGTGAATGGTTGTTTAAATTTCATAACTAACTACCTTTCTTTATAACATGAAGATGGTTTCTTTATAAGGTTTTGTCCATATACTGTTGTGTTCCCCGGAATTGGTTGTTTTGCAGGAAAAAGGAGCAAGAGGAACTTGAAGAAGGGTTTGGATCCTAAAGGACCTTCTCAAACGTAGGACCTAAGGTACGCCCCCTTATCATAGAATTTGCTTATAATAGCTTAATGGCTGTGTGATTGTGTGTTTCTGTGTATAGACATCTTTCAGTCTGCTAGGGCTTCAACCCAAAAGCCCTAGGGGAACATTTCCCTTAACAGAATTGGCGACTCCACTGGGGACAACATTGTTGTTGTTCCTAGTTTGGGTGTTTTCAAGCTAATCAGGGTTGAGCTGCCTTTTTGCTTGCTGTTGCTGTGTGGTCTGTTCTTGAATTCTAAGTTTTGCCAGTTTTTCAGTTTGTTTTTTATTTTTCTTGAAATCTTTTATATACACTGTTTTTCTTAGTTACAGAAGCATATATATGCATGTTTTCTTAAGTAAACCCGCGTATACGCAGGTTTCCTTAGGCACAGTCGCACATACACGCAATCTGTACATAAGTACAGTCGCGTATATCTTGCAATTTTCAAGATTTTTAAATATTTTTGTCTCTGAAGGTCTGTCTGGTGGTTTGATTCAGTCTGAAGCAGTCACTTTCCAATATCAGTTGTTAGTTTTACAACAAGCATCTTGTTCCAAATTCTCTCTGATTGTAAGGAGTATTGGTCTTGTTTTTGTTGTTGCAAGCGTCATCATTTTTTGCTTAAGCACGCAAGATTTCTTGCTTCGAATCTTGGCTACTTTGATTCATCAGGGCAGGAAGAATGATCTTAATCTTTGTGTTAAATCTTGCTTTTGGTGACTTTTTGTTTGCTTGACAAAACCGCTTTTTGTGACCATCCACTTCTTTGTTTCATGAAAGTTGTTGATTGATACTTTCTTGAAAATTGTCTTTCTGATCTTTTTGGTTTTTGTTGCCAAAGCTTTCATTGCTGCTTTTGATTGTTAAGAGCATCCTTAAACACATTTATTTTTGTTGAGTTTTCATCTATTGTGTGGTGTCAACTTGAAAAAGTGTTTGTTGCCTACTCTTCAATCACAAAGTTTCAGTTTTGTTGAGAGCATTTTTGAAAAGACATTTTTGTTGTTGCTTTTGAAGAAAACTTTTTGAAAAAACTTAGTTTTGCTTTCTTGAACTTGGTTTTGATTTGGTTTCCTTTTAGTGAATGAAAGTGCTTTTGTTTGTCTTGGAACTTGTTTTTAGTGTTTAGACAAAATGAATCATATCATATCATATTCCATTTGAACATTTTAAGTGTCAAAATAGAAATTGATAAGCAAGTAACTTTCATTTCTTGATTTTAGAGTAGTTTTGAATCTTGCATTAGCATATATTTGTTGCATTAGGATAGATTTGCATATCTTTTTAGGCATCCATAGCTTTGTTAAATTTTGTGAGTGTGAAGCATGAATTAACCAAAAGAAAAGAAAAAATTGTTTTATTTGAAGTTCCTCTGAACCCTGTAGAGATTTATTTTCATCGAAAAACGAAAACAAGTGCATGTGCATGTAGTTTGGTTTTTATTAATTTCTTTTGCGTCAAAACACTACTAGTTTCACTTCCGTTCATCCCGTGACTTAAAGAAAAGCCTATTTTAAAATCAAGCGCTAATTAAAATTCACTAAAACGTTTTTTTTAAGTTAGATACACCAACAAGTTTTAGGATTTTAGGGCCTTGGATTAGGAGAGTGGAGAGTTAACTCTCCAAGGCCATTTCAACCGTCAAACATAGGAGTCTGAGTAGTGAGTGAAAATCCAATAGCGTTAGGAAGACCAGGAAAGCTCCGGATCTGGGAGTTAAGCACGAGGGTCTGTGAAGATAGGGAAGAGAGATACCCCCTCTCCTACTTGTCCGAACTTACCTCACGACTGTTCCACCTGGCTTCTGCAACGAGTTGGTATCCATAGTTGCTACTCCTAGGGATCTACACAGGTGGCTGTAGAGGGGAATCCCATGGCACCTGAGGTTGACATTGCATCATTGTCAACGGTACTACTGGAGGGCACCCTTATGAATCTTGGGGGCTTGTACCAGTGCAGGCTGTTGTTAAGAGGTTACCATAACTTCCGTTGTTACCTTCACTGATAGGACTGGGCCCTCATCATCCCAGACTATCTTCGGAAGGCCCCTTAATTCACTTTCTTGTATTTTGGTGTCCGGTCCTAATCACCCGGAGCAGAAATACTTGGAAGTTGTTTGACTGGCTGTTATCTTTAGGGACTTTATAGTGTGTGCTCTGTGCTCTTAGTTGGCCTAGCTTTCAATTTTTTGAGTCTTTAGTTAGATCTTAACAAAAATTCAAAGTGGTTGACCGATCTCCTAGACGGTCTCGAAGACTTCGTGGTCTTTCACCACCAAGTTTAGAGCCTTCTCCTAGAAGGCGCAGAGGTAATACTACTGGTGGGTTTCATCCCACGGCAGTTGACGCATCGGGGATTGATCCTCCTCTCGGGGGCATTAGTGTTCAAGCAAGGCCTGGCACTTCCGCAGAACAAGAGAGGAACACTCTAGTTCTTTCTCGAGTTCTCTTTCAAGCGGAGAATAACATAGAGGTAGAAGAACTCTCAGAGTCGTTAGCGGCTCTGAATTCTCCCCTACCATCTAGCCATCTGGACGTATTACAATACGTTGGGACTCCGACGCATAGACCGTCAAGTCCAGGTTATGCTACGTGCTTACCATCGATGACCACTACTGGAAGCATGGCTTCTACTACAAGTGCTACAACTATGCAAACTCCAACATCAGTACAAGGGGGAGGAATGATTTCCATCTCCTCTGCTTCTTTGTTTGGATCTTTTGCTAGCACATCTTTAGTTGGGTCTACCTCCATTCCATCCACGAGTGGAAATTCCCAAACCAATGCTTTTGGTTCTGGATTCTTCCCATTTGGCACCCATTCACAGGGTATTCCATCAGTTCCGTTTAGTGCCGCCACGTCCATGATGGGTGGATCAGCTTCATTCCAGGGTTTTCCTTTCGGAAGTGGTCATATACCACATTCCAACCCGATGATAGGATCCAAGCCTTTTTCTTCTATAGGACAAAGCAGCAATCCTTTCCAAGGTTGGACTAACCCTGGGGTTAGCGGCGCGGGAACTGGGAATCCGCTTTTCAGCCAACAAGGGAATAGGCCGTACTCCATAGTTAGTTCGTTTCAAACTATTCCTCCCTTAGCTTCGGCTTGGAATCCGTATCACGGGTTATCAACTCCTTATAATCCTTTAGGAGGAAACTTTGCTGGTTATGGAGGCTTTGCGGCCAGAGTTGGTCAAACTCCGAATTTTGCTGGATCACAAGGCTTGCCTTTTGGTTTAGCCGGTTCTACTAGTTACTTCGGGCAGCCTGGCGCCTTCCAAAATCTAGGCCAATCTTTTCAGAACTTTGGGAGCTCCGCCCAGTCTGGGTGGAATCCCCAAGGTCCTCCTAGACTTCCGTTTCTAGCAACTTTGAACTTGCCAGATCTCACTAAGTTAACAAACGATCCAATTAAGTACAATCTGGCCTGACCTCTAGTCCCAACCAAACTTCCTTCGGATATTCCGAAATTCAAAGGGAAGAGCGGTGAAGACCCAGGTGACCATGTAACCACATTCCATTTGTGGTGCTCATCGAACTCCCTTATCGATGACTCGATTAGGTTGAGACTTTTTCAATGCACCATGACTGGTAATGCGGCCAAATGGTATATAGAGTTGCCAGGGGGCAGCTTCACATCTTCGCTGACTTAGCTAATATTTTCTTAAATCATTTCCAGTTGCCCATCCGTTATGATGCCGGAACTGAACTTCTGGCCACTTTTCGTCAGGATAAGGCAACTCACATTTCTAACCATATTCAGGAATGGAGACGGAGAAAGAGGCTCATTAAAGCCGAAATCCCTCCAGAGTACCGTCTCGAATGGTTTTTGAAATCGTTACAACCCGAGATCTCTAAGGATGTCTCCATGTCTGGAGTCTATTCTGAGGAGCAAGCCATTTTTAGGGCCCAGCAATTAGAATTGATCTACTCTCAGTCTAGGATCCTACAAAAATACTTTCCGGATGCTCCTGGGTCTAAGGTTGACATAGCCAAGTCGAAGCCAGGTCCCCATGCAGATCGTATCGTTGGGTCGGTAGACACAAATGCGGTGAACTTGTTGAACCAATTGCAGCATTGTCTTTACAAACTGCTTCTAACAACCAAGTCACATCGTCTAATCCTCCGGCTTCCCAAACCTCTTTTAGTAATGCCGTCCAATCTGATAACACCAAAGGAAATCAAAATTCCAATGGGAAAAAGAAAGGACGAGGTAAGAAAAAGAACCAGGATGGGAAGGATGACGCAAATAAATCTGGCAATAATGCTGGTGGTGGTAGAAATTATTCTAGAAAGAAAGTCAAGTTTCCATGCAAGTTGTGCAATGGAGACCATTTAACTCACCTCTACCCCAATATTGAAGACACTCAACGCTTTTTAGGGCAGCAAGGGACTTCTAGTTCTCAGGCTGTGTTAACCAACCCTTTTCCCCAAGGGCAGCAACTTCTTGCTGGCGCGAGTTCAAATCCTGGAACCTCCGTAGAGGGCAACCAGGAAGGGGAAAAATCATCAAATGTTTTCATGATGGGTTCTAACGTCCATGTGGCTACTCGGTCACATGATTAAGGTGAATCAAAAACTTCCAAGGATAAGACTGTTCCTGGAAATACCGACCTTCATATTGAGCGACCCCCTGTCGAGACTATACCATGGATACCCAAAGGTTCCACTAAACGCATGACTATTAATCCTAATGCTACGGCCACCCAGAATTACTCCATTGTTGAGGATCTAGCTCAAAGTCCGTGCACCATGTCCGCTTTAGATGTTCTCCAGTCGTGTCCGGCTCAGCGAAGTGCTTTACTTTCCGCGATTGTGGTAGTCTATCCAACTAACTCTTTAGTGCTCACTTTTGACATGTTAAATGTCAAAAAGCGACTCCCTCATCATATGGCTTTCCAAATAAAGTCTACATACCGGAAAATTAACATTTTTCGTACCGTTATCGATGAAGGAGCTTCCACATGCGTCATGTCGATGTCGTGCTGGAAGGCTATTGGATCGCCTTCGGTTGTTCCTTCACCTACTATCTTGACTGCATTTGATGGTCATTCTCATAAGCCGCATGGGATTATCCCGGCCTTTCCTATATGTGTTGGGGGGAAGGTCGTCAATATTGAAGTAGAAGTCATAGATGCTAACCTAGACTACAATCTCCTCTTAGGAAGGAACTGGGTATACGAAATGGATGCCGTTGTTTCGACTCTGTTTCGTGTCATTTGCTTTCCTCATGAGGGGAAAATCGTTAAGGTTGATCAATTGGATTATTGTCCAGTCGATCCTCAAGAAATCTCTGACTCTACTGTTCCTTTAGTGGATAACCCTCGTCCACCTACTGAGAATTTAGGAGTGGGGATGTATTCCTCATTGATGGGTACCTTTGATCTTCCCTCTCCTTTCACTAGAATCAATGCCGTTTCATCATCTAAGGAGTCTCCTCGAGAAGAGTTCTTCCGAACTCGTTATTTTTCAGACCCTTGGACCTTGCCTTCACCTATGACCACATTAGTTGAAGGACAAGTAAATGGAATGGCATTCCCTATATCTGCAGCTGAGCTTAGATATCAGTCTATCGTCAACTCTACAGACGACCACTCTACTCCTTTTTCCGAAGAGGAGTTAGATGGTGATGTGGCCCCGGCCTGGAGCCTTGATTCTACCTCTGCCTTGGACTGCTTAGATTCGGTTTTACCTTCTGAAGAAGCAATCCTCGAAGCAATGATGGGTATAGATCGACCTTGGGAAGACTTACACCATCGTTCATAATTTCTTCCTCCATTACAGGAAGTAGAATCTAGATTCTCCGAGCTCTTTACTAGTGATGTTTGTATGGTGTCAAATCCTTTGGCTCCAGCACACGTTTGTGCTGAAGGTAATATGTCAGTAATTTCAAAAACGATACCTATAAACATCTCTAGGGACCCTAACGTGATCGAGAATCTCTTCATTGGAATTGAATGTTCCCCTGAAGAAAATCAAATTTACACCGACCTGTTCAAGGAATTTCGAGATGTATTTGCTTGGTCTCATGAAGAAATTCCTGGCATTGAACCATCTATAGTTCAACATGAGATCAAGACGTATGAGAATGCCAAACTGGTTCGTCAAAGGCTTCGGCCGGTTAACCCTAGGAAAGCAGCAACTATCAAAGCTGAAGTTGAGAATCTACTAAAGGTGGATTTCATATACCCTGTTCCTCTTACTGATTGGGTTTCTAATCGAGTCCCTATGGATAAAAAGAAAGGAACAATCCGAGTATGCATCGATTTTAGGGACCTAAACAAGGCTTGTCTGAATGATAATTACCCCACGCCATTCATTGATCAGATTATCGACGAGTGTGCGGGTAATGAGAGTTTTTCCTTCATGGATGGTTTTTCGGGTTATAATCAAATTTATATCCGTCCTAAAGATCAACATAAGACAACCTTTATATGTCCCTGGGGTACCTTTGCATATAGAGAGATGCCTTTTGGTCTTAAAATGTTGGAGCCACTTTTCAGCGGCCATGTCATATGCTTTCCATGACATCAAACATGGCATCGAAGCATACTTGGATGATCTCGCTGCTCATTCTCGAAAGAGAACTAATCACCCTAGTCATCTTCGAATGGTTTTCGAGCGATGTCGTTTTTATAAAATCCAGTTGAATCCCAACAAGTGCGTTTTCGCGGTTACATCCGGTCAGTTGTTAGGGTTCATTGTGCCAAATCAAGGGATTCGGGTTGATCCCTTCAAGGTTGAGGCAATAGTTTAGTTGTCTCCCCCATCCTCAATTTGACAACTTCAAAGTCTTCAAGGGAAGGCTAATTTCTTAAGACGGTTTATAGCAAACTATGCCGAGATCACTAAAGGGTTCATGGATTTGCTACGGAAAGGAGTTCCATTTGTGTGGGACGACTTTGCACAGCAGTCGTTCGATGCTTTGAAAAAGGCATTAGTCTCTGCCCTGCTTTTGAGTCCACCGGATTATGGTAGAGACTTCCTTTTATATCTCGCTGCAGCAGAATCAACCATTGGTATGGTTCTCGATCAGGAGGACGATGCTCTCACCGAGCATGTGATTTATTATTTGAGCCGAGGCTTAATAGGTCCTGAAATTCGCTATTCTCCGGTTGAGAAGTTGGCCTTGGCAACTGTCCATGCTATCTAGCGGCTCCGTCATTATATCCTGCTACGAAAATTTTTTGTCTTAGCAGCGGTCAATCCATTTCAATTTGTCCTCAGTAGGCGAGTGATTGGGGGCAAATATAATCGATGGATAGTCATTTTGCAAGAATTTGATCTCGAGTTCTTGTCTGCCAAGTCTAAGAAATCCATGGTTTTCGCTGAGCTAATTTCGGAGCTGCCTTGTGGAGAGGATACTGTTTATGAGGAAAGTTTTCCCGACGAACATTTATTCCTCATCTCTTCACTCGACCCTTAGTATGGAGATATCATTGTCTATCTCTAGACTTCAAAGTTTCCCTCTACTTTCTCCAAGGATGAACGTTGAAAATTACGTCACCTGGCTAAAAATTATGTTATCATTGGTGACATATTATACCGTTGAGGGGTTGATTCAGTCCTTCGGCACTGTTTAACCTTAGAGGAAGCAGAGTCAGTGCTAAATTACTGCCACAGTGGAGCTTGTGGTGGTCATCTATCAGGGCTTGCTACAGCCCAGCGCATCTTACGTGCCGGCTATTTTTGGCCTTCACTCTTTAAAGACTGTGTGGAAGAGGTTAAACGTTGTCACCCCTGTCAAATTTATACTCGGAAGATGCGCACGCATCCATCTCCTCTTTTTCCCGTTGTCACCGTCAGTCCCTTTACTAAGTGGGGTATTGATTTTACAGCTTGTAATCCGCCTTCAACGGCGAATCACAGGTACATTATTGTGGCCGTAGACTACTTTACGAAGTGGGCCGAGGCCATGCCCACTTATAAAAATGATAGTGACACGGCAGCATTGTTCCTTTTTAATTAGGTTATCTCAAGATTCGGTATCCCGAGAGAGATTGTCACTGATCATGGCAGTCATTTCCAGAATCAACTAATGTCTGAATTGGCTCTCAAATTGGGTTTTTGGCAGGAGCATTCGTCTCCTTATTATCCTTAGGCCAATGGACAGGTCGAGGCAGTCAATAAAACTCTTAAGACGATCCTCCAACAGAAAATCGATAAAAATAGGTCCAATGGGCACGTTATGTTGTATTCGGCTCTTTGGGCATACCGAACCTCCGTAAAGACTACTACTGGTTTTACACCTTTTCAGTTGGTTTATGGGATGGAATCTATCTTTCTAGTTGAATGTGAAATTCCATCTCTTAAGTTAGTTGTTGAGCTCCTTCCAGAGATTTCAAGTCTTGAAGAGTGCCTCCTTCACTTGGAACATCTCGATGAGCAGCATCGAGATGTCGCCACGATGAATGAGGCTCATAAGAAAAGGGTTAAAACGTAGTATGATAAATCTGTCTGTCCTCAAGTCTTTTCTGAAGGTGACCTTGTCTTGGTCTATGACCAAGATAAAGACACCTTGGAGGCAGGCAAGTTTAAGCCTATGTGGTATGGTACTTTCATTATTAAACGAGTTTTAGAAAAAGGGTCGTATGAGTTAATCGATTTTGAGGGAAACAAGCTGGCGGAGCCCTGAAACAGGCTCTACCTAAAGAAGTACTTTGCTTAAGTAGGAGTTAGGTAATGGCTTCTTTGTACATTATGTATATTTGTACATATATCATCGAGAGTTTTTTGATATCAACACTTTTTGGTCTGCTGTAGCAGGTGTTGATGGATGACTTGGTCTATTTTGGATTCGCAGTTGGTGCTAGTCGGCACACTTGGAATCTTGCTTCCGCTGCTTGGGTGCTCTATTATCCAACTGGTCAATTGATGGTATCAAGAGGCATATGCATTGGTCCCGCTTCAAACAATATGGCTGAGTATGCTGCCGTTATTAATTTACTATCCAAGGCAATTTCTCACGAGATCGACTCATTGGTAGTTTATCTTGATTCTCAATTGATAGTGTCACAGTTAAAAAACATTTATCGGGTAAGGGATCCATGTTTATATCACCAGTATTTAAGGGTGAGGTTGCTGCAAAGATCATTTACTTATATTAATTATTTGCACATTCCAAGATCTCATAATTGGTTAGCTAATTCTATCGCTAATCAAGCATTAGACTGGCACATCAATCATTCATCACAATAAAATCAAGCATCAAAAAGTCGAATTATATATATAGATATATATATATATATATATATATATATATATATATATATACATCATAAAGCGTCTCGAGTGTACATATGTTTGTCCAAAAAATATACAAAATTGGGACTCAAATGCCCATAATCATGTCTGGCATATCTAATGCCCCGGCTCAGGATGAGCGGCTAAGTAGGTAACTATCGCATTGGCCACACGCCGAAAAGTGCGAACCCAGTCACGTGGCATGCCAACCACATGACGCTGCATATCCTCAGGAAGGTCCTCTATGGCAGCCATCGGTACTCAGAAACTCAGTCTCGCCAAGTGTCGCTGGACGTTATGTAGAGTTCGTTCTGTATCAGCAACCGCCTCTTCGGCTCCTCGACCGCGCCATCCATTCCGCGGGAACCCATCTGGTCGTACTGGCCCAATATCTGGAACATGATCATCATATTAGTCATTTGAATCCCATCAAAAATATTTTTCAAAATTCATCATTATATTTGATAAATCCAAAAAATCATAAAATCAAAAATTCTTACCAATGTCGCCCCATGTTGCGTTTCGGTGGTAATGATAGATCAGGATCTCCTCAGAAATCCAACCCAGCATAGGGGTAGTCATCTACGGCGATGATCTGCTGATCCCACCAGGTGAAGAAGTCATCGTCCCCCAACCCCTAGACGTTTCATCAGGTTAGCCCACCGGGCCATGCATGGATCTTGTGGGGTGCTGATGGAAACTGCTACCCTAGGGCGGAGTGCGGGGACTTTCTCAAAAAAGAAAGAACACATGATAGTCCCATATCCAAAGTTTTTGGTTTGTCCCCTCTTGATAGAAGTGAGCTGGCTCTTCATGTTGGCCAGAAGAGGAGTACACCAGTCAAATACAGTGGTGAGACAGTCAACTACAACACTCATGGTTAGCCGTGATGCCTGATGCAGAGAGGCCGATCTGTTCACTCGAGCTATGGTGAATAGGATTATCCTCAATGATAAAATCGCCACGTGTGTGATGGAAATCTAGCTCCCAACCTTCTTAGGATGTCTCAGGCAATATATCTGTACGTAGTCCTCGATTGTGAGACTGCTTCGTGTCCTACCCCGGGAATGTACTACCTCTCCCCTTCGGGAAAGGCCCGTGATGAAATAGATATCCTCCACTTCTATCCTGAGTGGCATCTGGTCAATCATAAAGGCATCCTCCTCGACATCCCAATAATCAATGAGCATCTCAAGCAGACGTGTGTTTGCTTTCACATTCAGCAGTTTCAAGAATTTAAGCAAACCACATCCCCGTAGGGCTTCCAAAGCATCAGGATCGTTCATGACTTCATTATCCACCACTGCATGCTCTCTTTCTCGCCAAGTGACCAGCATTCTGAGCAAAAAATGATTTTCAACCGTTAGTTTTTTGGTTAAAAATGTTCACGGCGTATACGCGGGTCCCTGTGCACACAGTCGCATATAGGGCCCGCGTGTACTCGGGTTTCATATTACCAACCCGTGTATACGCCGCGGTGAAATTTTTGGCAAAAAATTCAACAATGAAACATCAATTAAAAATCTTAAAACTAGTCACAATCAATTGCAAGCTAAGTATAAGAGTTACCTGGAGGTTTTTGAAGAATTTGAACGGTTGAATGTGGCATACGGAAAGTTTGCTCCTTGTGCTCCAACTCTTTGCTCTCAAACTCAAATGGTGAAAATGGTGAGTCCAAAATCCCTTTTATAGGTTTTGAAAATGCAAAAATTTTTCAAAATTTTATTTTGTTTGGCCTCATGTGACTTTTAACTTAGGATCTTGGAATGTCGAGAATGGTTTGTTTTTAGGACATTTTGGATGTTTTTTCGACAATTTCGAGACGGTTCCATTACTGCTGACCCGTCATGGCAGGTATTGTTTTCTCACTAGCATATAGGGTAGGGACACCATTTTTCCATTGCATTATGCATACTAGCCTCCATTTGTCGATACATCTGCCATAGGGTCGACCCCATCGTGTTATGGTTCATAAGCCATATTCACTCGCCGATTCTTTAAATCATGACACGATGGTAGAGCCATCCTTTACATGGGCATCGTAGTTAGCACCTCACTGACATTTGTTTCCCATGCTGCTCCGATTTGAGTAGGCTCGGGAGTCCTCTGTAGTCCCGCCATGACTTATGCGTTGAAGACTCATTCCTCTTTGCTTCTTCGCTTTGTTCTGGCCTTATACCCTAGAGGCTCCTTTGTGTTGAGTTGTACTACTGCATTGCATGTTGACCACTTGCACCTTTTGGCCTAGAGCCGACTTCACTTGGACTCGTGTTTAAGCCAACTTTTGACCATGACAACTGCAAAATCAACCTTGCATACCTTTGACTTCTGCAGCTTGACACACCTTGACCCATGGAAGGAACACACTTTTGATTGTCACTGACCAGTTTTCACCTCCCTGCATTGAGCATACAAATGTTCCATTCCCAGGAACTAAATCATATGTTTCACCGACACTCATTCTTTCCACTATACCATATCATTCTTTTATTCTTTTTCAAGCTTAACAAAAAAAGACAAAAAAATTAAATATTCCAAAAAAGAGCAAGAACGGGACAGTATTTCCATTTATTGTTGGTAGCTAGAGTCAGTCGTGTCGCCCTTGAACAAAGCACTCAAATAAAAGTCTCCTCTGTTTGGGTGGGATTTAGTTTGACTTAGGTATGTCGTAAGCTTGTTATTGAGACAGTTCTCCCGTGATTGGTTATCTCTTCCAATCATATGGAGGGTTCATTTGTGCCTCCTGCATGATGAAATTATACAGAGTCATCATATGCTGCCACATAGTCACATCGAGTCGTGCTTTTGTTCAAGGGAAGTTAGCCTGAGTCGACCTCTCTGCGGTGTCCCTTGACTCATTTTTCAATCGGCCATCCCTAGTTGTCAATATCGTGTCTACCATCACATCAGCTATATTGGTCCTTTACTCGTGCTGGTTTGAGAAGGTCTCCATTGACTTCTTCCTAGCGGGTCTTGTCCTTATTGACGACGACACCTTGCTCTGAGGACAGGCCTAGAGCTGCATCCTGGCCCTATTTTCATTATTGATAGGTCACCTTGTGCTCAGCATCGATCAATATCATGGGTCTTTGACTGAGTGGTTTCCCTTGTGTTTGACATCAGCTTACATTATCACACATTGGGATTTGTGCAGTACCTTGGTTTCCATTTGACCCTATTGGTGGATACCTCGCCTCTGTGTCAGCTTCCATTATTGTTTGGTTCAGAGGGTTTCTGTCGTGTGCTAGCCACATCTTGTGTATGCCGAAAACCTACTTCGGTTGGGTTACTACATCTCTTTCGTCCGATTCCTTCCACATTATTGGCCTACGGGTTACACTCGCGCTAGATTGATGAAGGATGCCTTAATGCCTTCCTTCTAGCAGATCTTTCCCTATCGACTCCGACTCATTGCTCTGGGGCAAAGATCTAGAGTCCATTTGGCAGTACCTTGGGGTTTGCAGTCATTAGTGGCAGATCCTTCACTATCGACAGTGGGAAACCATCATTGTCTCCTGATCGATAGATTCTTACAGGTGTTCGACTCCAGCTCATCTATTCACACTTGTTAGATTGTACTGGGTACCTTGACGCTCATTATCATTATCGGTGAGTAGTCTCGCGTTCGTTAACGGTATACATCAATGACCAGTAATCAAACGATTTCTCACATGGTTGACTTTAGATCATTTATTCCCATGGTGTAGAAATGTACGACGGCGGTCAGTGAAGACCTCAGGTTGTCTCATCATTCATTGATTCACTTGATAGTTGCTCTTGTTGCTGCTAGTTGATACCACTCCACCTTATATGTTGCAGTCAATCATGGCAACATTCTATATGCTGGCACCTGAGTTTGCAGTGTAGTACCATCATATTCCATCATGTTTAGTTGGTACCTTTCGGGATCAGTCTTTGATATCAGTGATCTGTTGCATCTTTCAGCATCATTGACAGTCTTATATGTGATATTCAGACAATACTTGTTTGATCATGATCAGATGATCCATTATGTATTTTCCAGTCATTTACTTGTATACTTAGTGGATCCGCTTGTACTTGATATGAGAACATGCCTTACTTTTTCTGAGCATGGGTATGCCCGCCTCAAACAGTTTTTCTTTCTGATATCCTTTCGTGGCTTGACAAGCTGGATTTTGGTGAAGTCCTCCTTGTCTTTTGACAGATTTCCTTTCCATGTACTTGCTCAATACATTTCCGCCATCATGTACCCCTTCTGACCTCATATATTGGGGGCATCTGTTATAGCTCCAAATCTCACTCTTATGGTTTGTGATGCTGCACTCATGGCCTAGGGCAACCCCTCCTTCCAGACCTGGTCCAAAAATTTTAAAAACAGTGTTTTTTCCCTTATACGCGACATTGCCCTGAGTTAAACGCGTGTATACACGAGTAGGCATATACCCAGCCTGCGTATATGTATTAAAACACTTAAAAAAAATATAAAAATCCTTAATTTCAGGCGGAGATCGCGGGTTTTACCTGCTGATCACCTATTAGTGCCCGTGGCCCAACTGTTCCCAACCAACTCCAAACTAAAAAACTACTTTGGGAGAGGTATAAAAAGACCTCAATGGGAAGGCCTAGGGGAAGAGAGAAGAGAGAGAAAGTTTGTTATCCTGAGATTTTTCCCCTGACCAGGTCTGAAGATCCTTGTGCCTCCTGCACTTCCCCCATTTGTATAGGAAACCTTTGCTTCCTTGTGTGTTGATGTTCATCCATTACTTGTGACATCATGGAGTAAGTCATGGAAGGAGTTTTGTTAAAGGCTTGAGGCTAGACGAATCCGGAAGAAAGCTTTGCTTGGAGCCTGCGAAAGGTGACTCAGGTGAAATTATTCCTTTTCTGTACTTTATTTGTCTATAATAAAATAAACACATGTCTTGGTTCCTGATATAAATCTTCTTTATGTTTATGATATTCATGTTAGAATTCATATGTGCATGGTTGTTTAAATTTCATAACTAACTACCTTTCTTTATAACATGAAGATGGTTTCTTTATAAGGTTTTGTCCATATACTGTTGTGTTCTCCTGAATCGGTTGTTTTGCAGGACAAAGGAGCAAGAGGAACTTGAAGAAGGGTTTGGACCCTAAAGGACCTTCTCAAACATAGGACCTAAGGTACGCCCCCTTATCATAGAATTTGCTTATAATAGCTCAATGGTAGTGTGAATGTGTGTTTCTCTGTATAGACAACTTTCAATCTGCTAGGGCTTCAACCCAAAAGCTCTAGGGGAAGATTTCCCTTAACACTCCCCCAACGATCCGCTTAGGTAATTCCCAATAATGGCCAAGGGCTCATAGTTGTGTAAGGGATAAATCCTTGTATTAGGGAATGGAGGGACTATACACAACAGTTAAACTAATGCATGCATCAATGCTGAAAATCCCGAAGGATCCTAAAAGGGAGAAGCATGTTTTGATCCAGTATTTGAAGAGAACCTTATTCGGGTCCCATAGGATTGCAATTCTCCCTGCCGACCCTATAGTATCTATTATCAATAACTCGCTATTCTTCTAGCAGTGTTGAATAGCCTCAAGTTATCTCTCTTATAGCATAAATTTATATGGATTGTACTTAGTTATCTTTTCTTTAAGAGATCGTAGCTTACCTTTATTTTTTAAGCCCCGAATATTCTAGGAGACAATCTTCATTGAGAAGGGGGGATGGATCTGGGAAAGTAATCTGTCAATTATCCCATCTGCCCTGAATTGAGTAGGAGTTCTCCAACTTCCCTAATTAATTCCTTTGTCATGTTGCAGCCATTCTTTCCCTTATTGAGGGTACCTGGGCCTCAAATAGTAAGGGCTAAAATAATTCTCCCTTTTCCTGCCAATTTCTATTCTAGTTCATGCTTTCCAAATGTAGCACTCCACTGGTTATAGATATTGCCAAAGTGAGTCAACAGGTTTGTAGGGTTGTCTTTGATGTCAGATTTGATCTTGATTATAAAGATATCTAGCATTTTTTGCTCTTCGGGTCCCAGTGTATTGTGTTTATCTTCTGTCTCCAAGTCTTTTCTGCTCTAGATCAAGATTTCCTTTAATTTTTGATCATCTTCTCTAAATTCCGACATTTTTCGTTGAGAGGCCATTTTGTCCCCTTGGAGGGGAAGAAGTTTATCGACCTCCATGGCTTTGAGTAGATGTTGAATTAAGGATTTCACTTCCACTCGCTAATCCGTCTCCTGATCATCAGCATCCATTAGGGAAAAAGGGTTTTCATCCCCCACGGGTTGGGATTTTCCTTGTGGTTGGGGCGATTCTTTAGATATTTTCTGGGGAGGTGTCAGTTTAGGGGGGTGTGCAGGTGAGGGACCTTGGTGAGAATGACTTGGCTGAGATATCCTTCCTCCAGCTTGTTGGAACCCATCCTCATCTCGTTGCTTTGATTCTTGGTGGGATTATTCAACAATAGTTAGAGGGAAATCCTGAAACAGATGTTCATACTCATGACATCACTGACAGTTGGATGGAACATGTTCATAGTCAAGGGGTTGATTCCATGTTGAATTGTGGTAGATTAGATCTATGGACTTGGGAATTGGTTGTGATATATTCGTGTGCACATAGATGTGGGAAAATTCTTCATGTCTACATCTCTTGGTTATTTCTTAGACATTTACAAATTGCTCAATGGCATTGTCTATGCCTTTTAGGATGTCAATCTCCCAAAAATCATCAGGTAGAGAGTAGAGCCTAACCCAGACTGGTGCCACCTAAAATTATTCTTTGTCCAGGTTGTAGCATTCCTCCCAATATCTCAAGAACAGTCCCGCACTGCCCATAATGTACGGCTCGTTCTCAAATATGTGTTTCCTATCCTCCAGGTATTTAAAAATAACTGTAAAAAACCCCTTAGCTCTAAGGCGGAGTTTGATCTATCCTCGAGGAGCCCATTTGTTCTATGTCCACATCAACATGTCTTGTTCCTTAGGCTATATGCCCAAAAATGTGGAATGCATACCATGATCCTCCATATATACATCATGATTTGTCTAGCTAGTTGTTGGGGATCACAAATTTAGGGTTCATGGATGCTTTAGGAATACATAGACCTTTTCCCCCTCTGGCCTTCCATTGAGCACCCATAGTTTTGGTTTTTGTGGCCACCGAGGATGAGGCAGTTGCTCTTGTTGAAGGCTTGGAGCCCTAAAAGAAGGGTGTTTAGTTGACGACATCCTTGAAGGATGGAGGCCCCTCTCTCCTGAGCGAGGGGCCACTCATGGAGAAAACCCCCGCTGCACTAGGATGGGAAGAGTTGAAGGAGACCATCGGGGAGAAGTTTGTGATCCAGCCAGCCAGAAACAATATTTAGAAGGGACTTATATGAAAAAACCCTATATCTATAGCACTTCAAAGCCCTACATGTTGTGATGTTCATTTTTTATTATAATTATTATTACATAATAACTATTACAATTGTATGCAACTACATGTTCTTTTCCAAAAAAGAGAGATAACATGCAAATACATGCTCTTTTCCAAAAGAATCTTTCTCGAGAGAAAACTAATACAGTAGCTATTATTTTCTGCATATAATGCATATTTATTTTTCAAGACATGACGTGTATTTACATCTTTTATGTGCAAGGTTCACATGCATTCTTTTCAAAATAATATGATGGCTCTTTATCTTTTTACGTGCAAGGTTCTCATGTAGTTTTTCTTTTTCTTTTCCAAGAAAATATCATAATTAATCCATATTTGATGCATAAGAACCAGGCAAACCTTTCTAAAACAATAATAAGGTTAACTTAAATTTTATGCACAAAACCATGCAATTAACACCATTAATCTATCCATGAAACCTTTCAAGAATTCAACGTAGAGATCATTTATCTTTTCCTTGAAGAATCTACCCTTTGTTCCCTAACCTTCCACCTCCATATCCAATTCTTTGCCGAGAGTGTCTTTAAAAATTCATTTGGACTTTCTCTCCTATAGACAATGAACCCTTCACCGATTGTAATTCTCATCCTACCGTTATTTGAAGAGTTTCCATTCCTGTCATAGGAAACCCTCCTCAAGGCATCTGAAAATTAATAATACACAATGTTGTCATCCCTTGTTAGCCTGACTATTGATATTATATTCCCCCAATGGATGTTTGAATTTTGAGTAGCGATAACAATGACAAATAACACCTTTTGTTTGTTTTAGTAGTGCAATGCATGTGGATCCTTGAGGTATCGCATTCATTTTCTTGCCAAGCTGTGCCAAGGGTTTTTTTTTTCATTTCCTTTTAAAATCCAAAGAAAGGTTCACGTTCCAAGTGGACCCTTTGTGTCCTTCAAAAATTTTCTTTAGTCATTTCAATTTCATGGATGTTAGAATTATTTTGTAACTAATTCTTGGTGGAACATGTTGTCATTTTGTATTTTTGAGGTTGAGGGGTAAACACATAAGACAACATCAAAACCACTTTGGAAGCTGGGATTTAGCCCTGCTAGCTTTAGAGAGGGATCTCTCTGTTTAATTTAGCTTTTTTTTGGATGAATTTCAAGCTAGTTATTGATGAGCCTCATAAATGGGTAATTATATGGGCTCACTTTACCTCGTAACCTAGTCAAATCAACCATTCTCTTAGCTTATTGTATGATTTTCTGATTATATTTATGCTTATAGAGTGAGTTGAGTTAGTTATTGTGCCATGTGGTCTAACATGTATTTAATGCATATTATTGATGGATTTCGAGGTCAAATTCAAGGATCCAGTGGAAAAATGGTAGAAATAACTTGAAGTGGATAGAGGAGAGGAATTATAGGAGGGAATCCCCCTCATTTATTATTCCTCACTTTGAATTCCCCTTCATTCATCTTGGAGCACAAGCAATCGAATCATGCACTAGAAGGCAGCCGAGCAAGTGGAGGATGACTGATGATTATCTCGAGTTTTTGGAGCCAAGCCTCCCTGCTTTTAAGGAAGCTATTGGTAGCTTCATTTGTATAAGTAGAGAGGCCTAGGGCCTCACTAGGGTCATATTTTTGCTTATGTAAACTCTGCTCAAATTTCGAGCTTATTATTTTTGTGATAGTTTCATAGAATCTTGCTATTATTTTGAAAATAAAGATGGAATCCTTTTTGAGCTAGCATTGAGTTACCTCAGAGGGTTGAAGCTCTTCAGTTAGGGCCCAATCCAAGTAGCCAAGCTCCTCTTTACTTGTATTTTTATTCCTTGTTTCATTTTGTAGATTAGTTCGCTGTTAGATGTATTTCTCTTATGGTTAAGAATAAGTCGCTTTTGATGATTTATTAGTTTGCTTCCATTTGTGCTTTCTATAGCAGGTTAAGCAATGATGAAGAGAAGATTCAAAAGGCTAGAAACAATGCCTTGGCCTCTCTTCCTCCCTTTGGTACCATGATTTGAGGCAAAGACTCTCTTGTTGCCCCAAAAACACAAATTTTCCTCATTCATAGGACTTCTAGTGTTTGCAGCTTTTTAGTAGGTTAATAGTCCAACTTTGCTTTGATTTAGATCTTCCTCATCATGCTCGCTTCCTGATTTAAAATAGTATTCTTTCATGCTTTTCTTTCCTATATAATTTCTTACATTTCCTTTCATAGATCATAGTTTAAATCATTTTTATACAAAACTCTGTTTTTCCTAAATGCAGTCATTTCACTTGTTGCTTGATTTCCTTGGTTGACTGTCAGATTCTATGTAGCAAATCTATTCCAAGAGTAGGCTAGTTTATCATCAATCAAACGCTCCATCTGATCGATGCCCTATAGGTCTCCCAAATCTCACCTCAATTCTGCCCTAGTTTCCTGCATTTTTCCATAGAACTTCTTCCTCTCTCCTTGAGAAGACCCAATCATCTTTCTCTCTCCTGGTGATTCATGGTAGACCTTAGGTTCCCTAACACCTCATTCCAACCTCCATCCACCTTTTTTACGCATTCTCACACCCTCAAAATAGTGAAAACTACTCTCGGCCTCCTCCTGTAGGCCTCCTGTAGTTTCCCTGTTTTCCTCCCGTAGATTTCCTGTGTCCTCCTGTAGATTTTCCTATACGCTTTATTTTGAAGGCTAAGTGTGGAAAAGACTCCAGAGGGCCACCAGAGACCTCCTAAGACCCATCCACACCATCCTACATCCTCTCAAGTCTTAAAACCGCCCTTCAATGCCACCTATTCGCTACCACATTAACACGCAATAAATTACATGCATGTCAAATTCACATAAAAATACATAAAAATACAAAAATATGTTTTTTTCTTATTTACTTCCCGGAATAGCATAGTTAGATGTTGTTTACTTCCTTGAGTAGGTAATGTCATTCCTTTTATGTTTTTCATAGTGATTTCTGCAAAATTAGAATTAGTTGGTTAATTAGGGTTTGCTAGTTTTGCTTTACATTTCAGTCTTTCTCCTTCCTGTAGTTAGAATAGCATCTGTAAAGTAATATTTCTTTTCTTTCATCACATATAGAGCTTCTTCTAGAATCCATAGAAGTTGGCTTGATCTCCTAGTGATCTTGTGCTGGCTGACCAAGTGACAACCTGCAGTGAGAACTAGTACTTATGCATACAGCACCGACGCTTCCAAGTTTGTTACAAACTACTGGGTTGATAAGAGTAATGTAGGCAGTCCAGGAGTTGTAGCATTATTGCTGCAATACTGGTGCTCACCACTTTTTGGCGCCATTTCTGAGGAAGTGTCAGAGTATTATGTGATTACTGCTTTCTTCTATTTCTTCTTGCAACATTCTGTTAATAGTTTATTTCAGCAAAAGTAGACTAGTCATTTCTCTTCTTTCAAGTTTTGCATTTCCTTGCTTTCCTCTTCAATTTTGCAAATTCCACTTCAACAAGTTCGTTTCAGCTAGTTGCAATTTGTTTTGTTCAATCACAATTTCAGTTTCTGTAGGTACTATCAATGTAGGGCAAAGAAAAAAGCAACCAAAAATATTTCATTTCATGCCTCGTAGGAATAGAGATAAGTCAGGAAAAAAATTTCCCAACACCCCCACTACTTCACACAGCCAACCTTCTCTCTTCTTCGGTGGCTACAAACAGGAAGAAAACATTCCTTTAGAGCCAATGGCTGAAAAACAAAAATGCTAGGGGGAATGGAGAGAGAATAGAGGGTACCTTTCCCATTCAGGAGACCAATGGGGACACAAAAATGAAGAATATAAGCCCTTCAGCCCTACCTCATTTCCATGGTCTGACTACAGAAGATCCTGACACCTTCTTGTTTGAGTTTGTTGTCATCTATCGAACTTATGACTATGCTAAAGAAGAGAAAAAATTGAGATTGTTCCCTTCTACTCTTAAGGATGAAGCACTGTGCTGGTTCATGGGATTACCTGGCAATAGCATCACAACTTGGGCTCAGATGCAGTAAGCATTTAACAACAAGTATCGAGACTATTATATGTCAAAAGATACCAAAGAATAAATCTTCCAAATGACCATAACAAGTGATGAGTCCCTGGAAGACTATGAAAAGAGGTTCCAGCTCAGTTACAAAAGGGTCAGGTGTACACTTGACCTTGACTCTCTAAATTTGGTCATACTTAGGGGAATTCAGGAAGACCTTTTAGACACCCTCCATCTAATAGCCGAGGGAGACATCTACCAACTATCCTATGAGGACATAAAGATTGTTTTTAGAAACCATTCTGGAGCAGCTAGAAAGAAAGATAGGGGGAGCTAACCCATAGCCAGTACCTCTTCCTCCAACTCATCCATTAAAGGAGAAATTGGAAACATGATGGAAGACTTCAAGAGTGAGATGTTGCAGAGTCTTTCCATGCAAATGGATACCTTACATATCAAAAGAAAACAAGAGGAAGCAGAAAGGGCTTTGGCCACTTTTTGCCCTAGATGCACTAGGAGGCATCCTAGGAATGAATGCCCATTGAACTCTGTAGAGTTTTGTTCAGTCTATGAAGAAAATCATTCTACAGATAAGTGCCCTTGCTTGACCAAACTTAAAGTTGTATACCAAGGGGCCGAAGGAGTCATTGAAAAGCTCTATTACATAAACCAAAGGAGGCCACTTGGGCCTAGACCATACCAACAAGGGATGCAAGGGACATCTTAGGCATACTACAACCCCAAACAAGTCAACTCTATACCTTCTTGGGGCCCCCCTGCTCATCCTTCCTGGTCCATGCCTCCTCCTTGGTCCTTCACATCTCAATATCATGCCCAACTAGCCGCCCATTCATTTCAATCCTATGCTCAGCCACAACCTCAGTGGAATCCATCTCATCAGGGGTGGTGGCCCCAATACAACTCTCTTCCCGCACTTTTGCCTTCACCACCTGCCCAGCCACAATCGTTACCTTCTGCTCCACCAAAGCAACCCCAAATGCCTGCCCAGCCAAATCCGAACCCAAACAATACACAGGCTCAGCAAGTGTATAGTGGGGAACCATCATGCCCAACTTATGCTATGGAGATTCAAGAAATTCACTTGAGATCTAGGAAAGTCCTCCCAGATAGCTAGCCGCCACCCAGGGAGGTTGAGGAAGATAAAGAGGAAAGCGAAGCTAAAGCAAATCCACCCTTTCCTGAGATACTATTCATGATAGTCCAGCCTACACCAGAAGAGACTGAACTCCTAGGAGAATTTAAATATTTATGTGTAAAGATACCACTTCTCCAAGCCATAAAAGATGTGCCTATCTACAATAGGTTGATCAAAGAGAAGTTCTTTAGGCATCCAGGAAGGCGCAAGAGAGATGCCCCAACCATCAATGTCATAGGACAACTGTCTGACCTGATGTTGGGGTAGATAATCTGTCCAAAATATCTGGACCCTGGAAGCCTGGTAGTTGATGTCCACATCAATGGCACAATGATCCCGCATACCTTGATTGATCTGGGAGCTGCCATTAATGTGATGACAAAGGACACAATGCTCAAACTTAACCTCCAGGGCTCCTTGAGGAAGACCATGACAGTGCTATAGCTAGTAGACCACTCCACAGTGACCCCTGAGGGGATTGTGGAAGATGTGATGGTATCCATTGATTCTTGGGAGTACCCTGTTGATTTCTTAGTTCTCTAGCCAAAGGCAAAGCTCACCGGGTATCCTCTCATTCTGGGAAGACCCTGGTTGGCTACATTAAATTCCTACATCAGCTGTTGAGTTGGGAACATGACCATAAAGAATGGGCACATTTCTAAATAGCTAACATCGTATCCTCCTGCCCAACCCTTGCTTGAACATGATCTACCTCTCTGGTTAGAGGAGGAAGATGAAGATGAAGTTTATTCTACACCACTTTGTGCATTAGAAATCACCATGGGATGAAAACCGCAAGACGAGGATGATATGATTGAAAATTTGATTCAGAATCCACCTCTTAGCGTATCACCATTAGAAGACATAATAAGAGAAACCCAACACAACCCCTCAACTGGTCTCTGTGTGGTTGATCCTACTTCTCTCTATGTCAAAAATATAGAGTTCAGCCCAGAAATAACATTGAAAATCAATTCATCCTTATCCACTTCCCAGGAGAAGGAACTGTGCAACCTACTGAGAAAACATCTAGATGCCTTCGCCTAGAGTTATAAGGAGATGAAGGGAGTGCACCCTTCAGTATGTACTCATCATATATACATCAAGGAAGATTGCAAACCAGTCAGGCAGCCTCAAAGGAGGATGAATCCAACACTTAAAGATATTGTTAAGGAAGAACTGCAGAAATTGCTTGATGCAGGATTCATCTATCCCATCTCTGATAGTGAATGGGTCTCTCCTTTGGTGCTAGTGCCAAAGAAAAATGGTAAGTGGAGAATCTATGTCAACTATCGAGAATTGAAAAAAGCCACTAAAAAGGACCATTTTCCTTTACCTTTCATAGATCAAGTGTTAGACGGTCTGGCAGGGAAAAAGTTTTTCTCCTTCCTAGATGGGTTTAGCAGGTACAATCATATTCAAATCAACCTAGAACACCAAGTTAAGACCACTTTCACTTGTCCCTGGGGTACCTTCGCATACCAGATCCTTCCTTTTGGTTTGTGCAATTCTCCAGCCACTTTCCAAAGAGCGGTATTGAGTATATTTTCTAAACTGGTTCATGATGCAATAGAAATATACATGAATGACTTTACTCCTTATGGTTCTGACGAAGAACACTGAAACCTCATCTTCAGAAATGGTCCCTACTTCAAGGACTCGAGAGGTCTCTACCTGAATAGATGGTCTCCTAACTTCGACCTAGAAATGGACATGCCAAACACTGTCTCGGTCTGGGTTAGCTTGCCCCACCTCCCTCTACATTGTTGGGGAGATGAATTAGTTAAATCCATTGGGAACGCTGTGGGAAAATACATCGACAGATGCGAACCAAAGGATAACATGCATGCTTGCGCAAGGATCTGTGTTGAAGTCGACCTAGGGAAGGGCCTACCGGAAGCCATCAAGATCAAAGTCGACCAATGGACCCATATTCAGCAACCAGACTATGAACAAATCCCATTCAAATGTAAGGTATGCCACGAATATGGTCATTTTTCTAATAGATGTAGTAAGCTTAAAAAAAATGAAATGAATGAAAATGCTGAAGCCAGTTAAGATACATGGGAGAAAGTTAAAAAAAAAAGAAAACAAACTCCAACCAGTCTGGCCCTAAACCAAAGCCTCCCCCTGTTTCTCAAGCCACTCCCCCTCCCCTCCTTCCCATCTTGACTCTACCCTTCCCATCCTCTTCAATCCCCTTCGAATCCCTGGTAGATGAGGACCCTTCCTCCCCCCCTTCTTCTCCCTCAGCCACTGCTCTAGCAGTCATTCACTCCCCTTCTCAGATCCTCCCCTCCCCCCCTCCCACCATAGATCGTATCCTAACAAGAAACAAACTCAAAGAAGCAAGCATCAACTCAGAGCCACCAAAAAAAGCATGCAGGAAATCAAACAAATAAATAAGAGATGAAATAGCAACTAAAGAAATGGCCACGGGCACTCAACAACCAATGGACTCATTTCTGGCCAAGCAAAGAGGAAGTGGGGAAAAGACAAAGGAGAAGAGCGGGGCTCACCAAAAACCCAGTAAGCAATGATTGTGGTCTCTTGGAACAGTAGGGGCCTGGGCTCCCCTCTAAAATCCAACGCAGCCTGGGATATAATCAGTCAAGAGCAGCCAGACTTTTTCCTGATCCAAGAGACCAAAATGTCCAACCAAGACTTTCAAAAAACTACAAAAAGATACAAAAGCTATGCAGGAACAACAACAGACTCTCAGGGTGCCTCAGGAGGAATAGGCACATTGTGGAATAAGAGAAAATGGGACCTTATCAGTCAAAACTCAACTTACTGGTGGGTCAGAACTGACTTCAAAAATAAAACCACAAAAGAAGAATTTACTGTGCTCAACATTTATGCCCCAGATCATTATAGGGACAAAGCATACTGTTGGAATTCTATCAGTTCAGAGCTGCAGACATGTCAAAATAGGAACAAAATTCTGGGTGGTGATCTGAACTTAATAAGAAACATAGAAGAAAAAAGAGGAGGAAAATTCCTTGCTGACCCTTCAAGAGATGCTCTGGAAGAAATAATTGAAACTCACAAGTTCATCGACATCCCCCCATGCAACAGTATATTCACATGGAGAAATAAGAGAGCAGGAACGCACAAGATCAAAGAAAGACTTGACAGTATTTTAATCCATAAAGGTATAGCAGCAGGTTTCTCCTCAATAAAAAGTAAGATAGTCCATGCCATAGCCTCAAATCATAAGCCAGTGGTCTTGATCCTTGATAGAATAGGAAATCTCGGCCCAATCCCTTTTAAATACAATAAAGCATGGGACAGCAAGGAGGACTTCTACAAGATCATCAAAGAAAGTTGGGAGATGGAAGTCTTTGGATCCCCCCACTATGTCTGGGAATCAAAATTAAAATCAGCAAGATCAGTAATCAAAAAGTGGGCAAAAGAGAACGCAACAATAGAGAAAAATAAAAAAATCGAGCTACACAGAAAAATGGAAAAATGGAACCAGGAAAAGGAGGATCAACAAACTTCAAAGGAAGAGCAATCTCAGGAAAACGAAATATTCAGGGAGCTGTACAGGCAGAACAGAGTTGAGGAAGAGGAGCTGAGACAAAAATCGAGGTGCCTCTGGCTCAGTGCGGGAGACAAAAGCACCTCTTTCTTCCACAACAACCTTAAGCTCAGAAGAGCTGGAAATCAAATCGAAAAAATCACTGCTGAGGGTAAAGAATTAAGAGAACAAGAGGAAATCAAAGAAGCTGCCCATAATCACTTCAAATCTCTCTTAACTGCTGACTCCCAGTATATGGACAGTGTGGATTTCCTTCAACCAGTAGAATGTAAAATTAATGAGCAGCAAAACAACGAGCTGGATTAAGAAGTCTCGAAGGAAGAAATCAAAGACACTGTGTACAGTATGCAGCTGGACAAGGCTCCCAGACCTGATGGTTTCACAACTGCATTCTACAGGATTCATTGGGATCTAATAAAAAAAGACTTCATTAGGATGGTCAAAAATATCTTCAAAAAAACCAAGATGGGAGAAAACACAAAAACTTCCCATTTGGTGCTTATCCCTAAGGAACCAAATCCACTCTCCTTTGACTGCTATAGACCCATCTCCCTCTGTAATGTCTCCTACAAAATAGTCACCAAAATCTTGGCAAATAGACTGAAAAAGCTCTTGCCCACTCTCATCTCAGAGAATCAAGGAGGATTTGTCCCTAAAAGACAAATTACGGACAATGTCATTCTAGTCCAAGAAGCAATACACAAAAATTTACATAGAAAGGAAAGAGGTATGATCATCAAACTCGACATGGCAAATCCCTTCGACAGGGTCAATCATCAATTCCTAGCAGCTGTTCTCCAGAAGTTTGGAATATCCAACAAATTTATAAACATCATTATGGAATGCATATCAAACCCTTGGACAGCCCCCCTAATAAATGGTAGGCCCTGTCGCTACTTAAAAAGCTCCAGAGGTTTGAGACAAGGCTGCCCCCTCTCACACTTCCTTTACATCGTCATGGCGGAAACCTTAAGCATACATCTGGAAAACCTAAGGAAGCAAAAGGAGATAACAGGTATAAGCATAGCGAGAGGAATAAAAGAAATAAATCATTCGCTCTTCGCCGATGACACTCTCTTAATAGGAGGAGCCTCAAGCTTAATTGCAAGGAGATTCAAGAGAATCCTGGACTCTTTCCTGGCTGTCTCAGGGGGTTCACTCAACAACAAAAAGTGCAGAATTTACACATGGAATGTCTCACTCCAAGTAATGCAAAGAATCTCTATAATCATGGACATCCCAGTCCAAAGAAACTAGAGCCACTTCTTCTACCTGGGCCTTCCCTTGGCAAAGGAAGTTGTCAAGTCTGAGATTTGGAACAAACAGATTGAAAAAATGAGAGGGCTTCTTCAAAGTTGGGGGTTGTCGTGGCTAAACCTAGCGGGCAGGACCATCCTCATAAAGGCTCTCCTTTCAGCCCTCCCCATTTATCAGTATGCTGTCACTTTGGCCCCAGCTAGTATTCACAAACAATTGGAGTTAATTATGAGAGGCTTTCTCTGGCAGGGAGGGAAACAAGACACAAAAAAATTTAGTTTGGTTCGATGGGAACAGGTGATCCTCCCCTTCGAAAAAGGTGGCCTATCCATCAAAATTCCAAGCCTAACTAACAAAGCGATGGGCTTCAAACTTGTGTGGAGAATGCTAATGGAAAAAGGCAGTTGGTGGGTTGAGGCTCTCAAACAAAAATACTTCAATGGGAAACACTCCAAGGTTCTAACTGATTTTATTGTGGAAAGATCATGCACTCCAGCATGGAGACTCATTAAAATAATCATCCCCAAAATAAAAAACCATATCTCAAAGTCCCCTGGAAAAGGAAAAGACATAAATATCTGGACAGATCGAATTATGGGATCGGAGCCAAGAAACCTACTTTAGTAGTTCAGTCCCCTGAAAACCTGGATGGAGACTAAAAGTATTCATTCCTTATTTGACATCTCGGCTTGGGATCACAACAGTTGGTCTGATTGGAGGGACCTTCCTCTTCCAATCCATCTCAGAAACCAGTGGGCAGATCTGAAGAAAACGCTGATGGGAGCAACTCCAACAAGTAAATACACTCAAGACAGCTTCGTCTGGGACCCAAGCGGTGGAAAGTTCACTGTGAAAGCTGGGTATCAACTCCTCCAATCTAGAAACAATTTAGATAACTGGAATCTCCAGTCAGCAGTGTGGAAGAACGAATGCCTCCCAAAGATAAAAAATTTTGCATGGACCCTCCTCAAAGGGAAGATCCTCACTGCTGAAAATCTCAAAAAAAAGGGATTTAAGGTCCTTCAATTTGCTGCCACTGCTGCTCGGAGGAGGAGAGTAGCCAACATTTATTCCTCGATTGCCCCTTCACTCAACACTGCTGGTCCCAAATTACCAGCCCTTTGAGGCTTCCCAGAGAAAACTTCGATCAGCTCACAACTCTCAACAGAAACTGGGAAAAAAGCTACCCCCATGCAAGAAAAGGCAAAGCCAACATTACTCGATTATGGAAATGCATCCCTTCTGCTCTATGTTGGCAAATTTGGCTCTCCAGGAACAATTGCATCTTCAAAAACCAGAAACCTAACCCAGCTCGCACTCTAGCCAAAACTCTGGGTCTAGTAGCAGAAATGATAAGTGCCAACACTGTATTAAATACCGACCACTCCAATTGGCAAAAAGCTGAGGAAGAATGGTACAATAAATTGTAGTTGGTCTACTCAAAGGAAAAATAGTCCCCAGCAAAGTCAGGTAAAGGAAAAAAAAAAATGGAAACTCAAGGGAACTCAACAAGAAATAGACCAGTGGATTCACGAGCAAAAGAGCTTCACTCTCCAGTTCGATGGCACTTCTAAAAACAACCCCGACCAAGAAGGGGTAGGGTGAATAATCACAGATCAAATTGGGCAAGTCATCACCACTTATGAATGGGGATTGGGAAATATGACAAATAACATGGTAGAGGCCTATAAACTTCTCTCAGGTACCTGCATCCTGAGAAAACTTCAAGCCAAAAATCCAGTCATAATTGGCGACTCAGCAATAGTGATTGCAGCTATGGTTTCAAGGGGTGACTTTAAAAATCAGGCCCTCAACAAAATCAAGCATAGGATCAAGGACAATTCTAATCAACTGGGGACCATCCAATTCAAACATGTCATGAGAAACCACAATGGCAAGGCAGATTCTCTAGCCAATAGCGCAGCCACCAGACCCTTTTAGCAGGTCTGTGAGAACAACAAGACTTATGATAAATCAATCCCATAAGATGCCCCTCATCCCTGTCGGGCTCATGATCGAAGGCCCAAAAAGTCATCTCAAAAACAAGTCAGCCTCTCCCTCCATCTCATGCATCTGGATGTCCGATCCCCTCACCTCTGACAACATCCTCTTCCTCATCATACCCTCTGTCAAAGAAATCCTCAGGCTTAAGGAGAATCTGTACCGGACTATGGAATAGAAAGAGTCTTGTGATAATATTACTCAGAAGTTAGGCTCCAGTCATTTCCCAATCCCCAATGGTTGCACAAGAAACCTCAGAAATGACATCCGAGACAGGATTCCCTCTAAGCAGCACGATCCGCATTCAGAGGTCCTGATGCTTGAGTGGGCTTATAAACAGCCCGAGGTCCTTTAGTTCAACCAGTTCAGTGCTTCAGTTGCGCTCTGCTCTCCTGATAAAGGCTCGTGCTCCAGTTTCATCCAGCTTGTGGTTCTCTGGGTTAACAAGTTCAGCACTGCAGTGGTCCCCTGCTTCCTTGTCAAAGGCTCGAAATCGCGTTGTTCGCTCACGGTGCTCATCAGTCGAAGAAGCTCAACAAAGCCTGCTTGGCGAGGTATAGATTGTGTCTGTCGGAATTATATTTTCTTTCACTCTAACATTCCTGTTGTTCTTGTGAATCAACTCCTCTCAACTTTGTTAGCCACTGTCACGCAGATCTCGGTTTCCCATTCCCTCTGCTCCTATCATCGCGCTCTTCCCTCTGCTCCTATCTCCAGAAGCTGTTTTCTCCCTCTCTTTGCCACCCCCAGCATCCCGCCCCCTCCCCGTGGAGTCTCGATCCTCTCTTCTCTGATCTGCTCCCCTCCCTCCAACTCTCTGATCCGCCTACCTCCTTCCTCCAATCTATCAGTCCATCTTTTCTCTCTTCTCTATAGCAATCTAACCAAGCTCTGCCTCAAGATCACCAAGACTTCTCAAGACTCGACAACAATGTCTGAAAACCCTCTGGAATGTGTCATCTCCAACAACAGCTACACCCTCTGCAAGGCGCACTATTTCATGATTGCCCGCTTCATCAAGCACTTCAACGATCTCAAAGAAGAAGTTCATGCAGAGAATAAATCCAAAAAGAAGAAGCTAGAAAAACAAAGGGCGGAAATTGAAGGCTTCAAATAAAAATGCAACCACTTGGAAGAAGCCATCAACCACATTAGATATATGAATCAAAGCATGCAAGGGGAGGCCTCAACAAAGACCAGTGACAAAAAAGAACAGCCGCCTGATGATTTAGTAAACCAATTCTGGTAAAGCCGTCTTATGCATTGTAAATACTGTTTGGTCCTAGGTTAGTTCATACGGCAATATAGCCGTTATGCCTTCCAAGTTTTAAACTTCAAGCCTAGTGAATTGGATCAAGGGATTGTGTGCCCATTTTGGATCAATTCTGCTTCGCTTCCTCTACTATCTGTAACAGAACTTGTCTCTCTGCGAAAGTTTTATAATATATCAGTGTTCGATCGTGTTAGAAAAAAAACATATAAATGTTACTAATCTAAAATTAGTTGAATTTAAATAGTTCTCAAATTTAATTTCAACAAATATTTTTACCACATTAAAATTTTAAATTGGATCAAATTTCAAATATCTATTCCTTTTATTAAAGTCAATATCATTTCTTAAATCTAAGGAAAAAGACTAATTCAACACAAAGAATTGAAACTCTTGCTGTAAAATCTTTTAATTAAATATATGTATGAATCTTTAAAAAGAAAATCATATCCTATAATATGTTAAAATCTTTATAAACATAAATATCTCCAACTCAAAGTTGTCATAATTGAAAATATTAACTTGATGTCTTTTATTAGAATTTTAGTTATCACACTATGTAAAATAAGTCATTAAATATAGTTTTAATATTAAAAAATAATAATATTATTAAATCAAATATTCATATTAATATATTATAATATTAATGTAAATTTAAATTAATATAATATTAACTTTAACCAATATTAAATTTGTTATATTATAATATATTGATATATGAAAAGATATATTAACTTTAGATATATATGGGAGAGAAGAACAAATGAATAGAGTGGATAGAGGTGAAGAATTTGATGAAATAAATTTTGTGCCATTCTTTAGTTATGCTCTAATAATTTTATATAAATATTTCCAAAATAATTTAAAATACCTTATTTTAAAGACAAAGATCGGATTTTTTATTTATTTAATTATATGAAAACAAACTCTGCATTTAAAGATGTTTCCAACCAAAACATTAGTGAAAAAAATATCTGAAATGCCTTATCTTGAACGCAAAGATCGGAAAAAAATATATATATTTACATCAAAACCAATTCTGCTTTTCGATTTTTTAAAACTGAAAATTTGAATTTTCTATGATTGTGAATGATTCGAAGATTAGTGAATAATAAATATTAGTGAAGATCCTTCAAGATTCTATTATTACGAGGCTGAGTTTTACAGTACACGCACTACATTCGAATAAAATATTCACGTGTGCCGCTGACTGTCTGAATTATTGAAACCTCAATATCTTATATAGTAGATATTAGTGTCTATCCGTCAAACTTCTATTATTATACCCTGAATTCCAATAGTATTTACTTGAGCTGTTGATGGTCTTAATCTATGTTTCCAATGCTATAAGGAAAACATAGGATTTTTTTTTTTTTTTTTAAACGGCGTTCTCCAAGAAAATATCAAAAGTGGTCTTAATCTATTTTACCAATGCCATAACGAAAACGAAGGACTTTTGTTTTAAACGAATTTTTGTAGGAAAATATCAAAATCAATTTTTTGGTCTGCGGCATGTTGATAATGTTGGAATAATGTAGAAATGATAATTCTATGATAATGTTGGAATAATGTAGAAATGATAATTCTAGATAGAATTGTGTTTGAGTGTATCTGTTACTAGTTGTGTTTTTTTAATTTGTGTTATGAGTTGGTGATCCGAATTATTTGAATCTAGATTGTCCTAGACGCTGTTTATGTGTGGCTATATAATGTACTCTTTGTCCACCTATAAAATGTACTGGTTGTCCAAGCAATTTGATCAATAAAATTTGGTTTTATTCTTGTGTATACTAGTTGTGTTTTTTTAATTTGTGTTATGAGTTGGTGATCCGAATTATTTGAATCTAGATTGTCCTAGACGCTGTTTATGTGTGCCTATATAATGTACTCTTTGTCCACCTATAAAATGTACTGGTTGTCCAACCAATTTGATCAATAAAATTTGGTTTTATTCTTGTGTATCTCTCTGATTTTCTAATTTAGTATCAAAGCTAAATATGGTGTGAACTAAAAGATCTGTTTTCTAGAGATCTTGGAGGTTTGATTCGGTTGTGGTTAAGCAGTGAATAGGAGTGAAATCTGAGGTGCCCGCATAATTTTGACACAGTGATCTGTTGCGGTGTACTGTTTGTGCACGATCTGGATGTGATCGCTGATCGCAGAGAAGGGCCTCTGGCTGCTGGTGTCATGGCTGTGTGGAGGACAGTGATCGTTTTGTGTACCCTATGTTTAAAAGCCAAGTTGACTGTGAGATGCTGAGGAATTGTCGAATGAACCCTGTGTAAACCCTCGACCGGTAGTCTACATACTAATTGAAAGAGTTCACGACCAAAGTTGCCGTTGAATATTTCACTCTTCAATGTGAAGTAATAGTTTACCTTCTTTTTTCCTTTGAAATTGAAGTCACCTAGTGGTATAAAGATTTCATAAGGAAAGTTTTAAAGTTTTCATAACGAAAGTATTTTTGTGAACGTGTGTTTTTATATGGAGACACAAGGGATTAAAAGGGAAATTGAAGTCACTTAGTGGTATAAAGATTTCATAAGAAAGTTTTAAAGTTTTCATAACGAAAGTATTTTTATGAACGTGAGTTTTTATATGGAGACATAAGGGATTAAAAAAAAATATATGGTAAAAATATTTTGGGTGAAAATAATTCGTATCAAGTTTGTATTTGGAAAAAAAATTGGGTTTTTGGTAAAAAAGAGAAATAAAGAGTATTTTTTCTCTTTGATTTTTATTTGAAGCAATATTAGAGTTTTGTTTTTTAGATCCCGTGTATTTGGTTTTGGATCTAGTGAATTTGGATGTAGATTTGGTAAATTTGGGTGTAGATCTAGTGGATTTGGGTACATTTTGCTGATTGGAGACAATTTTTTTGTCATTATGTCAATTTTTTTGGCTGAAACTGATTTAAATGATTCCACAAGGCTTGATGGAGGAAATTATGCAAATTGGAATTTCAAGGTATTAACAGTTTTGGAGCGAAATAATTTGTGGCCCATAGTGAGTGGGGCAGAGCCCAAACCCACTGTTGCTACAACTATTCTAGATTGGGAAAAAAGGGGAAAAAACCAAAGGTGTTGCTACGAATGTCAATTAAGGACAACATCATTCCTCATATTCGGGATTGTAAAATGTCTAAAGAAACATGGGATGTTCTCAAAAGCCTGTATGGAACAGCTAATACTAATAAGATTTTGTTCTTGAAGACCAAGCTTTGGTCAGTTAAAATGGAGGCCAATGAAAGTATAAGCAATTTCATTTCCCGTGTCAAAGAGCTAAGTGATAAGTTAGGAGACATTGGTGAAAAGGTGTCCAATACTGACTTGGTCACTATCACATTAAATGGCTTAGTGCAAGATTATCAAATATTTGTTTCAAGTCTTTCAGCTAGAGAGAAGCCTCCTACTTTTAATGAATTGACAAGTATTCTTCTACAAGAGGAAGAGAGGATGAAGAACTTCAATTTGGGCTCAAACTGTTCAGATTTGGCATTGGTAACCAAGGGTAAGAAACCATACAAAAGCACGCCATGGGACAAAAGAAAAGGGGGAAGTTTCAATCAAAGCAAAAAGGTATGGCACAATCTAAATTTCAACTTCATGATAAAAGAAATGATGATTGTTAACACTGTGGCAAACCTAGACATCATGCTAAATATTGTTATAAAAGGAAATATAATGAGTCTAAACAGAGGAATAAAAGGCATAATGGGATTTTTGTGGACAAAGACACCTCAATCAATGATGGATATAAAAATCTCAAATTGTTTGTTTCTGATGTTGCATTGTCTGCTAAGACTGATGATGTGAATGCTTGGTTCATTGATTATGGTGCATCACTTCATATGTCTTGTAATAAGGAGTGGTTTGAACATCATGAGAACATTTATGGCACATGTGTTTATCTCGGAGATAACAGATCCCTTCAAGTTCAAGGATATGGAATAATAGGTATGATGTTACCTAATGGAAAAGAGAGACAGATCCATGATGTGATGTATGTTCTTGGCATTAAAAAGAATTTCATTTTTGTTTCTACTATTGTTGATTAAGATCTAAAGGTGGAATTTGTCAAATCACATTGTGCTATTAAATATATCCAAGATCGCTACAAGGTTATTGCCACAGGTATTAGAGTTGGAGGTTTGTATAAGTTGAATGTTACTAGGATAGGGTATCAAGCATTGACATCTACAACAATGTCAATAGAAAGGTTATGGCATCAAAGGTATGGGCATTTAAATCACAATGATTTAATGTTACTTCAAAGAAAAACAATGGTTGAAGGTCTTCCTATTATGAAGAATAATCATGTTGAATGTGAAGCATGGGCACTTTGCAAGCAACATTGAGAGGAATTTCTTGTAGATGAAGAAAAAAGGCAAAGAGAAATACTTGAATTAATTCATATTGATGTATGTGGACCTATGAAAAATAGATCTCTTGGAGGAGCATTGTACTTTCTTATTTTTGTTGATGATAGATATAGATACACTTGGGTCTATTTCATAAGAAAGAAAAGTGGTGTTTTTGAGTACATTAAGACATTCAAAAACATGGTGGACAAACAAACTGAGAAAGACATCAAAATTCTCAGATCTGATCACGGGGGAGAATACAAATCAAGAGCTTTTAATCAATATTGCAAAAGTCATGGGATTCTACAACAATTTGTAGTGCCTCATACACCTCAACAAAATGGAGTTGCTGAGAGGAATAATAGAACACCAGTGGAATGTGCACAGAGCATGCTTCAAGGTAAAAGTATCTCTAATAGTTTTTGGTCTAAAGCTATTAATACTGTTGTTTATTTGAAAAATAGGATTCCAACCAAAAGTTTAGATCTAAAGACACCTTTTGAAGCATTTTATGGATATAAGCAAAAATTAAATCACTTAAGAGTTTTTGGATGCAAAGCATTCGCACATATTCCAAAAGATAAAAGAAGAAAACTTGATGAAAAATCAATTAAGTGCACATTCATTGGTTATTGTGATGATCAAAAGGTATACAAGTTGTTTGATCCCACTTCACATAGATTGCTTGCAAGCAGGCATGTGGTGTTTCATGAAAATGCAAATGAAGGTGATAAAATGAATAACACATTTCTATGGCATGATATTGATGATTATGTCAAAATAGAAGAAAGTTTTGAATAGTAATAGGAAAAGGTACAAGATGAGGTACGGGTTCAAGAGACGGAAGCATCAAGCAGTCATGACACTCCAAGAAGAGAACAAGAGACTCCACAAAGCAAAAAGAAGTATGAAAGTAGTAAAACACTAAGGAGGTCAACATATCAAATTCAGCTACCTATAAAGTATAAAGATTATGCATTGATGTCTCATGTAATGAATGTTATAGAACCCTCAAGTTATAAAAAAGCTAAAGAATATAAAGAATGGAGACATGCAATGAATGAGGAATACAACTCTATAATGAAGAATGACACATGGGAATTAACAAAATTTCCTAATGATAAAGTTCCCATAGGATGCAAATGGTTGTTCAAACCAAAGTCTAATGTTGATGGTAGTATTGATAAGGGTAAAGCTAGATTGGTTGCAAAAGGCTATTCATAAAAAGAAGGCATTGATTACGAAGGTACTTTTACACCTATAGCTAAAATGAATACAATTAGAATGATGATTGCATTAGATGCAAAAGAAAATTGGAAAGTGCATCATTTAGATATCAAATCAAATTTCTTGAAAGGTGAATTAAAAGAAGAAGTTTATTTGGTTCAACCGGAAGGGTGTGTAAAGAAGTCACATGAGCATCTTGTTTGCACGTTAACGGAAGCTTTTTATGGTTTGAAACAAATACCAAGATCTTGGTATGTGAAAATTTATTCATTCTTTTATGAAAAAGGTTTTGTAAGAAGCAAAAGTAATCCAAACTTGTACATCAAGAGGGATGAAGATGGGTATATTTCCTTAATATCTTTGTATTTTGATGATCCTATCATAACAGGTAGTGCACTTAGGTTCATTGAAGAAATTAAAATTCATTTGTTAGAGGTATTTGAAATTAAGGATCCTTGTGAATTGCATTATTGTTTGGATCTTGAAATTTGGAGGGAATCTGGTAAGACAATCATCACACAGAGAAAATATGAAAAGACAATCCTTGAAAGGTTTCATATGATAGAATATAAACGAGTGTCTACTCCTTTGGAACAAAATGCCAAGTTGTATAATGATGATGGATCTAAAGAAGTGAATGGAAATTTGTATCATCAATTGGTGGGAAGTTTGAACTACATCACCACTACCAGGCCAGATATAGTGTATTTTGTCAGCGTCCTTAGTTAATTTATGGCTAAGCCTTGAAAAAACCATTCGAAAGCAGCAAAGAAAGTCCTTCGATATTTGAAGGGAACACTTTATTTTGGTATTTTTTTTATACTGATGAATCTGATGTTGAGTTGGCAGGTTTTTTTTATTCAGATTGTGCTGGAAATACTGATGATAGAGGATCAACCTCTAGATATGTGTTCAATTTAGGATCGAGGGTCACATCATGGAGCAGCAAGAAACAACCAACTGTCTCTTTGTCATCCACAAAAGTTGAATACAAAGCCTTGAGCAATGCAACATGTGAAGCTATTTGATTAAGGAGGATTCTTGAAGATGTTGGAGAAAAACAAAGAGGACCAACAAGCATCAAATGTGATAAAGAGAGTTCCATGACACTAGAAAATAATCCAATTTATCATGCCATAACTAAACATATTGAATTCCAACATCATTTTGGAGGGGAAAAGATACAATCAAATGAGATTCATTGAGTCTATTGTAATAAAAGTGAGAATGTAGTTGACATGTCTACCAATCCTCTTGGAAGGATGAACTTTGAAATATGTAGACAAGAACTAGGCATTGTTGAAAATCCATTTGTCCATTGAGGGGGGGTTTTGGAATAATGTGGAAATGATATGTCTAGATAGAGTTGAAGAGATGTGTTCTCGTAGTTAGTGTTTGAGTTTATCTTTCATGAGTTGTGTCTTCATAGTTTGTGTTGTGAGTTGGTGATCCAAATTATTTGCATCTAGATTGTCCTAGAAGTTGTCCATGTGTGCCTATATAATGCATTGGTTGTCTAAATAGTTTGATCAACAAGATTTGGTTTTATTCGTGTGCATCTCTATGATTTTCTAATTGTAAAGGGTTTTCCTAAATTTGAAGGACATTTTTATTTTAATATTATATTTTTTTAAAGAAAAACACCCCTATTTTTTCTACTTCAAAGATTATTGAGGGAGACATTGCATTTAGTGACACTTCTTGGATATGACCATGGTGTAGCTAGATATATATATATATATATATATATATATTATTTCATAACCTCGATTGGGGTGGAGGACTTTGAAATCTGTAATGAGGGCCAACAGGGAGTAATTCCATGTGAAGGACAATTTTTGCATTAGAGAGGTGGCTAGGATAGCTGTTGAATGGGTTGTGAACCTTCGAGAAAGTTTTTGCCTGTTATAAGGATAGTTCCTTGCCATTTTTTATTCTTTTGCCTTCTAGTTATGGGATATAGTGCCAGTGGTGCAAACATCATAGAGTATGCATGCATTATCACCCTGTGCATGCTCTCTTGTCTAAGAACTTCAATTTGAGTAGTTGTTGTTGGAGGTTAGGGAGTTGATCGTTTCTTTACCTGTGCTACATGTCGCTTCATTTGGAACCCTTGAGCTAAGTCAATAACAATCTTCTCTAGCGATTGGTTGTCCGAGCTGACGAGAATTGAAGTGGCCTTTTGGTTCGAGGTGCATAACAATTAGATGGACCTGGGCTTGTGGGGAAGGAATTTGGGAAGATTTCTGGGCTTTTTTGTCTACATTTGTATTTTCCTAGCCCTTCTCGTGGCAATGCATTTTGGTTGTGCTCCATTTACTTGCTTTCAGGTGAATTTTGGGTTTGGTGTATGCATAAAAAAATATGTGTCTGACTCTCAACATTTGGAGGTTGGAAAATTATTCTGTGTGGGTCATCAGTGCATGAGGGTCTTCCTTGGTTTGGGTGGCCTCCGCTTAGGGGTGGCTTTGCTACTCTAGTTGAGCTAGGGAACTCCTGCTGGTGTAAGGTGGTGGTTGTGTAGTCTTATTGGAGTGATGGCATCTTTCCTCGACTGCAAACTTAGACAGTAAATCCCATGTCAATTAAAGTAGACTATCCTTAGAGTGGGTGCTTGGGTGCGAGTTTTGACATGATGAGGCAAAGGGGACATGCCTAGCGAGGAGTATGGCCCCATGGTCTTTCAAGGGGTAGAGGTGACTAGGCGAGTGTGGAAAAAGCTACAGTGGTGAGTGGATTTAGTTGATGTTTTGGAACATCGTCAGACCCACTCCGCTGGCCATCTGGTCCAACCTGACACTTTGTAGTCCCTAAACTTGCAAATTCAACTTATCTTGACTACGTTGGAGTACATGGGTGGACAACACCTTCACAACTGGAATGAATTCGTTGCATTCCTCAATGATCCTCAACAAAATCAATGGGACATCCTTGATCACTTGGATTCTTTCTAGCAAGTTCATAGGCATACAAATGACCACTTACATGGGTGGACAACACCCTCACAGCTAGAATGAATTCATTGCATTCCTCAATGATCTTCAACAAAATCAATGGGACATCCTTGATCGCTTGGATTCTTTGTAGCGAGTTTATAGGCATACAAATGACCACTTAGATGACTCTGGTAGATGTGGAGTTCCATGGCCATTAATATTTTTATCATCCTATTCCTCTGGGTGCTAGTCAAACACCAAATTCTCCTCCAATCTTGTGATGTTGGTTGGCTATTTGTTTGTTTTGTGTGTTTTTTTGGCTATCTACATGACTAATTTATGGTCCTTTTGTAAAGCTTGGTGAATTTTCCTTAGATTTTGCATTGCTCTCCTGGCCAACAAATATGGCTTGGTTGAGGCTGGGAGAGCAAAGATCTTTCTTTATATCAAATGCAATATCTTGACAAATTAATAGACTTTTTTGAGTGACAAACAAAATAATATATTTATTTTATTATTATTTAATTAATTATTTTGAATGTAAATAATCTTAGAAAAATTATATAATGAAATTTATTAAAATAATTTTAAAATTTTAATCACGTATTTAAGTTTTAGGTGATTAATCTATTTATTTGTATATAAGAAAGAGAATAGAATAACTAGTTATAAATAATATTAAGTCTTTTTTTTGTTGACTAGCGAAATTGGCAATGGTGGTGGTATTGTACTCGCGTTACACGGGGTCGAATCCCATCGGCTACCACTATAACCTCTAGGAGGAACCACCCAGCCCGTAAGAACGACCCTTGGTTAAGATGAGACTCGAACTCGTGACCTGCACAGCAACACGGACAACTTAGCAGATCGTCCGTTGGCCACGAGACCAAACCTCTGCGGGAAAATAGTATTAAGTCTTATTTTAACACCAAAAGAAATATTTATTCTAGAAGAAATTCATCTTGGGAATAAAGATTTACTTAGGCTAGGAAGTGAGGTGCTTGGTGAAGGTGTAGCAAATTACATTGTTCACAATAAGTGACAACTTTTGGGACTTGGCCAAGTTGTATTGTGAATTAATGAAAACTATTATGTGAAAGTGGAAGAGGTGGACATAAGAGAAAATAGATGGCAAGGGAAGATACCACTTGAGGGCTCAGGGATTTGCTTAAGATAATTAAATGAATGAGAAATTGCAGGGTTTGAGAATGATTCTCTTTAAAGAAGAATAGAGATTGGATCCCGCAAATATAGGTTACACTGAATCACATCAATTTAGATACCTCTTAGTGGTGGAAATTTATTTGCAAGTGAAGATAATCATGGAGAAAGGAGAAAGTCTTCGTAGAAAAGTTTGAAGAGCAACTATGAAATATTTTTATAACTAGATGAGACACAAAGGAAGATAATCAATATGGACAAGAAGATAAACATATTGATCAAACACTAGGTAGCATTAAGTTAACTAAATCAAAAGCGTAAATTGATCCATGTAAAACCATTTAGGTAGATCCATGTGAAACCATTTGGATAGATTCCCCTGCAACCTAATACATATATTTTTAAAAAATTTTATTTTATTTTATTTATTATATTATAAACATAACCAATCATATAAGGTGGTACATCCATCAATCCTAAATAATAATATAAAAATAACATTTACATATTTTTAGCACATTATGAAAAAATAATAATAATAAATAAATAAATAAATCTTATAATTAAAAAAAAAAAAAAAAAACTCCTTATTGGTTTGATTTCCCTACCCATATTGTTATCTTTTACCTTTTCACATCATATAATACAAATTACCCAACTTTATATATTTACCTACTTCTATTTTATATATAAAATCATATATTACTTTTAATTGCAATTTAAAGTAATATATGATTTTATAATGTTATCTTTTCTTAATTTCATATAACGACCAATCATTACATACATAAAAGTTGATGTTCAAAAAAACGATCACTTATAATATTTAAAGTTAGTATAATTATAAATAAAAAATAAATATATCAATAATTTTAATGGTATTAAATCAATCACTTATAGGAATTAAAGTTAGTTTAATTATAAATAAAAATAATATATATTAATAATTTTAATTGGTATTAGCAATTAATTATTAAAGTTTTTATTGGCAATGGATTTTTTTGGTGTTGGAGCAATGAACCCTAATTCCCTGAACGTCGTCTCCCTTCCTTTGGTCGTCGCCTGGCCTCTGCTCGACCCTAACGTTGACGGAGGCGCGCGTTTCAGCCACAGGGCGCTGGTTCTTCCCTTAAACGGTGATCTGCAGGTATTTCATCATCTTCTGAGCGCCCCCCTCTCTTCTTTAGCTTCCGTTCGGGTTTCTGGGGTTGCCAGATTGCGGCCCTCTGTGGCTGCTTCTGGCACCCGTCGCCCCCCTCAGACTGCAAACGTGATGGCTAAGGATGATCAGGCGGATTATTCTCACGCTTCTCCTCAGATGGCGGCTAATGGGAAGACATTCTGTGATCCGGAAGGTTGCTCAACCTTATTATTACCTCCTCTGTCCCCCCAGAATAGCCAAAACTCTGGTTTTAATCTTCAGAATCCCCTCAGAACCCTGGATCTATCTGGATGGTCCATATGGAGGCTTGATGGAGCGGGATGCATCGACAGTCTCAATGACGATGGAATACCCCCACCATCTCCTCTCATGCCCCTGCGGCAGGTTCAGAAAAAGAATGCCCAGCAAAGCTCCTGCCTCCTCTCGTCTCAGATCTGCAGAGGAAAGAGGAACTCTGATCTTTTTGTCTCGTTTCAGATCCAAATCAAGCTCATCTCTGGCAAAACTCTGCTACAATGGGTGAACTCTTCGGATCTAGTGCAGGACCTCAAGCATGCTCTGGATCTCAAGTTGGGGATCCCCTCGGCAGCTCAACGACTTCTCCACGAAGGTAAACAACTTGAGGATCTCTACCCTCTTTCTTTTTACAGCATTAAGAGAAATGCTTCCATTATTATTGCCCTTCGTCTGAGAGGGGGAGCTGTAGGACAATCATCCTCAGCCAAGGCATTTTCATACAAAGATGCAGTCCATGCACAGAAGCAGGAAAAAACAGTTCCACCAGTTCAGGCTCCCAAACCTTTTCTGGTGGACAAACTGGAGGAAACCCCCTCCATTGAAATCGGGCATCCAACGTTGGATGAGCAAACCCAAAAGTATGCAGAGCATGGAATTATATGCAGGTTCAATGGGCTATGGCCACGCACAGCAGACCTCTACCAGTGGATTCACTCTAACTGGACCAACAATTGTCAGGTTCTGTTATGCTCAAAGGGCTTTTTCATTACAGTGTTTGCTTTTGATGAGGACTACCAAAGAGCTTTAAAAGCAGGGCCATGGTTTTGGGGCTCAGCAGGTTTATTCCTCACCCCCTGGTTCCCAGACTTCGATCCATCTACAGCAATCATCACCAAGCTCCCAATCTGGGTCAGACTTCCTAATCTCCCGGCCCACCTATGGCACTTTGCAGTATTCCAAGGGATAGGTAATTCTCTAGGTCGCTTTCTAGACATAGACACGTCTAGAGGGGAAAAGGGCCTATACACCTTTGCCAGAATCTGTGCAGAAATAGACATGAGCAAAGGTCTCCCTGACAAGATCAATCTCAAGATTGGAGACTTCCACTGGACTCAGAACTTGGATTACGAGAACACAGCCTTCCGCTGCCGCAACTACCATCACACAGGGCACCTTCAGAGCTCTTGTCCCTCGATGCCTGCCCGAAAGAAGAAAGCCAATCATAAGCAGAAATCCAAACGCTGGAAGCCTCATGACCCTCCCCCCATGGACGATTTTGATTTCAGCTCGGATGAAGAGGAGGGGAATGAGGAGGGAGTAGATGCAAAGATGGCACAGGATCCACCCTCGGCTGAGCCCGAAAACTTGTCCGTCCAGCCATTCTCTCATAAAAGAATTCATGAATCTTCTACCTCGGATTCGGATAAGGAAAACTCTCAGTCTGCCCAGCTCGGTTTGCAAACCATGCCAGCTCAACAATGCCCGCCTGAATGGATCAAAGTTGGTAAAAAGAAAGGGAAAAAGTGCCGAATAGTTGACTCTTCCCATGTTGGGTAGAATCCTATGCTACGCTTTCACTCCCTGGTTCTTCTAGTTACTTCTTGCTCAGCTCTACTCTCTTCTCTCTTCTTCTAGGAGCCGAGGTGGATAGCCTATCCTTTCCGGCTACCTGTGTTCTTGCTTCTCCTGGCTGTAACTTCCTGCTGTACTATACTTTCTATCAATAGATTTAATCTTTACCGAGAAAAAAAAAAATTAATTGTATTAAATTTTTAATATTGTATTTATTTTATAAAATTTAATTCCCTTTATCATAATTGTTTTTTATATTAAGATTTAGACTTTAAAAAATTATTATTAAAGAAATTAAAATATAAAATTGGATTTATTTTTTTGTATTTAGGATTTTCTTTGTAGATTTTTTTTTACACTTCAATATTAAATTTGATCAGTTGTTTTAAAGTTTGACATTCAATTTTTCACTTTTAATGTAATATATTATTTTGATAACTTTTTTAAAATTGTATTTTTACATTTTACAATTTTTTCTTAGCTATGAAATTTTATATTTTTATTATAATTTTTTTATAATTTTTATTTTTTTTTAAATATAAAAATAAAATTTAAATAATTTTTTTTTTTTTTTGTATTTTTCAATGTTACTAATTTTTTTTTTTTTTTTTTTTCAATGTTACTAAATTTTTTTTTCATTTCACAAAGAACGAAGGTCGGTCCAGCAACCGCCACCACCCTATCCCATTGCTACACTACCAATTAACCACTGGAGCCAAAGTAGGTACTCTCCATACCTGAATACGCCGAACACCCCAGAGAACGTAGCTCCACAAGCAATGGAAGCCTACTCCTTCCCTGCACCTCACACCCTCCCCAACACACCGCTAGAGCTCTTTGCCCACAAAAACCAGGTTTACCAACTCACCATGCCTTCCAACCACCAGCCCATCACCTTCCTCCAAACACAAATGCAAACACAGATGCAAATACTCCTAAAATATTGTACTATATTTTGTTTTGGATAAAATATATTTTTTTTTTTTTGTATTTTTCAATGTTACTAAATTTTTTTTTTTTTTTTTGTATTTTTCAATGTTAAATAAAGAAAATTTAATTTCAATAAAATTTAATCATCACTATTATTATGAATTGAAAATTAAAAATATTCCCTCACAGATTTATGTTGTATTACTACATTTGTATAATTACTAAATAATTACAAAATCAATATTACTACATCACACGTATGTGGACATGTTCATGTTGATGGGGCATGGGAAGTAAAAACACAAGGAGAGGATCAGAAGGTCAAAGGAAAAGAGGGGAAGTAGGTGGTGAAGAGAGCAAGGCCACATAAGGAAAGAGGAGCAAATGGCAAGAGGCGAGAAATAGCGGTGTAGTTAAAGAGAGTAGCAGTGGGGAGAAGGCAACCAAGTGGCTAAATTAGAGAGCAAAGGGAGAAGTTGGAAGTAACTACCTCTACATGCATGAGAGTAATAGGGGCGGGATCCCTATTCCAGAACTTCATAAGCGCCTGGACGGATCCCTTACGTTACAGTAACAAGTTCTTGCGACGGATCATAAATACAAATTTGAAGCAAACTCGCCATTAACATTTTTCATACTGATAAAATCACTCTACAAATCACAAAATCAACAAACCATTAGAACACAGATATCGCATAGACCCCACACTTGCGAACAAAGGAGTTTGACTTATTCGATTCCTTTCCCTCGGATTATAGAAACTAGAAAATTAATGTGAGGCGTTAGACTTTGGAAAATATGTAAGCAGATGAACCACCTCGCGCATGGTGGGTTTTCGGACACTTTGCTTTTTTATGCAGAGTAGGGCCACGAAGAATATATGCATAGCTTCCTCCATACGAACATTGGAGAGCCTTGGATCTATAATCCTCCAAACTTCTTCTTTGGAGGATTTAGTTATCATCTTCGCCCACCTTGCGATGTTCATGCCCTCTTCAAATTCACAATCGCCTACTGACTTCTTTCTCGCAATAAGTTCAAGAAGAACCACATCGAAGCTGTATACATCGCTTTTCTCGTCCACTTTCAAAGTGTACACATATTCTGGATTTAACGTCAAAGGAAATGGCAGTGATGAAATCAATACTTCTTTAAAACCCACCCCAAAAAAAATATCAAATCCAATAACAAGTCATAATCCTTCTCTTAATAATTATGCCATAAGGCATTACCTCTGAAATCAACTATCCTACCTGCCTCCGTGTCATAATCTGTACCATTAAATATTTTGTTAGACGATTGAGTTAAGATCCTCCGTCGATTTGAATTGCATGACGGTTGCTAGCTTTCCCAACTGTATAAACTACTCTGCTTTGTGAGTCATACCTGAGTCATACCGCTCTGGATAGTTACTGCTGGTGAGTCAAGCGTGTCCGTTGCAACTGCTCTGGATAGTTACTCTGGCCGGTGGAACTTATGCGCTCGGGCTTGTTGCATGTACTCAGTGTGCTTGAGATGGGCAATTTTTCAGAAAGAAAAGAAGGCATTCGAGACTACCTTGTTTGTATCTGTAGGCTGTCTCGATGTTGGAGGGAAATTTATAATCTTCCCCGAGGTGGATGTCCTCTCCCACGATCCTGATGCTCTCCAGGTCCCTCTGATTGTGTAGTTAGGCAGTACGGATAGGAAATCCATCTCTCTGGTTCAGTAATTGACTACTTGACTTCGAGGCCCGTAGATTTCAGAGCTCTTGTCTAATGATGCTGTGCTATCTTAATACGATGTGAATGCTAAGAAATCCAGACTGCGTAAAGAAACCCTGAATGAAGAAGCCGAGAAAATCTGCACCACTATTCTTTCCTGTCGGACCACTTAGTGGGGTTGCGTTATTTGGTTTGAAGAAAAATCAGTTGTGGATGAATAGAATTTTGTGCATTTTTAATTTTCAATTTCGCTAGACTTTTGTGCTTTTTCAACTTTTAATTTGGCTGGGTTGACTTTTTTAATTATAAATTCCAGGACAAGTTTTCACAAATTTATCCTTCTTCGGCATCAACCCAACAGCTTATTCTCTAAATTCCATTTCGCTAGAATTTTGTGCTTTTTCGACTTTTAATTTTGCTGCACTGACTTTTTATTATAAATTCAAGGACAAGTTTTCACAAATTTAGCCTTCTTCAGCATCAACCCAGCAGCGTACTCTCTAAATTCCTTCCTTTTTTGCTCTGTGATGTTGTTTTAGACTATTTTGTTTTATTCGCTGGATATTTATTTTAAATTCCTTCCTTTTTTGCTCTGTGATGTTGTTTTAGAATATTTTGTTTTATTCGCTGGATATTTATTTTAGATTATTGGACAATATTTAATTACTTGAAAAAGAGTTTTTAAGAAGGCTCATTTTGGTGGATTATTTGGCAGCTGATGCTTGTCATTTTTTAGAAGTATGGTTTTATTTAAATTTTATTTTTATTATTAAAAAATAATTAATCTTATTTTACAACTCAATATGAAGGAGAGGTGTGATTATATTTAGTAGTCACGCAGGAGATCCATCTCTCTGGTTTAGTAATTGACGACTTGACTTCGAGGCCCGTAGCTTTTTTAATTTCTAATTTGACTAAAATTTTGTGCTTTTTTAACTTCTAATTTGGCTGGACTGACTTTTTTATTATAAATTCCAGGACAAGTTCTCACAAATTTAGCGCAGGTGACCTCCACTAAAATACTAAAATTGAAATTAGACATGTATAAATTTTTCTTACCAGTTTTCTCCGATAAAAATATAATTTTATCACTAATATAAATAGTATTTTATTGTGTGGCCTTGCAAAGTCAACTTTACTTTAGGGTATTTCAAAAGGTATTTTTATGAAGTACTAATGAGAATTAGGTAAAGAGAATATATATAGAAGTTTTACAGATAACAATTTGATTGCATGATGTATATGGAACTTCAATCAAATTAAAAAGCAGTTTTGTTGCACTTTAAATGTTATGTTTGAGATGCATAATTTTTCATGTGACACCATAATTTTTTCTAACACTGGCAATATTAATGGCACAACATTATACATAGTAATTGAATTGTAATTGAATTTGGAAAGGCCTTGGGTATGATTCCTCTGATATAGATTGTAAATCAGTGTCACCATGTGTAGTGTATAGTCAAATAGGTCTATGCTTCAATCCCAAGTATTGTGGAATGCAAAATAGACCAAATCCATTATGTGAAGATCATCAAGTCCATTTGGGATCTGAAGCCATTATGTAATCTTTGAGGCTTTTCTTTGTTGTTTTTTTATATGACTACCATAGGCATAATCACAGACAATGCATTTGATTTTGAGGTAGAATTTTTTCGAGGATATGAGGTTTTTTAACTCCTAAATTTGGGTGTAGTAAGTGCTATGACATATAAAAAAATGTGATTTCTCTTATTATTCTTGATCCTCTTACTGAGAAGCAGCTCATCCATCGGCATCCTATGACCCCAGAATCTACGAGCAATCAATGATTCATAAAAAATATATCCCCTTAAGACCCATAGTTATGCCTTACGACATTTCCTTTGCAACATCTGATGCAAATGCTAGAATATCGAACTACTTAAGCTATACATTATCCTTACTATATATATATATATATATATATATATATATATATATATATAAAGTAATATAAAGCTCAATGTGTGTAGACATTTAAATGTTGGCTCAATTAATAATAAAAAATTAAAGCTGAAGTCAATTTTTTATATTTTGATTTTATTATTAACCTTTGAATAGGCTTTGTTACCATACTATGGGCCAATACCATGGCTTATCAATACCACATGCCCAAGAACCATAACTCATTTCACAATCAAAATATTTTATAATAATATGACACAATTCTTAACTATGGATATTCACCCCCATTTTACCATGGATATTATTAACATGTAAATATGCTTTGTTACAATACCTTGGACCAATACGATGGCTTATCAATACCACATGCACAAAAAACATAACTTATTCCACAATCAAAATGTTGTATAAACATTTTATTTTAGTTTAATTTTATAACATTTTTTTAATTAAATCTAAAAGGAAAAAGGTTATCATTACTTTTGACATATATATAAACCCTATATCCTCATGACTACTAAAAAAATTCCCTTAGAAACTCGATCAAGGTTTCAATAAAATAGAAAATGAGAATACTTTTATATATAAAGATGTGAAATATATGTAATATAAATAATACTACTAAGAACCAACATAGATCCATCTTAACTAAGGAACCGAGGATGAGAGCAAACAAATTAACTAACAATAATAGAGGAAAGACAGTACATGATTGTTTTAAGTTTTTCTTTATTGTATTTTCTTTGACATGATTGATCCAAAATATAGGTTTAATATTTTACAACCAATTGATTTTTTTTTTAGATACTTTCTTAAACATAATAACATGGAATCAAATTTAAGAAAGGGAGGAAGGGAGAGAGAGAAGGAGGGAGATAGTGAAAAAGATGGAGCGCGAAGAGAGAGAGAGGAAGACAAAGAGGAGGGGAGAGAGAGAAGGAGAGAGGGAGAGAGAGAGAGAGACGAAGTTGGAGGGGGACAGAGAGGGAGGAAAGAACAAAGGCATAGAGAGATAGAGGTGGATAAAGAGAGAGAGTGACAAGTGATAGATGGGGAGAGGTTGAGGGAGAGTGGAGGGAAAAGAGAGAGGAGGATAGGAGAGAGATAGGGAGAGAAGGGGAAGAGAGAGAGAGAGGGAGGCACTGAGATGGAGGGGAGAGAGAGAAGGAGAGGGAGGAAGATAGTGAAATAGTTAGAGGGAAGAAAGAGAGAGAGAGAGAGATGGGGGGGGGTAGAGGGAGGAGGGAGAGAATGACAAAGAGAGATAACTCAATAGAGAGAGAGAGAGAGAGAGGGAAGAGGGAGACGAGAGTGAGAGGGAGAGGAGAGAGATAGGGAGAGGGAGAGAGAGAAGGGGAAGAGAGAGAGGGGGAGAGGAAGAGAGAGGGAGAGAGATAGATATGAAGAGAGAGTGAGTATTTTTGGGGGGTGCGATAGAGAGATGGAATAAGAAAGAGACACATAGATACAAATATAGGTATTATATAGTATTATAGATGGGGAGAGGGTGAGGGAGAGTGGAGGGAAAAGAGAGAGGAGGATAGGAGAGAGATAGGGAGAGAAGGGGGAGAGAGAGAGAGGGAGGCACTGAGATGGAGGGGAGAGAGAGAAGGAGAGAGGGAGGAAGATAGTGACATAGTTAGAGGGAAGAAAGAGGGAGAGAGATGGGGGGGGGAGATAGAGGGAGGAGGGAGAGAATGAAAAAGAGAGATAACTCAATAGAGAGAGAGAGAGAGAGAGAGAGAGAGAGAGAGAGAGGGAAGAGGGAGACGAGAGTGAGAGAGAGAGAGGGAAGAGGGAGACGAGAGTGAGAGGGAGAGGAGAGGGAGAGGGAGAGGGAGAGGGAGAGAGAGAAGGGGAAGAGAGAGAGGGGGAGAGGAAGAGAGAGGGAGAGAGATAGATATGAAGAGAGAGTGAGTATTTTTGGGGGGTGCGATAGAGAGATGGAATAAGAAAGAGACACATAGATACAAATATAGGTATTATATAGTATTATATAACCAACCTAGATCCATCTCAAGAGTGATAAAATCTCTCAAGGTAAAACCTTTCCTCAAGTTTTGCATTCAAAAAAGAGGTTTGCAGATTAAGAGATTTGATCCCTCTCGACGCTTGATAGATCCGGGGTTAAAATGGATCTAAGTTGGTATTTATAGTTGTTATATTAATCATATTATTTATATGATATAGTTTGAATAGATTTAATATTCAAAATTATGTATTTATTTGAGATTAGAAGTTAAAATTTAAAGAGAATAAAATATGTGCACTTTTATAGATTTTAATAGCCAAATTGTTACATTAAAGAGATCCTTTATTTCATGTATGGTAAGATAATACACAAATATTTGAGTTCATCAATTAAAACTAAAATATTATATATTATTACTATTATTATTTAGTTTTTGATTATGTGTGTGTGTTTTTTTTTTCAAATTGTTTTTAAGTTTTAATTTAGTAAATTCTTAAAAATATGATTTTTGTAATTTAATATTTTAATTTTTTAACAATGATATTAAAATATTAGAATTTATATTTATTTATTAAATACAATATTTATAACTACAAATATATTATACTATTCTATATTTAATATAATGTATAATTACCTGCATAGATGTATGTTAATTATGAGTCTATCCACCATAATGGGTTGTTGGAAAGTGTGGCAAGGAGGGTGGGGGGAAGGCTAGCCACCCCGTCATCACCCTGGGGATCAAGAGGATATGTTGTGGCAAACCGACCCCATGCACTAACACATGTTCATGACTTATGATTATGTAGAGCATTAAACCGGAAAAATTTGCGACCGCCTTATTTTCCCAATGTTGTTGGAGAAGCTCTAATGTTATTTGTACCCTTTGTTGTACCATTGGGATGCTTGTAGAATTTTCTTCCCCTACGTCGACACTTTTCGTACGTAGATTGAGGAAGGTCGAATCCATCCTAGTCTCGCCTTCCATTACTCATTTTATGTTGCTGGTTGGACACTCTACAAACCTCAACTATCCACATTAATGAATGCAGTTGGTTTGCGCACTTGTAAGATTTTTTACTTAAGACCCTTCCCGGTGTTCCAGGTGGTATTATAGTTGTAATGTTGTCATTTTGGTTTTCTGGTTGAAGAAATTGACTTTGACCCTCCAACTAGTGACGATGAATTGTTGTATCTTGTAGGGAGGTTACCTAGCATTTATCCATTTCTAGGAGGGTTCTCTATTACATAGTTATGCTTCTGTCACTTCCCTATAGTTCCCTTGGTTTTTGTTGTACTTGACACCTCCCCTAAATCTGCCCCCCTTTACTAACTCATGATGGTCTCCCCTTGACCTTTAGTCCCTCGCCCTTCTCCTGTCTCCCAAGTCTCATCTAACTCGAAACTTACTTCTCTCTATTATGATGTCATGGTAATGCATGAGCCCAATGCATGGCTTTGGAGGCCAAGGCACTAATGATAGGCCTTAAGCCCAATCTCAAGCTCAAGAAACAAAATATCGTTACCATTCATCCCCCACCCCAAAAAAATGAGGATGAAATTTGGTTACTCAAAGCTCAGGGAGTTCGTGACAAGAACACCCAATCTAAATTTGAGATTTAGGCTGATGTTATTGATTAGGTTCTAGACCCTGGACACACTAGGGGTTATAGGAATCAATAAGTCCACTCCATTACTTTGTAATAGTAGATGAAAACAATGTTGGGCCACGTCATCGAAGAGAAGCATGAAGTGACCATAATGAAATCATTGTGCACTTCAACAATATTCAACAGGTCTCAAAGAATCTACACTCTTGAATAGTCAACCTCTTTGCTTAGTTGGCGCATATAGAGATTCATATTTAATGTGGGAGACATACTTCACTAGGTTCGAACACACCCCTACAACTTCTTTCCAGGAAGCTCAGGTTCACTATAATTTTATGCTTACGTTTTATGAATTCTACAGTTTCCTATGTGTACAATTATGGTCTCGCATTTATTAGTTATTATTTTGTAATATTTATGTTGGCATTGCAACATCTATCATGGTCTAGATATAGTTATGTTGCAACTATGATATTGGTAAGTTTAATATATAAAAGGACTCTGCAATATATTTACCATCGTTTCTATGGCTTCCCTTACAATAGGCCACAACATTAAGATTGATTTTTTATATCATTGAATTATGAATCAATTAAATCCAAAAATTAACAAAAAAATGAAAAAGAACTTCACCCTATCCATTTTCAAAAATCTAAAACTTGGAGAAAGGTTTGTATCTCAAGAAATTTGATTCTTCTTACATTTGAAATATCTATCATGCCTTAACTCCATGTTGATAATGGAAGGAATTAGACATGTCCTTCATGTTGATCAACATACTAATAAAATTTTATAATCATGAAAAAAAGTTTTTATTTCCATTTATTCTATGTAATATACATAGTTGACAATAAAATAGTTTACTCAACATGGATATTGAGGCACATTATTCGCATTTTTATTATCAGTGGTATATTTTTAAGTACACATCCCCCTCACACCCCCCTCATATTGAAAAGTAAAATGCTTATAATATTTTAGCTAATGTGTATATTGAAATATTTTATTTATACCACATATTAAAAAAGAAAATTGTTATTAATATTTTTGAAATGACACATATTAGCTAAATAATGAAAATTAAATAAATTATACATGTTATTGACGAGAGGGCTCATGTGTCAACACCATATTGAATAGTGAAGGAATTATATATCTAAAAAATATATATATAGATGGAATTAAAAACTTTTTACTTTCAAATGCTTTATATAAGATATAAAATTAAGGTAAAAATTGAAATAATTTATTTATATCTCATATTAGTTTTATTTTTATTTTTTATTTTTTAATATAAGTACTATTTTAGTGTTTTTAAATACCTCTCAACATCATAAATAATTATAATATTCTTATACCAAATATAACGTGTAACTATATTAATAAGAAATTAATTATATAATAGGATATTTATTATATTAAGCATGGTGTAGTCTTCCATGTGAGGATTATATAAATTGTGGACTTGGGGTTTTTACATCTGACGATTATGTTGTCCAACTATGGTGAAATCAGATTGAAACTCATGAACTTCAAATCTTCAGTGCAAAACACTCATAATTGAGCCAATCTGTTCTCCACCTGAATATGCATGTAGAGTAATAAATGTTGGAGAAACTAATTCCAACCACCTGCTAAGTGTCAATCCATGTGTCATAATCAATTTGAGTTCTATCTAGTTCGGTTTAGTTTGAGTTGAATCTCACTCAAGTCATTAATTATTGTTCTCCTATGTAATCTATTTAGTTGTTGATAACATTGAGAAGAGAATTCTACTCCACGTTTTTTAAACTTAACATGGTATCAAAGCCTAGTCTGCATAACTCATTGAGAGCAACAAAGAGAAGAGGCGAGGTTGTAGAAGACTCCTTAAGAGAGCAACAATGTGAGCGAAGTGAGAGGAGCACTCAATTCTGTTGAAGTGTAGAGATCAAGAGCTCTAGCATGAGAACGAAGAAGGTTTCCCCTGTCAAGAAGCCTACTGGTGTTGTGAAGCCATTGAAGGGTGGGTATAAAGAATGTTGGGCAATTGACATTGTCTAATTGATTGGTGGCACTTGGTATGTTGGCATTAATGTCAACCGGACTAGCATTGAGGCATATTCCAGGTAGAGCGTTTGAAACCATGTTTTAGGTAGAAAATGGGCTCAAAGACTGCATCAAACCTTCTCCACTAGAAAGTTCTTTGAAAAATATTTCCAATGGTATGTGGAAGTCCATGAATGGATCTCGGGATCAAAAGTTATTGTCAACCAAAGTAAGGATATTGAAGTCCTAAAAGCAGCCCGAATTTCATAACCAGAGGGGAAGGCCGAAATTTCAGAGAGTCGGAGTTTCAGAGGTAGGAGTCTTGAGACCTCGGAGGATTGCAAGCTCATGATGTCGGAAGGGCTGAATTTCAGAGGCCAAATTTTGGAACCAGGAAGCAAGTCACAATTCAAAATGTCGGAGAGTTAGAAATTTTAGAACCTTGGAAAGATGGAACATCAGAACCCTTCGAAAATTCAAAGTTTTGAGATTTCATAGCTCCTTACAAATTGCATTTCTTTGAAAATCGCCGAGGGTTGTGGGGAGTGATAAATACAAAGGAAACCATTTGCAAACCAAGGACCGAGTAGCTCCTTACAAATTGCATTTCTTTGAAAATCGCCGAGGGTTGTGGGGAATGATAAATACAAAGGAAAACATTTGAAAAATAAGGACCGAGGGACCCTTTCTCTTTCCTCTGATAGAACACATGACAACAACTGATTGGCCCTTAGGAGCTGACAGTGGCAGATGACATCAACATGATGTGGCAGTACATAGGACATGTGGTAGTTAGAATCAACATTATTGGGTGGCCTAATTGGGAAAATCTGGGTGACGTGTGTCACCAATAAGGCGACACAACATGGAAATGATGATGAGAGCATAACATTATCTTAGAGGTTGGAATATTGGAGGCCGGGATTTCGTAACTCCTTTACAATTGTAATTGTGAAAAAATTACAATGCGAGGGGCTTCCGATGTTGATTAACACTTGGTTGTGGAGACCAAAAGAACCAGGGCATAGAGAAGGCTTAGCACCTAAGTGCTATGGAGCATATTAGAGGTTGGAGATTTCATAGCTCTGCTATAATTGAATTTTGAGAAAAGTTCTGATGCCTGGGAGCTCCAATGTTGGTGGCACTTGTTAGTGGAAGCCCAAAGAACCAAGGGATGAGAGCAAATACACAAGGAGATAGGCCCCTAGTGGGTCTTGAAGGGCTTAACACCTAAGTGTTGTGCTGTCGATCACATCTCTCGGTCCCATGGAGGGAAAACAAGAAGGGGCTAAGAAAAAGGGGCTAAAGGCCAATCAAGATCTCGTAATATCGTAAGCTTATGTTAATAAAAAGTTATGATATGCGGGAGCTCCAAAATTGTAATACAGAGGAGTATGAAGCCACCGATCACAACACCCAATCCCGTGGAGGAAATACAATGAGAGGTTAAGCTAAAGGGGCTAAAGGCCAATCAAAATCCCGCGATTTCATAAGGTCACTGTAATAAAAGTTACAAAATGAGGAACGACAATATTGCAACATAGAAGAAGTCAAAGATGTATGAGTTGACAACTAAGGAGTAAATGCGTTCAGGAGAGTTGGTCGCTGGAATAAATGGTGACTGTCAAGATCGCTAGAGAAGTGTGTTGGGCCTATCTCAAAGTTGAAATAAGCTACCTCTGATCTCCTATGCATGCCTCATTGATTTAAATGAAGAACAAAGAAGCCATGCCGAAGTACCTGTCAAGCTCTGTGAGCCATTAATAAGAATGGAGAGCCTTGTTGGAGTGTGTAGGTTGACTGAGGATTTATTTCTCAACATGGAAACTCTCAGGAGCCCATTTCCAATGTTTAATGTGGCTAAAGAGATTAGGATGTTTGATGTAACAACAACATGGAAAACCATGTAGGAGTACTCTTGGGCAACATGAATGATAAGTTAATGGTCAACAAAGAGAGAGCATCGTTTCTAGCACTAGAGATGAACAAAATAGAGGAGCACAATTGAGCAAAGTGGGGGATACAATATTGTTGTGCAAGCTAAAGAGAGTGGAGTGGAGCATGCGAAAGTTGAGCAAATGGCCCAAGTGATGAACTGAGGCAGAGTGTTGTAGAGAGTTGTGATTAAGAGATGAAGGAAAGATGGAGCAACAAGGAGAAAAGTTCAAATAAAAGGGGCAGAGTGGGCCAGTGCTACTGTGTAAGGCCAAGAGTTCCTGTGGAAGCGCAGAGGGCCAAGAGCAGAAGTATGATACTGCAATGAATCAGATTTGTATTTCTCTGTATATGTAATTGCCCTTATTTTCAGTTTGAAAATTGTATGAAAGGTAGAACAGTGGTTAGAGCAAGTGGTGGCCTACATTCATAAGAGGTTGGTGCCTCTTGGAAAGTAGGTGCTTTCTATCTTAAGGGGGTCGGTGCCTCCTGTGAGTGGGTGCTCACAAACAAATTGATGTAATTAAGTAGGTGCTTAATTTACATCATAATAACAAACAAATTGGTGGTTTTTTTCTCTTTGGTTTTCCACGTAAAATTCTCTGTCTCAATATGTGTATATTGCTCATGTGATAAATTGTATGTATATGTGAATGCCTTATCTTGCTGATCATTTATATTATGTATGAAAACTCTCACAAGTCACTGACGATAGTGAAATTAATTTTTATTTTATTCTGGTTAGGAGCATTAATAATGCAATTGTGAAAGTTGAAAAGTCGCGTTAGTTTCAACTCCTTACATTGTTTTCACTCTAACACGCGTTTTTTTCAATGCACAAAGTGTTAGCGTAAATTACACAAAAAAACCAATTTTTCGCAGTGTTGAGGGTCGTTCGCAAAAGCCCGCAGCCACCATTTTATGTCAAAAACCAAATGTTCCATTAAGTCAAAGGCAAGGATGTTTTGTCGCCATCAATTCTTTCACATAGAGTCAAATGTATTTACGCATATGTTTTGTGAAATACTTAAGATATGCCCTCATGAAATATTTGTGAAATGTGAAGTGCTTATGACTTGTGGTGAGTTTCTTTTTTTTCTACATGCAAAATCAAGTTTTTTTTTATTATTATTATTAATGGGTGTTGTTGAAATTTTAAATAGCTTGTGAAAGGGCTTATGTAATTTCTTTAATAAGGGTGTGTGCGATTTCTTAAAAGGACTCCGAGCGTAGTGTTTAAGAAATGCTCATATAGTATTTTTTTAAAAGGGATTCGTTTAGAGATCCTTTTAAAGATGGCCTATTAAAATGAGAAACAACAAAATGTACGACGGTAAAGAAACACACTTTACCTAACTCTATACTAGACCAAGTTGAACTTAACTATTTCCTATGTGTCGGAATATCCTAACAACTTCACATGGTTGATAAGGTTGGGATCACTACCAGTAAGAATAAGATCATCAACATAAAGAACAAGGATGATAAGAGAGTTGCCCACTTTCTTGGTGTAGACAGTATTGTCAAAATAACACCGAGAAAAGCCAGATTCTAAAAGAAATTTGAAATGACAGACTTAGGACACTTACACTATTTTCTCGGTCTTCAAGTCTTGCAATCCAAGGAAGGTATTTCCCTTTCCCAGTCCAAGTATGCTTGTGATATTCTTCGTCATTTTCACATGGAAGACTGTAAGCCAGCTCCTTCTCCCTTTCAGTCTGGAGTCAAACTTTCAGTCTCTTGTACTTCTCCTGAAGTTGATGCTACCTTATACCGTCAACTTGTAGGAAAACTCTTGTATTTAACCCATACTCGTCCTGATCTTTCCTTTGCTGTTGGCCTTGTTGCTCATTTTATGCAAAACCCCCGTGAAAGTCATTGGAAAGCAGCCAAAAGAATACTTCGTTATGTTCGAGGTATAGTACAGTTTGGGATTCATTACAGTGCCAAAGCAGCTCCTCTATTAGTTGGTTTCACTGATTCTGATTGGGCTGGTGACCCTGATGATCGGAAGTCTACTGCCGGTTATGTCTTCACTCTTGGTTCAAGACCTATTACATGGGCTTGTAAGAAACAAGCTGCCATTTCTCTTTCGTCAGCAGAAGCAGAGTATTGTGGTGCCGTGGAAGCTAGTAAGGAAGCCTTGTGGCTTCGTCAGATCCTATCAGAGTTTGGCTTTGAGCAGCAGCATCCAACCACACTTTGGTGTGATAATCAAAGTGCCATTCGGCTATGCAAAGATCTAGTCCAGCATCAGCGCAACAACCACATTGAACTACACATGCACTTCATCAGAAAGCTCATTCATGACCATGTTCTTGAAGTGCAATATTGTTCAACAGATGATCAGGTTGCAAACATCTTCACAAAGGCTCTCACAGAGGCGAAGTTCACTAAACTTCGATATATGCTTGGAGTTCAGGAAGTTGTCACTAAGGGGGGATAGGCTCTAGTGCCTCCTTACTTCTCCTATTGTGTCATATTTGTAAATCCTTCAATCCTATCCCAAGTTGTTCTTAAGGGGGGATGTTAGGATATTCCGACACATAGGAAATAGTTAAGTTCAACTTGGTCTAGTATAGAGTTAGGTAAAGTGTGTTTCTTTACCGTCGTACATTTTGTAACTTACAATCCGACGGTCACGATATATAGTGATCCGACGGTTCACTCTCTCCTCGGTATTACCGACACTTGATCCGTTGCTTGACACCCGATTGGTCCATGAGTTCTATTTAAAGCGCATGGAGGGTCATTGTTCGGGTAATCCGTGCATGAGAGAAGCTTATGTAAATTTTCATTCTTTGATTAATAAATTGCATGTAGTACCCACGTTGGGACAGGCCGTGGACTGTTTCCCTCTTTGAGGGTTTTAACCATGTCAAAAATACTGGTGTATTGATCTGTGATCTGGTTGTGAGCGGTGTCCTTTTGGTGTTCTTTCTGAGGAACTTACCCTGTAAATTCCTACAATTGTAACATGTTTTTAAAAGTAGTTTGTAAATATTTTTGTGAAAGCGTTGTTTTTTGAGAAAATTTGAAGATTTGTTTATTTAGTAGAGAAGCCATCATATAGGTGTAACTGCTATGTCTGTAAGACAATTTTCCTATTGAGCCTGATCAATTAACACTCAACAAATAGGAAAATCCAAGAGGCTAAGATAGTCAAATCAACAACAAGAGTTGTTTCAGATTTATTTGAACGAGTTGGAAGACAAAAGGAAAAAAGAATGCCTTTGTATTAAACTGCATAAAATAATACATAGATAACAACATTCTTCCCCTCATTGCAGATGCAAAGACAACCAAGGAGGCTTGGATACCCTGGAGAGGAATTTTGGTGTTGGGGGGAGTATTCAAGTTGAAAATGAAGGTGGACTTATACTTGCATATTTACAAAAATATTTTGGTAAATCCCACTTCAAAGTGGACCACGATGATGATGCTCTGCTAAGAAGCAAAGAAAGAGCACATAAATGCTTGTGAATCCCACTACGCTCAACCACAGTGGATGATGACTGTGAAGAATTTGCAGAAGAAGTAGAGAAAGAGAACACATATGCTCTTGAATCCCACTGTGCACAACCCAAGTAGATGACGATTTGGTGAATACATCGACAGTGCTTGCTAATGACAATAAAGCTATAATTGGAGCAACCAGTGTTATGGTGAATCGAACAATTCAATTTTCTGATGTTCAATTTGATGAATACTAGTTGGCTAATGATGAATGGTTGCATATGATGCAACAAAAACATTTTATTGATAAACTACTATTTGGTGAGAAAAGTGCACTTGGGTCTGAAAACCAAGCGAAAGAAAACCTCTTTGAAGAAGTAGAAGTTAGTAAAGAAGTGGAAGCGATAGAGGATGAGAAGGTAGCACAAGGAGAGAAAAATATCATTGCAGAGAATAAAGAGCATAAATGGTTCTGCACATGTTTTTAAACATAACATTGATTTCTATTGTGCAAGTAAACAAGACAATTATGAAAAAGAACTAAAGTTTCTTGAAGCATGGCTTGAAACACCACATATTGATGAAGTCTTCATAGAAGTTGTAGTAATGAATGTTGAAAACAGAATGGGAATTGTAGAAAATGAAAATGTTAATGGAACTTTCATGTATTGGAACCCTGAAGAGATAAAATTTTATTCTCATCTTATGTTGCAACAAATTGATGCTCAAAATATTAGTGATGAAGAGCACAAAATTGAATATGACATGTGACAATAGTTCACATACACAAAGTTTTTTGAAGAAATAAATGATATGCATGGAAAACCTAGAACAATGGAAGAGTTGCACCAACAAATTAATAAATTTAAATTTGAAGCCTACAATGAAAAGACAAATCTGAAACAATTCAGAGGATACATGATTTGGAAGAAAAGAAAAAGAAAAGAAAATATAAGTGATGTCATTTTTTTTAATTGAAAGCCTAGCTACGAATTAGACCAACAAACATCTTAGTTTAAATTTATGTGGTTGTAATTAAGGGGAATTGTTAGAGAAACTAATTCCAACCACTTGCTAGGTGTCAATCTAGGTGTCATAATTAGTTTGAGTTCAATCCAGTTTGGTTTAGTTCTAGTTAAGTCTCACTCCAATCATTAATTATTGTTGTCTCTTATGCGTCTCCTATGTAATCTATTTAGTCATTGATAATATTGAGAAGAGAATTTTGCTCCACGTTTTTTAAACTTAACAATAAAAATTATCATATAACATAAATCAAAGCCCTATGGTTCATGTATGGTTATGTATTTCTCATACACGATTTTATATCTCATGTTTTGAAATCACATAAATTAAGGGTTTTCAAGCATATAATTATTTCATATATTAGTGAAGTCAAATTTATGCACTTTTGCAAATCGTTTATGCTATACAAAAACCCCAACACACACACACACAGATGTGCAAACAAAAAATTAAATAACAATGTGGGGAGACACCATTGACATTGAAATTAATTAATTAGCAATAACAAAGTGTGTGGGAAGCCAACATTTAGAAGGAATTGTTGTTTCAATAATAATAATTCAATGTGCTTAACAAAGGAGAATCAAATCATATATTTTTTAAAAATATATTAGTATAGATTTATTTTAAATATAGATGGATGGGAATCAATTTGAAGTGCAAACATTTTTTAAAATGTAAAATTTTAAAAAAATTACACTAAAATAATTTGATTCTCTCAAATTTTAATGGATTCAAGATAAGAGATATATATTCTGCCTCAACAAGAAATAATTACTTCTCCATTTTAAAACACACCAAAAATATTTTAACCATATAAAATAAGTTGTTTATAATTATTTTATAGAATGGATATATCATTAACATTATAATATTTTATTTAATATTAGCATTGTTATCTATATATATATATATATATATATATATATATATATATATATATATAATCAACATAAATCTATTTTAATTTTGGATTTACTAAGTAAAAGCATAGAGGATCAAATCTCTCAATATAAAAATATTATTTTAAATGCAAAACTTGGTTCCTCTCACTATTTGGTATATCCAAATTAATATGGATCTATATTCTTAATTCTGCGAATGATGGATATGAATGACAATTTTTATTTACATGGTAAAATGGATCTAAAGTTGTAGCTATTATTTATATTCTATACATATTTGACATATTTATATATAAATCATTCTTATTTCTAATTATATTTATTAAGTTGTTATATGTTTATTATGATTTTTTATTATGAGAAATTAGTTTAATTTTTATTTGTAAAAGAAAAATAACAATATAGCAAGTTAAATTAATTTGATTTATTTTTTATTATTAATTTTTACTTTTCATTGGTATTTTAGTTAAGACTATGTCATATTATTATTATTATTTGATCCAATCCTTGATTTTATGAGATATTACACCCATTTGGATACAATTATTTTAGTTTAGATATCTATTGAAATATTTTATTAAAAGTTATATATATATATATATATATATATATATATATATATATATAGTTGATATTGAAATAATCTTTTTTTTTGTGAATGTAAATTTGTATTGCCTCATAAATTCAAAACATTAGAGTACATCTACCACCTATGCATGCATTACCAAGTTCGTCAAAGGAAGTCTCAATCTGCTACTAAGGAAACTAGATATTTTGACCATATTCTGAGTAAACATTAATATAAGTACACAAATAACTGATGAAATTTAGCGAGCCTATTAACTACAGAATTAAAAAGGAAAATATCACAATAGTACATAATATAAGATTAATATTCTAAAGAAGTCACTTGTGCAGGATCTTTGGCACATGAACCTGAAGGAGTTGGAGGCTTAGGCTCACACTAGAGGTGGCTCTCCAAGTGAGCTAGTTGGGCATCTTGAATTTCCAGGCATGAACGTTGGAATATTTGTGCACACTTGATGTCATTCAGGGTAGAAAAAATATCATACTTCTCCTCTTGTTTCTCCTTTAGTACTATGGGATGAAAGCATGGAGTTGGGTTACACTTTTTGGTGAAAGAGGGCATGTTTGGGTGGAAAACACAATGGCTTGATCGAGCCTTTTTTAAGTGCTTGATCAAGCTCCTTATGCGCTAAGAAGGAAGCTCGATCGAGGGTTAAAAACTAACCCTTGATCAAGCTATAACACTCAACGGAGCTATAGATCTCGATCGAGCCCTATGTTTTAATATATACTGCTGTCGTGGTCTGCGCGCGCCATTTTCACAGACCGTAGGAGCTCGACTGAGAGTTTGAGAGTAGATCGACCAAGAATATTGGAGCTCGATCGAGCAATGGAGCGTTAAAATCAATCTCGCCAACCACCCCACCAATATCACAGAGGCTCAAATGAAGGTAGGTAACATATCCTTTGTCTTTATTATTATTGTTTTTTTTGCAAAATGTAACAAGTTAATTTAAAAAAAAAAACAACAACAACAACAACAACAACCATGTACAAAAACGATGAAAACCAATTAATTAAAAAAAACAACCATACAAAAACCACGAAAAGTACAAAAAAACCCTTCAAAAAAGCTTAGAGAATCACAAAACCAACCAAGAAAACCATAAAAAAACCCTTCAAAACAACTTAGAAAACCATAAAAAAACTCTTCAAAACAACCTAGAAAAAACTTCGAAACCACCAAAAAAACTATAATTTAGGCTTTAAATTTGTTTCTTAGTTGCAATGTTTTATTTATTAAATGCATATTTTCTGATTTTGAATTGTAAAAACATTTCTTTTCTAGTTATTTTAGGTTTTAAAGTTTTTCTTTAGCAATTTTGTGAAATAAATTTTCAATTTTTTTATTTTTTATTTTTTGTTATTTAGGATGCATTTTAAATTTCTATCGAATTTGACTAAAAATATACCCCAAAAATCTCCAAAACAGATTACAACGAAACTATAACCAATAAATATGTAAATTAGGAACTTGAGATTGACATGATAAATATGGTTACAACGAAACTATAACCAATAAATATGTAAATTAGGCACTTGAGATTGACATGATAAATATGGTTATAAGATTTTATTTTATTATTTTCAATTTAAATTAATTTATATTTTAAATATTTTTTAATAATAAATATACTTACGATTCTATTTTAAAAAATAAAATATCAATCTTTAAAGTTAAAAATCTTAAAAGAGAAAATTATATATATATATATATATATATATATATATATATATATATATATATATATATATATATATATCATGTTACAACATAACCATAACTATAGTTCATAACATAATTACTATATAATTATATATATTTAACGAAATTATAATTTATCTATAACATCACATAGCTATATATTATAGTTCTTGATAACATAACATAGTTCTAGAACTATTTAGTTCATAACATAAAACTCTATAATTATTTAATATGTATAACATAAAGTTATTTAACATCACACACACATATAACACAACATGTAACATAACTATAATTATTTCATAACTATTTAACTATATAATTATATAAATATAACTATATATAATTAACTAGATTATAAAGTTATATATATATAGTTGTTTGCCGAGAGGACCTAGTAGCCCATATCACACGTAACTACTAGTAAACCTATGGGAGACCTACGATCTGTCCAGCTCCTCATAGGTACCGGGCTTTCTCCTAGGGGATTACATAGGATTTGAACCCAAGACTTCAGGTTTGATGAGACTTCATTTTTTGGCCATTGTCAATTGCGCTACCCCTAGCGGACTATAGTTATATATATATATATATTATTTATAACATAACATAAAATTAGTTCACACACACACACATCATAACTCAATTATATAACTAGATATATAATTTAAATATTACACTATAACATTATATATATATATATATATATATATATATATATATATATATATATATATATATATATATATATATATATATATATATATATATATTATAACATAAAGTTACTTGACATAATATATATATAGATAGATAGTGTAACATAACATAGTGTAGCATGTATATTGTGCATAACTATATATATATAAGTTCATGTTTCAACAATGCATCATTAATAGATACGTTAAATCCATCATGAAAAGTGCATTTTTTCTAGTGAATAAAAGCATTTACTCGTTTCTAATTTGTACTATATTGTTTCATTATGTAGTGTGTTGTACAAGAAACATTGTCTTCATGTGCTTGCACCTAGTACATGTCATGTGTCAAAGTCAAACATTAAGAACGTAAAGTATATTGTAGTATTTGGTTGGCATGAAATTTTATTAGTTTTGTAAATAGGTTTATTTCAATTTTTTACATATATATTTACATATTTATGTGCTATGAATAAAATGAATTATTTAGAGATGAGAAAAAGTGTGAGGGTAGATTTGATTGCTTCTTTTGATTGTGTTTTCATGGAACTAAATGTACTTTGGTTGATAAATGATAAAAAAATAGACTTTAAAGTTTAAGACTTCAGGCTAGATTATTCTGCTTGAGTTTAGAAATAGTTTTTTTGTCAACATTTTTTTCTTGGATTAGTTTATATGTATTATATGTAATATGTTGAGGCATCCCATATACATGCCCCAACTACAGGCCATTGTAGTGCGAGAGGTTCTATTATATGTTGTCAAGTTCGTGATAGATCACGTAGCCCACCGAGAGTTCATGTTCCCTTCATATATCATGCGTTTGACGCTAGTCAAAGTGTTAGAGGCAATGTTTCTATGTCTATTGATGACCATGCTACATCCAGTGGACCTTCTTTGCCCATTTCGGGTACACCTCCTGCATTTTTAAATCCTTTTTAAGCTTTATGTGTTCATGTCTTAAAATTAGCTTTAATTTTTAAATTTTCTTCAACTAATGCATTTGAATTTAATGTATATGTTATTATGCTTCTAGTTTGTTAATTATATATATGTTAAACTACGTTTATGATTTACAAGTCCTTATCAGGTCGAAGTTGAGGATCAGAGTGCAGCATCGATCCCTTCGTGGGATGATGCTACAACTAAGATCACATTAGAGGATGTTACACCCATCTTACATTGATCACAAGCGAGATAGAGAATATCCCTTCCAATTCGTTGACTCATCTTGCATTGTATTTGATGCTGAATAGCATTACTAGGTTGATCGAGACATATTAGAGGTTGAGCCAACATAACCGCTTATTACAGTTCATACATAGGGTCAGGAGGCATGAGGTTAGAGGCTCAAATTCTTAGGAGGTTGTGAAAGAGGCCACCTAGGACATTGATGTTCATGGGGAGTTGTTCAACATCACTACGGATCTCCCTACTAGACATAAATGTCTGATCCCATTGAAATATTTTAGTAATGTTCATGCAACCCCTTTCATATATGATATATTCATTGAAGCTTGGGGAAAGTTCTCCAATCATGACTAGGTCGTCGTTTATTTTTCTAAGAATTTATATGCAAAATTTTTGCTACATATGAAACCGAATTACACTGATATCAGATCTCATTTTTATGGTACCGACATGGGACATACATATGAGCATGAGGGGAAATGTAGGGACCCTCGGCATGTACCACCGCCTCCGAGATTCTTGCTACTATCGTCTCAGAGCTTGGTATTACTGACAGAGCTAGATTAATTGTCGCAACTTGGTGGTGAGACATGGGAGACTATTGCAGAAAACATGCAGGCATCATTGGCCAATGCACATGTTGCATTGGATGGAGACATTAGGAGACCACCACCACTGCCTCGTGAACCACCCATGCCCTTATATGATGATGCATTTCTCATGATTTTACCCTTTGACCAACTTTTGAAACATACATGTATGTATTGCAATGCCATTCGTGAGACTTGAAGGGTACATGGCATGTGTGACACAAACCATGTACATATATATACAAAACTTTTGACTCTTATTGTCAAATTATGCATAATTATTTATATTGAAATTTCCATTTCCTATTAGATTACATTTATATTAATAAGTTCATGATAAAATGTACACATGTACTAGCTACATGCATGAGTTTATTAGGTCATCCGAGGGGGAAATTGATCAGCCAGGGCATCCTCGACCAAAGCATGTTACCATGGATTCTCCTTCACTTCCAACCCACATTATATGTTCATTAATGTGGAGGAAAGTCAGTATGTACAACCACATGGACCAGCAATTGAGGTAACTTTTTTATTCTTATGATTTAAAAATTTCATTTTTCTAAGTTACATAAATATGCTAATTAATTTGTAGACTAATTATAATTTGTCCTTGACATTGTGTATATAGGCCCATATGTAGAGTGTCATTGATGCCACTGTTATGTGGAGACATGAGTGAGATTCTGGGTTTAGAGGAGGTGCATCGATGTTGGGTTTAGAGGAACTGGCGACGCAGGTGCATTGGTGTAGGCCCTAATCATTGAGCCATAGGAAGGGGAGCACCAAACCCAAATTCATGATCATACCCCCATCACATTTGACTTGCATTTGGACTTGACTAAGGTTAATAGATTCATGTATGTGTAATTAAAATGTGGTTCAATATAATTTATTTCCATATTTATTTGTACAAATAATGGCCTAATTAGTTTGAATTTGAATATGTTATATTGCAGTACCAACTTATGGGCACTTACTTTGCACGACAAAACTCACAATATAGGAGTTCTGTTGGTACTTAGAGTGTCACAATTTGTATATTTTTAGGCTCATTTCATATGGCATATTCAATACAAATTTTGTATATTTTCATACATGGACAATTTATGGATGCACATCATGGACATTATTTTATTTTATGGATTCTTATTATTTTAGTTTATGGATGTTCATGTGATATTTGTAATTTGTATATATTTTCATATGAATAGTTTATTGATACATGTATTCACTATTTCAATTTATGGATTTGTATTAATCTTGTTCATGTATGCTCATTAATTTTTGAAATTTATGGTTCTATTAAAATTATTTCACTAATTTAATAATTTCTCTATATACTATAACTTTTATCAGTAAAATATATGTTCAATTTTGATTTCCAATTTCATAGACTAAGACAAGAAGTGACAATCTTAAGTTATGATGCATGTCACTTTGACACTTAAAATGAATTAAAATATGTCTGTATCAATTTAACATTAAACATGGAAAACATTTCAATCATGCTTCATATTGGCTTGTAGAAAGTGTCTTTTAGTGCAATCAACATGTATGTTATTACAATTCAATTTTAAAAATAAATTATTTGAATTATAAAGTCATTCGTATTATCATATATATATATATGATTTTTTTTGTGAGCCACCCATATACCATTGCATGGACAACTTTTTTAAGTATTTCAATCAATTTCTTATCTTAAGATTCAATTGAAAAACACAAATATGATTGAAATAAGTTTTATTCAATTTTTCATATTAAAAGATGTCATGTAGACAATAAATAGGTTTTATTCAATATTATTTATTTTGAGATTATCTACAAGAGCTTAGTCATAACATGATATAAGTCAATCATATTGAAATTTAATATATAGGTCAAACAACAATATATGGCAACATTTCTATAATTTTATATAATGTTATCAACTTTCCTAAATTTACAAGTAGTTATCCCAGTATTTAAATCAATTCCTTATGATGGAGATTTAAGTTTTATTCAATTTTTAAAAACTCATATATGATTGAAATAAGTTATATATTCAATTTTAAAAGATGTGAATGTGTAAAAGTTACAAATACAAGTTTTATTCAATTTTATTTTGTTTGAGGTTATCTACAAAATCTCAGTCATAATGAATGTCCTCAATAATTTTTTTATGCTTACACTAAAATAAATGCATCTAATTCAAGAAATAAAATAGGATGAGAAATCAACATCTACACTAAAATCAATGCATCTAACACAAACAATCAAATAGGTTTATAAATCAACATTTACACTGAAATCAATGCATCTAATGCTGCAATCAATCAAATAAGATTAGAAATTAACATTTACATTGAAATCAATGCATATAGTGTTAGAAATCAAATAGGATTAGGAATCAACATCTACATTGAAATCACTGGATCTAATGTAATCTCAATCAAACAATATTATAAATTAACATATTTAATGGAATGAATGCATCTAATGCAAGCAATGAAATAGAATTATAAATCAACATATACATAGAAATAAATGCATCTAATTTGCAATAAATCAAATAAGATTAGAGATCAACATCTATACACTGAAATAAATGCATCTAGTGCAAGCAATCTTTTTCCCTTTCTCCCCCCACCCCATCTATATCGCTATCTCCCTCTATCTCTCCTCCTTTGTATCTCTATCTCAGCCCCCTAGAAACACACATTCTCTCTCTTCATATCTATCTATCCATCCCTCCATCCCTCTATCGTTAATTTCTTCCATCTCTCCCCCTTCTATCTATATCTCTATCTCCCTTTGTCTCTCCTTCTTCATCTCTCTATATCATCCCGCAAATATACAAATTGTTTATCCACACACACACACACACACATGTGTGTGTGTGTGTGTCTAGGGAAATGGAGAGAGAGAGAGAGAGAGAGAGAGAGAGTGACAAGGGAGATGGAGAGAGAGGGAGAGAGGAGAGTAGGAGGGAAGAGAGATAGAAAGGGAGACTGAAGGAGATAAGGGGAAGAGAGAGAGAGAGAGAGAGAGAGAGAGAGAGAGAGAAAGAGGGGGAGGGGGAGGGGCAGGGGGAGGGAGGGATATATATATATATATATATATATATATATATATATTCCTCCCTCTCCCTCCTCCTCCCCCCCTCTCTCTCTTCCTCTTCTCTACTTCAGTCTCCCTTTCTATCTGTCTTCCCTCCTACTCTCCTCTCTCCCTTTCTCTCCATCTCCCTTGTCACTGCATCTCTCTCTCTCCATTTCCCTTTCTATCTCTCTCCCCATTTATCTCTATATATGTATTTCTTCTTACCTCAGCCTCTCTCCGCTTCCAACTCCATCTCTCTCCCCCTCCCTCTCAAGTCCTCTCTCTCTCCCTTTCTCTCCCACCTCCCTCTGTCTCTCCCCCACGTCACTCACTCACTCACCCTCTCTCTCTTGAGCTTTGTCCTACAACCATAGAAAATTTTAGGGGCGAATGTTCGCCCTTTGGCGAAATTAAGGGGTTTTAAATTTTTAGTGGGCGAATATTTTGTATCATAGTACATTTTTACAAATCACCTCAAATAGCCCACCTTATTTTAAGGGAGAGGGTAAAAAAGGTAAATTTAGCCCTTGAAATTAGGAGTTACAACCTTCCATTCGCCCATTTTCAAAAATAGGTTTTATTTAAGTGAATCCATTCGCCCATTTCCAAGAATAGGTTTTATTTAAGTGAATCCTATGGGCCAAATACCATATTTATAAAAGAGGTATGGTAAATTAATAAAAATATAAATAAATGAAACGTATGGTAAATAAATAAAACATTTTTTATATTTACTCCATAAGTCACCTTATATACATGCAAGGATGTAAACAAATAAAAATATAAGTAAAGTGGAGGTATGGTAAATAAATAAAACGTCTTTTTTATACTTACTCAAAAGGTATGGTAAATAAATAAAAATATAAATAAACTAGACGTATGGTAAATAAATAAAACCTCTTTTTATATTTAGTCCATAACCCTCGTTCTATTTATGAAGGCTCAAGAAAGAGGTTTTATTTAAGTGAATCCTATGGGCCAAATACCATATTTGTAAAAGAGGTATGGTAAATTAATAAAAATATAAATAAACGAGAGGTATGGTAAACAAATAAAACATTTTTTTATATTTACTCCATAAGTCACCTTATATTTACGAACACTCAAAAAATGCCTTATATTTAGGTGAAACCTATGGGCAAAATAATATGAGACAAATAGCATGGACTAGATTGTTATTAATACCATGCAAAAAAACATTATTAAATAAAAATAAAATTGGCACATGGTATTGACCCATGGTATTCACCAAAATGGCACATGGTATTGACCCATGGTATTCACCTGGAATGTAGCCTATTTAAATGGGGAATTAAACCAGCATAGATCCATCTTTACTCTGGATCTACTAACCCCGAGAGGTATCAAATATCGTGATATGCAAACTAGCATAGAGTGAAAAAATATTTGATCCCTCTCAGGGCTTGGTAGATCAAGAGTAAAGATGGATGTTGTAATTTAATGTATGTTAAACATTTTAGCTTGGTTAAAATAAAAATCAACTATTAATTTTATTAATTTTTATAAATTACTAATAGTAATTTTTAAGCTCCAGGTTTATGATAACCCATGGTATTGACTCATGGTAATACCAAGATCTTACAAGATTTTATAATTAAGTAAAATATTAGCCATGCTTGGTGAGAGATTCGCCAAAAAATTATATATAGATATTATATTATTGATAACATCGCCTTCCATTTTTCCTATATACCATGGAGATTCGCCCATTTATTATACATATAAATTTAGGGGGGTTCTTAAAATTTTCCCTGCCTACAACTTTGTTGACTATCTCCCTCCCTCTCTCATTCTCTCTCCCCCTTCTCTCCATCTCTCCTTCTTTGTCTTTATATCTCACCCCCAAACATACACACTCTCTCTCCATCTCTTCCTTGTCACTCCCTCTCTCTCTCTATCCCCACATTTCTCTCTCTATATGTCTTGAACTTCTTCCTTCCTTATATTTTCCTCCAACTCCATTTCTCGAGCTCCCTCTCTTTCTCAGAGACTCTCTCCTCCTCTCCCTCTCTCCATCTTTGTGTCCCCCTCTCTCTCTCTTACCCTTCTCTCCCACTCTCTCTCACTCTATATTTCAAAAAATTAAAAATACTTTAACAATTATATATATATATATATATATATATATATATTGATGTTGTACAAAATCTTTTATCTATATAGATATATATATATATATATATATATATATATATATATATATATATATAAAATACATATTTAAAATGCAAGATTTCAAATGTGTGTTGTACATTCACCTAGAGGGAAAATGATATTTTTCCATGGAAATATTATCTAAAATTTTCCAAAATATTAATGTTCCAACTACCTCCATCAAAGATACATAGAGTGCTTCATGTCTTCCAATTGAAACTGTTTAGGTTTTATTTCTTTAAAGCTAGCTTTAGATTATTATTACTTCAGGATTTTAAAAATATTATATATTTTATTATGTTTGATTTATAAAAAAATTAGGTTAAATGAAATTAACATATATTGAGTCAGCTTGTATGACTCTTTTTGTGTTAATGAATCTTTTGTTGATGCCTATGGCGTATATCAACCACATTTATTAATGTGGTTGTGCTAGTAATATCAATCTCCAGTTTCATTATCCTTCCTTCACTGGATTTAATCCAATAATCATATCAAATATCAAATAGTTGCACGCCTTCACAGTAGATGTATACTTCTACTCTACGTGTAAATTATACAAAACCAAAAAGCTAAAGTTCGAATCCTGGTGCTATGTAGCCAAAGGTGCTTGCAACAGAAGACATGTATTCGGAAGCGCTAGAATGTTGCAGGAACTTGGCTAGCCCAAAATCTGCAACATGGGCTTCAAAGTTGGCATCCACAAGAATATTGTTGGATTTCACGTTGCGATGAAGGATAAGCGGACGACAATCATGGTGGAGATAACACAAACCCTTGGCAACTTCCAATGCAATCTTGTATCTCGTATTCCAATCGGCCAAAGGTTGGCCATTGTTTCCATGAAGTAGCTCTCCCAGGCTTCCATTAGGCATGTATTCATACACCAGAAGATTAGTGTCATGGTTGGAGCAAAATGCCAGCAATTTAACTATGTGTCGGTGGCGGATTTTCCCCAGAGTCTTAATCTCTGTAGAGAAACCATGATCATTTGAAGAGCCTCTTCCATTAATCCCCACAAGTTTCTTCACTGTGACTTGTTGGCCAGTGTGCATTAAGCCTTTGTACACAACCCCCGCCCCTCCTCTACCGATGATGTTCTCTTCATTTAAGCATTCCAAGATGTCATCGCTTCCGAAGTTCAGTTTTTGGAAAGCCATCATCTTCCAGGAATTGGCATCGCCTTCTTTTTTTTACGGATCTGGCCTTAATTATGACAACTCCGATTGCCAACGCCAATAAGCACAAGAAAAGCCCGAGTGCTAACAGGCCTAGGAGAAGTCCAAGCTTGATGTGTTCTCGGACGGTCGATCCTTTGATGAAAGAACTGCAAGGTCACAAGCATGGTCCGCATATGCACGGATTCCCTGCAAAATATCTCGCATCAAATAAGGAAGACAGTGTTGGGAATTTCTGATAATTCCAAACATAAATGAACAAAGAATGATGCTCTATTTTTTATCACAGGATCTTAGCACAGGGAAGCTAAATTTTCTTTCTGAAGAAGAACAAAGTTTTTCACACACATAAAAACTTTGTATTAATTAATAAAACTGCCTGATACAAAAGGATCTTCCTCTTAATAGAGGGAATACATAGGAACACTTCAGTTCCACACAGCAAAAAAATTACTCTGTCTCCCTGCAAACTTTACTCTGTCTCTGCTTTGAAATTTTTACTGCTGTGTGTAAAATTTTCAATACATTTATGCTGCTGCATATTCCATTACAAAAAAAACATTCATGTTGTTCTTCACAATGGCTCCCAGGCCATAATATTTATCCTTCAAAATGGATACAATACAGTCTCTGCACTGCTGTGCATTTCAAAAATAAATCCCTGTGATTCTGCTTGCAAATTTACACTTCTGTGTAAACAAAATTTCATTACATTCGTGCTGCAGCGAATTCCCTTTTTTTCACAATGAACGAACAACCACTAAAACAAAACATTACAATGCCTTTTTACTTTTGCCGTAAAACCAAAAACTACACCCGTGGATAAAAAACTAATAAAATTAAAAACTTACCTACATTTACCAACCCATAGTAAATTTCATTAAATGTTTTACTGGTGGTCAAAATGAAACTTTTACTCCACGTCAATTTCATGTTGCAGGCTTGTACATCAACCATTGAATTATGTGATTTGCGATTTGCGATTTGATCGCATCGCTCAATCGCATTTGGTGCAAAACAGGGTGGAGGCTTGACACATATGGGTGCGATCTGCGATATGGCGATCGAATCGCATCGCAACATCGCATCAGAAGAATTCAAGGGAACAGACAGAGGCAGCGAGCATGGATGCGATTTGCGATCTGCGATTAGATCGCATCGCAAGGGAAAAACAGGCGGTTTTCTGAAATAAATGATGCGGCAGTTGGAATTATAATTTCAACACTCCCCTTTAATTTCAACTGTTGGGTTATCAGTCATACCCAGACATTTCCTCAAAAACTCAAAACTTTTCTGCCCCAATGGTTTGGTCAAAATGTCTGCAACCTGCTTCTGTATTCTGCAGTGTTGTAAAAAAATTTCTCCATTGTTTACCAATTCCCTGATGTAATGAAACTTTGTGTCAATGTGTTTCGTTCTCTTATGAAACACAACATTCTTGGATAATGCAATAGCTGAGCTATTGTCACAAAAATTCACTGTTCCTTTTGCTTGCTCTTGGCATAAACTTCTTAGCATCCTTCTCATCCAAACTGCTTGACATGCTGCTGCTGTAGCTGCCACATATTCTGCCTTTGCTGTAGACAATGCTACAATACGCTGTTTTTTAGACGCCCATGAAATGGCTCCTCAACCCATGTGAAAAACATAACCGGATGTGCTTTTCCGATCATTTACACTTCCAGCCCAATCACTATCAGTGTATCCTATTAAATCTGAACATTCTGAAGCAGTATATAAAATTCCAAAACTTTTAGTACCTTTAGCATACCTCAGAATCCTTTTTGATGCCTGCCAATGTGCTTCTTTTGGCCTCTCCATGAATCTGGAAATCAAACTAACAGCAAACATTATATCCGGCCTAGTTGTAGTCAAATACATGAGGCTGCTAACTATGCTCTTGTACAAACTAGGATCAAAATCCTTGCTGCTATCCTCTTTGCTGAGTTTTAATCCCATCACTATGGGAGTGATTGCTGCTTTGCTCTCCTGCATATTAAATCTTTCCAACACTTCATTAACATATTTTGCTTGTGAGATAAAAATCCCATTTTCACTTTGTTCTACTTCTATTCCTAAGAAGTATCTCAGCAAACCCATGTCAGTCATTTCAAATTCTTCTTTCATGACTGCTTTGAAATTTTTAATAAGATAATCATCATTACCTGTGAAAATAATATCATCAACATATAACGCAACAATTAGTATTTTACCATCCTTTTCTTTGATGTAGAGAGTGGGTTCTCCCTCACACTTTCCAAATCCATTTTCCAGTAGATAGGAATCTATCCTACTATACCACGCTCTTGGTGCTTGCTTCAGCCCATAAAGAGCTTTCTTCAATCTGCACACTTTGTGCTCTTGGCCTTTCTTTTCATAGCCTAGAGGTTGTTCTATGTAAACCTTTTCCATTAACACTCCATTTAGGAATGCTAACTTCACGTCCATTTGGTAAATTTTTCACTTGTTTTGTGCTACTATGGACAGCACTGCTCTCACGGTTTCCATTCTAGCAACCGGTGCAAAAGTTTCTTCATAGTCTCTCCCATACTGCTGCTTGTATCCTTTGACAACAAGTTTTGCCTTGTGTCTTTCTATTTTGCCTTCAGCATTACTCTTGGTCTTGTAGACCCATTTAGCTCCAATGACTTCTTTTCCTTTTGGTAGTTCAACTAAATCCCATGTCTTGTTTCTTTCTATGGCATTGATCTCCTCATCCATAGCTTCTATCCATTTCCTATCCTTAATTGCTTCCTCCAAATGAACAGAATCATCAACATGACAATATAAAGCAAACAAAGAGTTCATACCTTCATTTGTTGCCTCTTGTTCATAAATGTCACTTAAATTTCTGAACTTTTTACCTCTTTCATTTGGTGTACAAGTACTTGAAGAAGCACTTGAGTTTCCTCCTTGTGGTGTGCTTGGAGAAGCACTTTCATTTCTCCTCAAGGGTGTCTCTTGCTGCCCTTGTGTTGGTGCTGCTGTTTGGGGATGTATTTCAGCCATCTCCTCATCATCTTCATCATGTGACAAAGAGGTTTTAACATTCATTGTCTTCTCTATGCTTCCATCCCAAGCTTCCTCCTCAATAAACTGAACATCTCTACTCACAATAAGCTTCTTGGTGGATGGGTTATACAACCTGTAAGCTTTGGATTCCTCGCTGTATCCAATGAAAATACATTTCTCCCCTTTTCTATCCAACTTCTTCCTTAACTGATCTGGAATGTGTGCATAAGCCACACATCCAAAAACTTCCATGTGGGTGACTACTTGCTTTGTCCCACTCCATGCTTCTTCCGGCACTCTGTTCATGACTGCTTTTGTAGGGAATCTATTCAAAATGTATGTTGCACAGTGTACAGCTTCAGCCCAATAATCATTTGGCAAATGATTTGCCTTTAACATGCTCCTCGCCATATCCATGATTGTCCTATTCTTTCTTTCGGCAACACCATTTTGTTGTGGAGTGTACCTAGTGGTAAACTGATTATGAATCCCATTTTCTCTACAAAAACGTAGAAATTCTTTGGAGATATACTCACCTCCTCTATCAGTTCTTAGAACTTTGATATGCAGCCTGCTTTGGTTTTCTACAAGTGCCTTGAAATTGCAAAATCTTTCAAACACTTCACTTTTGTTCTTCAGGAAATAAACCCAAGTTTTTCTAGTAAAATCATCAATAACTGTTAGTATGTAGTGGCTACCTGCAAGTGATGGAGTTTGCATCAGTCCACATAAATTTGAGTGGACAATCTCTAAGGGTGCTTTTGCCCTTATGCTTTTCCCAGATGGAAAACTTTCTCTCCGTTGTTTCCCCTAGATACAACCTTCACAAAGGCTGTCTAGTTTCTCTATCAATGGTAATCCTCTTACCATTCCTTTTTTACTCAACAAGTTAAGACCTCCAAAGTTGAAATTTTCAAATCTCAAGTGCCACAACCAATTTTCATCCTTTGGTTCGCTTTGGAAAGCCTCTTGAGTCACTGCTGCTATTTCTTCTTTATTTTTCAAATCTGCTTTCATCTTGAGAGGGAACAACCTGTTCCTTGTCATCTTCACTTCAGCGATACATTGTTTGTTGGGTGCTCTATCCATGATGGTGCATACATCATCCACAAAGAAAACATTGTACCCCTTTTGAACAAGCTGTCCAATACTTAAGAGATTACATTTCATTCCCGGAACATAATAAACATCTGCTATGGTTTTCTTTTCACCTTTTTTTGTTAAGACTTTTACTTCTCATTTTCCCGTAACAGAAACTTTATTATCAGTCCCTAGTGTGACTTGTGACTTCACACTTTGATCTAACATAGAAAACGGGGCTATGTTTTCTATCATATGGTTACTGCAACCGGAGTCTAGAAACCATACATCTTCACTCTTTTCTTCAGCCATATTACAAGCTAAAAACACATTTTTTTGGCTGATATTTTCTCTAGTGAGATTTGCACTAGTTCTATTATTCATATCATGCTACTTCTTCCTACATTCATTTGCATAATGACCATATTTTTTACAATAATGACATTGGACATTGGATCTATCATACCTTTGTCCTTGAGCATGATGTTGTCCACTTTGTTGACTGCTGCCTTGACCTTGGTTCTGATTTGGATTGCTGCCTCTTCCTTGATCATTTGCTAGACTGTTTCTTCCACCTTTGTTTTGGCTTCTGCCTCTTCCTCTCTTGTTTCCTCTGCCTTGACCTCTTCCTCTTCCAAGGAACATCTGGGTCTTAAAGGCATGCTCTAGAGATGAGTTTTCATTTCTACTCAATCTCTGCTCATGTGTTATCAGTGATGCATGTAGTTCATCAACTGAGAAGTTTGTGAAATCCTTTGTCTCTTCTATGGTGGTGACAATCACATCGAACCTTGAGGGTAGGATCCTCAATAGTTTCTCCACAATCCTCCTTTCTTCAAGAATCTCTCCATGAGACCTTATCTGTGTGACCAGACAAATCACATGTGTGAAGAATGAGTCAAAATTATCTGACTCCTTCCTGCAAAGATTCTCAAAATCTCTCCTCAGTAGCTGTAGTTTTGTTGTCTTCACTTTCTCCATGCCTTGATAGGTTGTCTTGAGAGTTTGCCATGCTTCTTTGGATGTCTTGGCTGCTGCTATCCTTGGAAACACACTCTCATGCACTGCTTGATACAAAAGGCAGAGGACTTTAGAATCCTTCTTCTTATTGCTCTTCAACAGATCTTTCTCTGCCTGAGTTAATCTATTAAACTCATCTTCATCTGCGGGTTCTTCAAAACCATACTCAACAAATTCCCATAAGTCTTGGGAAGCAAGCAAAGCTTTCATGGTTATTGCCTAATAGTCCTAGTTTTTCCCATTAAATTATGGGAGCTGGGTATTATAGATATCCATTCTAGTTCTGGCTCCGGCTATTCTTGCACTCTTAACTATGCTTCAAAATACTTCACTGTGTATTTAGAATAACTGGTTGTCTTCAACAAAAAACTAATCTTGAGAAATACCTTGGATTCTTTGACTGAGTCTTCACTCTCCTGGAGAAGTTGCTGCAGCAAGAAATCCCTCCTTCAGCCTCTTTGACACCTTCAAAGACCCTGGACAAGCTCTGATACCATATTGGGAAGTTTTGATAATTCCAAACAAAAATGAATAGAGAATGATGCTCTGTTTTTTATCACAGGATCTTAGCACAGGGAAGCTAAATTTTCTTTCTGAAGAAGAACAGAGTTTTTCACACACATAAAAACTTTGTATTAATTAATAAAACTACCTGATACAAAAGAATCTTCCTCTTAACAGAGGGAATACACAGGAACACTTCAGTTCCACACAACAAAAAAATTACTCTGTCTCCTTGCAAACTTTACTCTGTCTCTGCTTTGAAATTTTTTCTGCTGTGTGTAAAATTTTCAATACATTTATGCTGCTGCATATTCCATTACAAAAAAAAATTCGTGTTGTTCTTCACAATGGCTCCTAGGCCATAATATTTATCCTTCAAAACGGATACAATACAGTCTCTGCACTGCTGTGCATTTCAAAAACAAATCCCTCTGATTCTGCTTGCAAATTTACACTTCTGTGTAAACAAAATTTCATTACTTTCGCGCTGCAGCGAATTCCCTTTTTTTCACAATGAACGAAAAGCAACTAAAACAAAACATTACAATGCCTTTTTACTTTTGCCGTAAAAACCAAAAACTACACCCGTGGATAAAAAACTAATAAAATTAAAAACTTACCTACATTTACCAACCCATAGTAAATTTCATTAAATGTTTTACTGGCGGTCAAAATAAAACTTTTACTCCACGTCAATTTCATGTTGCAGCCCTGTACATCAACCATTGAATTATGCAATTTTCCATTTGGGATTTGATCGCATCGCTCAATCGCATTCGATGCAAAACAGGGTCGAGGCTTGACACATATGGGTGCGATCTGTGATATGGCGATCGAGTCGCATCGCAACATCGCATCGGAAGAATTCAAGGGAATAGATGGAGGCAGCGGGCATGGATGTGATTTGCGATCTGCGATTAGATCGCATCCAAGGGAAAAACAGGCGATTTTCTGAAATAAACGACGCGGCAGTTGGAATTATAATTTCAACAAACAGACCCTCTCGAACACGGCCCCGAGAAGTTATTGTAAGAGAAATCCGCAGAGCTCAAGTTAGGCATGTTCTCAAATTCTGTAGGGATGCTCTCTTTTAAGCGATTTCTTGATACATTGAGAGAGTTCAGATTGTGCATCCTGGTGATTTCCACTGGGATGGGACCAGCTAACTCGTTCTGGCTAAGATCAATGTCTTTTAAAACACTACACTTGCTAATTTACTTAGGAATCATACCAGAAAACCTGTTGTTACTCATATGGATTATAGAAATATTCTTCAGTTGGCCAATCTCTGGCGGAATATTAAGTGTTAACTGATTTTCACTGATCAAAAGTGTCTGCAAAGAAGATAATTTATCGATAGATAAAGGAAGAGAGCCATTCAGCCTGTTATTGGAAATTTTCATTAGCTTTAGCATGGACGATATATTATTAATTTCCTCTGGTATGCTCCCACTAAGATAATTGTTGTGCAGTTGGATCTTAGTCAGCGCGGACAAATATACCAAGCCCACAGGTATCGAAGCATTCAAACGATTTTGATCATGCGGACCCAAACCAGAGAATTGCACGTGCCCAGAGACTTGGGAATGGGGCCGACGAATAAATTATCGAATCTCATCAATGACTTCAGTTTTCCACCTTTGCAGAGATTCGGAGCGATGGAACCAGTCAGTTTGTTGGAAGAAACATCCACTTCTGGAAACTTTCCACTTACGCCCAGTTGCTCAGGCAAGGGACCTATGAAATTGTCTACCAAAGACGCAAAATCTGCAGATCTTGCCAGTCCCTAATGAAGGATGGAATAGCACCATGTAATCTGTTCCCAAACAGATTCAATTGTCTCAACTTTTTTAGGTTCGTGAGTTCCAAGGGTATTTCTCCAGAGAGATTGTTCTTGCATAGATCCATGGATTTTAACCTCCGAAGATGGCCTAGCTCAGGGGCGGATAGGGCCACTGAGGTTATTTCTATATAAAAACATCGCATGCAGACTTTTCAGACCGCCAAGCTCCAAAGGAATTGCACCGCTAAGACCACAACTAGTCATATCAAGAAGTACAAGCTTGCTCAAATTTCCTATCTCAGGAGGAATCCCACCATCGAATACTGTATTGTAGCATCCTAAAAGAAACACTTTTAAGTTTCCCAGATTAGCAAGCTCCCGCGGTATTCTTCCACTAAATTTATTTCCAGCCAATGAAAGATACTCTACATTCTTCAGTTTCCCATACTCACAAGGAATGCTGCCCGAGAAGTAATTTCCTGCAAGGGAAAGATGCTTGAGCTTCACGAGATGCTGCAAATCCGGTGGCAATGTCCCTGACATATTGTTGTTATAGACATCGAGGACCTCTAAGTTCCTCAATTTTGACATGTTGGAAGGAAGGCTTGCCAGTGAACATGTTATTGGAGAGATTCAGCAAACGGAGGGCAGATAGATTTGTGATCTGACTCGGGAACGGAACTGAAAGAGACATCGCAGAGAGATTTAGAGCCACTACTCGGCCAATATGGTCACATTGGACGCCAGTCCATGAGCAATGGGTGGTGTGATTGGAAGCTCTCCAGCTATCTAACAGATGATTCCTGTCAACCATTGCTCCTTCCATTGAAATCAGCACCGTGGAATCTCTATGCAATGAAGAATTGTGGATATGAGCAGCAGATGGGTATAGAAACAAACCATTGACAAGGAAAACAAATATTTGCAACCTCATGTTTAACGATGGCAATACTATGTTGTGCTATGGCTCATGAGAATAATGTTAATTCTCACTGCACTACAACTATGGAATCACAGTCAAAATCCATACATATCAACAGCTGTGTCATTGCATAAACGCGTTATGTTTAACATGCAAGCATACCACCTAATATACAGAATTACAGTCCCTGCCTTTCATATGGTCAAGGAATTCACTAAGTCCTGAATCTTCCCTTTATTCAAATTTTCCAACGTCATAAGTGCTTTTCAGTGTTTCCAACGCGATTAAGGGAAATCAATGCTACCGATGAATAGACTGCATTCCCTTTTATATTTGTATTTTTATACAATCATCTCCTCTTTTTCCATGTGGCTGACTTTGATTTAATTTAAAAATAATAATGTGCCGTGTTTAATATCATTTCAGATTATTTTTACAGGATTTGGTTTTGTTTTACCGTTCACATCCTCAACGTACCATTTCAAGATTCCAGAATTCCCTCTGTTAACGCAAAGATGCGAATTAAAAGTCCAAATCAAATTAAAGGAGACATTTAAGTGTGGGGGATTTACGCAGTGCATTATATTAGATATCATTTTTGGGATTCAACTGCGTTAAGTAAGTCATTCAAAGTATGACCATTTCCATGAGAAGTAGTCATAAAGTGACTAATTTCTCATGATTTTTGAATAGTTCACTTAGCACTCATTGCATCGGGTGATGCTCACAGGGGTGAAGAAGTGGGATTGAAACTAGTGAAATGTGGAGAACGAATCACATAGCATCAATCATCACTTCCGGGGCTTGCACCCGGTAACCAGGACTTCCCAGGAGGTCACCCATCCCAGAACTCCTCTGGCTCAAGCGCGCTTAACTGTGGAGTTTTTCCCCACAATCAAGCCCACTTAGCTTGCTACCCCATTTGCAAAACCTTAGCAAGTATTGTGCCTCATGAACCATCCAAGTAGAGATCCCTTGACTCTTTTTGAATTTAAGTGTGGGGGATTTACGCAGTGCATTATATTAGATATCATTTTTGGGATTCAACTGCGTTAAGTAAGTCATTCAAAGTATGACCATTTCCATGAGAAGTAGTCGTAAAGTGACTAATTTCTCATGATTTTTGAATAGTTCACTTAGCACTCATTGCATTGGGTGATGCTCACAGGGGTGAAGAAGTGGGATTGAAACTAGTGAAATGTGGAGAACGAATCACATAGCATCAATCATCACTTCCGGGGCTTGCACCCGGTAACCAGGACTTCCCAGGAGGTCACCCATCCCAGAACTCCTCTGGCTCAAGCGCGCTTAACTGTGGAGTTTTTCCCCACAATCAAGCCCACTTAGCTTGCTACCCCATTTGCAAAACCTTAGCAAGTATTGTGCCTCATGAACCATCCAAGTAGAGATCCCTTGACTCTTTTTGAATTTAAGTGTGGGGGATTTACGCAGTGCATTATATTAGATATCATTTTTGGGATTCAACTGCGTTAAGTAAGTCATTCAAAGTATGACCATTTCCATGAGAAGTAGTCGTAAAGTGACTAATTTCTCATGATTTTTGAATAGTTCACTTAGCACTCATTGCATCGAGTGATGCTCACAGGGGTGAAGAAGTGGGATTGAAACTAGTGAAATGTGGAGAACGAATCACATAGCATCAATCATCACTTCCGGGGCTTGCACCCGGTAACCAGGACTTCCCAGGAGGTCACCCATCCCAGAACTCCTCTGGCTCAAGCACGCTTAACTGTGGAGTTTTTCCCCACAATCAAGCCCACTTAGCTTGCTACCCCATTTGCAAAACCTTAGCAAGTATTGTGCCTCATGAACCATCCAAGTAGAGATCCCTTGACTCTTTTTGAATTTAAGTGTGGGGGATTTACGCAGTGCATTATATTAGATATCATTTTTGGGATTCAACTGCGTTAAGTAAGTCATTCAAAGTAAAGGAGACATTACATACCAAACAAATGTTTGTCACTTGAGTAATCATCAAATACAAATTGGACGAGTTTCTGGTTGGAATAAAGTTTCTAAACAAGGTCACGAACGCGGAAAGAATGAACCATCAAGTGATTCTGATGGTTGCACTATTTTTGTTAGGCTTCTACTAAGTCCCCTGTACACTAGCTTTTTTTGGGTGAAAATTTAGGTTAGATTTAAATTTACTTTATGAAATGATAGTCCTTGGGATATTTTTTATTTTATGTATGGTTGGTTTGGGTTTGCTGATGTAATTTTTGGTATTAAGTTTTACAGCTCCCATGTAATTTTTGGTATTAAGTTTTACAATTGCTATGTACTTTTTGTATTAAGTTTTACAGTTGTCATGTAGTTATGGTAGGAGCTCAGCATTAAATTTATTATGGGTATTGAATTATGTTGCAGTGGTGAGTTTATATAGATTTTTAATTTTGGGTATATTGAATTATTTAATGTTTTATTAATATGCTTTGTATTTTATATATGTGCTTATTGTTTTGTAGGTGATTTCGTTGTTTGATTATTTTGAACACCAATTGATAGTTGAAGTGTTCATTTAGTGCTTTGGTATGAATTTTTCTTTAATTTGATTGGGTTGGAGTTTACATCCTCGCTTGTTCAGTGATCGACATTTAATTATAGTATCTAATTATATTAAAGGTTGCCTATATATGATATATATGGCTGTTGTTTTTCTTTTTTATCTAGTTGAGTGGAGGCTGAAAACGATATTTTTACTTCATCTTTGGTTGTGTGCTTTGTAGATAGTTATTAGTTTTTCTTGCGAGGGCACTTAATGGATTTGCTTATGAAATATAGTGACAATGTTTATTATCTTTGTTTTAGGTTTTTATTATCTTTGTTAGGGTGGGAATTGAATTTATAGCTACCACAAGTATATATTGTATTGTGATTTTCAGGTCCATTGAGTTGTATAGTTCTCTACTAGGTTGAATTTTCATTTGTAGTTTGACTATGTTATAGTTTATCTTGCCAGAGTATTGTTTGGATTTGCTAGAGGTCATCCTTGTTTGTTGTTTTGTGGTCGAGTTAGCATTTTTCTCTACTCGCTTATTGTATTAAAGGTCATGCTATGGCTTGTTCACTAATTGGCATTTATCCATTGTGTTATAGTTTACCTTCTGTCTCAGATAGGGCTCCGCTATTGGTTGGTAGTAACTAGTTCTCAACATGTTGTACATTGGTTTTATGTGGGACATTGAATTTCTACATTATATCGGGTTTGCATTAAATTATGGTTCTACAGTTCTACCATTTAACATTTCATTTCAATAATTGGCATTTAGCACTCTTTGGTTAGCATTTTTCTCTACTATTTAAACATGTAGTCTAAATCATCAAATATTTTGACCCTTCTTTTCTAGGAACTCAAGAAACCTCATATATGTTATTATCAACAAATGGACTTTATTTATATACCTATGGTGAGTACAAGATTTTTTATTACAATAATCTACCTAATATTATAAATACCTTTTAAAAATTTAATCATTCTTTTGTCATTTATTTATTTTGTTATTTCAAGTTCTTATTACTAATACTTCTTTTACAGAAATGAAAATAATAAATATTCATAAATTTTTAAAATTTTGGAAATAAGATACAACACACTAATCAATGCAAAAAATAATTAGATAAAAAGTTATCCCTTCTTTAAAATATTTTGAAACACATTCATAATTATAAATTTAACCAACATAATAAAAAACCAAAATCAATAATCAAAAAACACCTTAAAATCATAAATATATGAACCATTATCAAAACTAATAAACAAGATTGGAGTACTATTAACATTTACAAAATAATACATTAATATGATTTAAATTTAATTTAATTTCACCACATATTACATAGATAATGAAAACAATAAAAATAAAAATTATTATAGCAATATAAAATACAATAAATCCTATGACATATAATCATAGTAAGTCCAACATCTGCTCGGTAAGTAGCTTTTATCATCATTCCTTTTTGAGATATGGTGTTGCTACCTTTCAAATTTCTTAGCTTTCCAATGTGTATTTATATTATTTATATAAATTTATTAGATTATATATTTTAACTAGAGCATTCAAAAAAATTAAATGGTTTCGAAAACCAATCTATAATAATAATAGAAATAGATTTGTAAATTGTCATGAATGTTTTCCTAGAGAATTTGTATGGTAAAAATATATTTAAAAAACCAAAATCATCAATATTAATGTTTATTTTCTCTTTATATTTCTAGATTTCTAGATTATTGTTTATTGTTAATTATTTATGCATGCAAATTAAAATTTATGCATAGAATAGAGAACAACGAAATAAAAATTCAAAAATACATTTCACACTAGATGTAACCTATGAAACCCTTTTGGGAGATAACCGAGTTGGATAGTGAGTTTGTTATGCTCTCTTTCTTTTAATAGAAAATCATTGTAAGTCTAATGAAGTAAGTCATGTGGCCTGTGGGCTACTACAATTTACAGATCCTCTTTGCATCCTCTATCCCCTATGCCTTTAGAATATTTTGCTCATCTATGCAACAAACACGCTAAAAAAGATGAAGCCACTTTTCCTCCTAGTGGCGTCATTATAACATAACCCAATAGCCTACTAGTGGTTAGGTTCGACTTACTCAACTCTTAAGAAAAGCTACAATATTAACTCTTCTAGAGTCTTCTTCATAATAATCACATGGCTAGCCCCTTTTCCATGAATAATGGGGGATTGTGTGGATTCCTCTCAAATTATGGTGGTAAAAACAGGAAGGTCAACTTCTAAGTGGCATAAATTTTGCATACAAACTCTGACTGAGGTGTTTCGTATGTCATTGGAAATGAATTTTTGTTTAGAATATGAACAAAAATTGCACCAAAGAGAAAAAGTTTTACCACAAAAGTATCATTTTATGCCTCAAAATGCTCACGAAAGGTTTCATTACCCCAATTTTCCAAACTGAATCCCAATGCTAAAAATTGTCCTATGAACCGATTCCTCCACTTTTCCCACTCTAGGAGAATTGATATGGATGAAAAATAATATAGTTATCCAATTCAACTCACACATTCCTATTTTGGGTTGTTTTTGGTTCATAAAAGCTTGTACTAAATGAGGTGAGGAAATTTTTCCTCCACCTTCTCTTAGGTGTACCATTTAGCTTTGCTTGGAAGTTGTCATCTCAACCCAATCTACCAAGGATCATGCTGCTCTTATCTTTGTAGTATTTGACCTATTCTACAAAATTGTATTTTTTGTTAACTCTACATGAGCATCTACTGCCAGATCTTCTACAGAAGGTGGGATATGTTCCTCTTCTTGATCCAATAGTCAACAAATCAATAGTAAACAAACTTTTACCACGAGGTATAAAAATAGATAAATAAGTTTATGTTTTTGGATTTGTTTCCTTCAAAATGATTAGAATTCCCACAATTCATTTCAGTTTGTAGATTATTTACTTAGGATTTTGTCTCACTTTTTTTAGTTCATCTATGAATTTAGATATTATTAAATCATTTGAATCCTCAAATCTATTGTATTGAAATTGAACGAAACTTGTCCCTTTATAAGGATTGAACACAAGGAGGCTAGTAAAATGATAGTGGAAGAAGTTTTCACTGTGTAGAGTGTAAAGCTTTCCTTATAGATGTCGTACTCTAGCTCTTCCATAGAACATCAATCCCAAACAATTAAATCCACATTTGCATAACTTTGCTATGAATTTTTGTATCTCGCATAATGAAAGGTGTCCTCTCATAACTTTGTGCAGAGTTTTTCATTCCATAATGAACCTGACAACTACCAAAACGAGAACTTACCAAAGAATACAGAAAAGAATTTTGGAAAAAAACTATTTGTAACAAGCCTCCTCAACAAGTAATCGAGAATACGTTGCGAACATGTATGTCAACAAACGCATGATGAAAACTTTGTGAATGCAACTACATACACGTTACTTCTTATAACTCCATTAGGTTCTCCACACTAATTTTCATTTATGTTCATGAAAGCTTCATAAAACATATATTTCTCTAAGCATTTGTGAATTTAACACTTTTGTCTAACATTAAATAAATTTGTTTTTAATTTGTGGTTTTTGTAGCATTACGAGTGTGCACAATAATAAACACAAGTGTGCTATGATGTTTTTCACTTTCGTATGCATTCTCTCTTGGAACAGTCTCATGTATATCTTCATGTTGTACAAAGATATAGGTAAAACGATAATGGAAGAAGCTTTCATTGTGAAACGTATGGAGGTTTCCTTATAGACTTGCTACTTTCGCTTTTACATAGCACCTAAATCATGCACAATAAAATCCACTTTCCTCTACAATGAAAGCTTGATCTATATCTCCATATTTCGTATTGTTCTGTCATAATGTTTCATAATTCCACATGGATTCTCCCTTCACAGTTTTGTTTCACAGCTTCCTTCTGCATGATACTAGATTTCTATTTATTAAAGTCACCAAAACCACATCTCATTTCCAAAAACATTAGCGCATCTGTAAAAGCAAAGTTTATTGAGACAAAGAAATCCAATATTGAGTAAAGGAAGCTTCCTTCTCACTAAACACTACGTACTATACTTCCGCACAATGTGTTATTAAGGCGACATGGAGGAAAAATGATTTACTTTATATAGTCCCTACTCCTTAAAAGACTCCTCCACACTGAATTTCTCCACACACCCTTTCTCCTTCCTAAAATAAATTAGTTTTATGCGAAGTGTGGAGGAAGAAATCCTGACATGATATTTCACACATCTTTTCTTCCATAGGTAAAACGATAATGGAAGAAGCTTGCAATAATAAACACAAGTGTGCTATGATGTTTTTCACTTTCGTATGCATTCTCTCTTGGAACAGTCTCATGTATATCTTCATGTTGTACAAAGATATAGGTAAAACGATAATGGAAGAAGCTTTCATTGTGAAAAGTATGGAGGTTTCCTTATAGACTTGCTACTTTCGCTTTTACATAGCACCTAAATCATGCACAATAAAAGCCACTTTCCTCTACGATGAAAGCTTGATCTATATCTCCATATTTCGAATTGTTCTGTCATAATGTTTCATAATTCCACATGGATTCTCCTTTCATAGTTTTGTTTCACAGCTTCCTTCTGCATGATACTAGATTTTTATTTATTAAAGTCACCAAAACCACATCTCATTTCCAAAAACATTAGCGCATCTGTAAAAGCAAAGTTTATTGAGACAAAGAAATCCAATATTGAGTAAAGGAAGCTTCCTTCTCACTAAACACTACATACTATACTTCCGCACAATGTGTTATTAAGGCGACGCGGAGGAAAAATGATTTACTTTATATAGTCCCTGCTCCTTAAAAGACTGCTCCACACTGAATTTCTCCACACACCCTTTCTCCTTCCTAAAATAAATTAGTTTTATGCGAAGTGTGGAGGAAGAAATCTTGACATGATATTTCACACATATATTTCTCTAAGCATTTGTGAATTTAACACTTTTGTCTAACATTAAATAAATTTGTTTTTAATTTGTGGTTTTTGCAGCATTACAAGTGTGCGCAATAATAAACACAAGTGTGCTATGATGTTTTTCACTTTCGTATGCATTCTCTCTTGGAACAGTCTCATGTATATGTTCATGTTGTACAAAGATATAGGTAAAACGATAATGGAAGAAGCTTTCATTGTGAAAAGTATGGAGGTTTCCTTCGAATTGTTCTGTCATAATGTTTCATAATTCCACATGGATTCTCCCTTCATAGTTTTGTTTCACAGCTTCCTTCTGCATGATACTAGATTTTTATTTATTAAAGTCACCGAAACCACATCTCATTTCCAAAAACATTAGCGCATCTATAAAGCTTGATCTATATCTCCATATTTTGAATTGTTCTGTCATAATGTTTCATAATTCCACATGGATTCTCCCTTCATAGTTTTGCTTCACAGCTTCCTTCTGCATGATACTAGATTTTTATTTATTAAAGTCACCAAAACCACATCTCATTTCCAAAAACATTAGCGCATTTGTAAAAGCAAAGTTTATTGAGACAAAGAAATCCAATATTGAGTAAAGGAAGCTTCCTTCTCACTAAACACTACATACTATACTTCCGCACAATGTGTTATTAAGGTGACGCGGAGGAAAAATGATTTACTTTATATAGTCCCTGCTCCTTAAAAGACTCCTCCACACTGAATTTCTCCACACACCCTTTCTCCTTCCTAAAATAAATTAGTTTTATGTGAAGTGTGGAGGAAGAAATCCTGACATGATATTTCACACATATATTTCTCTAAGCATTTGTGAATTTAACACTTTTGTTTAACATTAATTAAATTTGTTTTTAATTTGTGGTTTTTGTAGCATTGCAAGTGTGCGCAATAATAAACACAAGTGTGCTATGATGTTTTTCACTTTCGTATGCATTCTCTCTTGGAACAGTCTCATGTATATCTTCATGTTGTACAAAGATATAGGTAAAACGATAATGAAAGAAGCTTTCATTGTGAAGAGTATGGAGGTTTCCTTCGAATTGTTCTGTCATAATGTTTCGTAATTCCACATGGATTCTCCCTTCATAGTTTTGTTTCACAGCTTCCTTCTGCATGATACTAGATTTTTAGTTATTAAAGTCACCAAAACCACATCTCATTTCCAAAAACATTAGCGCATCTGTAAAAGCAAATTTTATTGAGACAACGAAATCCAATATTGAGTAAAGGAAGCTTCCTTCTCACTAAACACTACATACTATACTTCCGCACAATGTGTTATTAAGGCGACGCGGAGGGAAAATGATTTACTTTATATAGTCCCTGCTCCTTAAAAGACTCCTCCACACTGAATTTCTCCACACACCCTTTCTCCTTCCTAAAATAAATTAGTTTTATTTGAAGTGTGGAGGAAGAAATCCTGACATGATATTTCACACATCTTTTCTTCCACACTTTCTACACACCCATTCTATGGGAAAAAAAAAAGTTGGTGAATGAAAGTATGCACAAATTATTTGTTGAAAATTGGTTGGGTTCTCCACGCTAATTTGCGTTTATGTTCATGAAAGATTCATAATACTTAGATTTCTTTGAGCATTTGTGAATTGACATTTATTGTCCTACATCAAATGAAATATGTTTTTAATTTATAATTGATGTGATAGAGCAAGTGTGCATAATAAAAAACACAATTGTGTTGTGATGTTTCACTTTTCCAAATGCATTCTCCCTCCACATAGTTCTCTTGCATAACTTCCTATCGCAGAAATATGAAAGTAAAACAAAATGTGTAGGTTTCCTTATAGATGTTTTACTCTAACTTTTACATAATGCCTCAATCCCACATAATGAAAACCACCTTCCTCTATGATGAAAACTTGAGCTGTATCTCCATATTTTGAATGTTTATGCCCAAATGTTATGTACTTCCACATGCATTCTCCCTCCACATAGTTCTCCAACAGACCTTCCTTCTACACAATAATAGCTTTTAAATGATTCAAGCCACCAAAACTGCATCTTACTTCAAAACATATTAGCGCATCTGTGAAAGAAAATATTGTTGAGAAAAAGGACTCTTATATTGTGTGAAGGAAGCTTTCTTCGCACTATGCACTTGTATAAGGCTCTTCACATTATCAAATGCACTAAATGCTAGATACCATGCTTCTATAAAGTATTTTATTAAGGCTATGTCTCTTTATTATTCAAAGAATTAGTGCAAATATTTATCCAATTAACACACGCCACTATTAAAGCGACCAAACGCAAGCATGTTGTTCATATCATTTCTAAAAATCAAGACATATACTAATAGAACCAAGGATTATAATATAAATGAGTGTTTATAACATATTATATTATGTAATCATTCCAATGGTAACCTTTAATGCACAAACGGTTGAAAGAATTTAGTACTAGAGCATGCGAGAAAGGACATGTGTGCATGGAAGCAATATATGGAAACACTATGTCAAGACGGATCGTTGCGAAGATGCAGAAACTTGAAGTGTTAGATATCTTTTACGCTGCAAATAAATCCACCCTTGACATTGTAGAATTAATTAATGTGTGGTAGTACTATTAATATTTATACAGCACATCGATATACAGTCATGTCATTGGTCTAGTTCTTAATAACATTTAATCTGATGTATTATGTAATGATTAATTACTACCGACATATCAATAAAACCATATCTATCGATATTTTAAAATAATATTTCTCACATTTATTAGGTGAATCGACCCGTAATCAACACATCATTCAAGTGCTTAATAGCATTTACTATTGTAAACAATTCAAGAATATGGACCTGTCTCTGTAACCAGTATGCCTCATAGCAAATTGAAACGATGTGAATATCTCCTTAATACACTTCTATTTGCATATTTCTTTTGCGCAATGGAAGATTCCTCTGCATCTTCTCCCTCCGCATATGTATAATGATTATTGGTCATAAACATATCAAGAAGAACATAGTTATTGATATTATAAAATAACCTTTTTTCGCAATTTATTTTGTGAATTGACATGTAATCAACACACTTATTAACAAGTATTTGTTATATCAAATTGAAACGATATGCTTCACACACTTCTTATGCACATTGTCTCATTTGTTAGAAACATTTTCGTGATTATCGGATATAAAAGAATAATTGATATGTAATTAGCACATCGCAAAAGCCTAATTGTAGATTAATTGTATGGTTAACATATAACTTCTCAGATATTAATGGTAGGTACTATTGAGATCATAAACATTTGTAGCAGGGTAATGGTAAAATCATTATATATTATACAAATTCAAGTCTATTTAATTTCACTAATGGTTTTTGTTTCTTGATATATAATCTATTTTCCGCTTACTAATTTTTCTATTAATGGTGGAACACAAATTCCCCATTGTTTTAATCAATTAATCTTGCATCCCTGCACTCTGCAAATTGCAATGTGAGACATAATAATTTCATTATTAACCTTAGTTAAGCTTTTAATATTTAGTAAGTCGCGCTTCACAAATTTGGTATGTGCAAATGTATATTGTACACAAAAGTGTAAAAAAGAACAAACAAATGTTTTTCCATGCATATTGCTTTCTGCACATTCTTCTACTTTGTTAGAAAAGAAATTGGTTGTAGAGAAATGTAATGCATGCATTTATTGAATGAATACATAAAATACTATTTTGTAATATTGATTGATTTGTTAAAAAATAATTATTATTATACCATTTCAATTTACTGAAGAAAAAATAAAAATAAATAAAAAATCTTGCATTAACCTCAAAGGGAAATAATAAATATGCAAATCAAGTTAAGCAAATATTTCAAAATTAAGGAAATATTTTTTGGTTTGTGGAAATATTGGGAAAATAATATTTTAGACCCAATGTAGAGCAACGGTTAAATTAGCGGCGATCTCCATTTACGTAGGGTATAGCCAATGAATTAAAGAGGAGCATATAGATAAATGTTAGGTATACAAATCAAACATTGCTTATGTGGAAAAAATGATTATATGTTATTCTGTTATTTTCGAAGTTGATAATGAACTAAGGGGAATGCTTTTATGCTCCGGTTTTAGTATTTTGTGTTATTATTATATGTTATTCTGTAATTTTTATTTTATGGTTTGTAACTATTCAATTAAATAGATTATTTTAGGTCAGGTATCAGTTCATTGCAATGCAAGTTTAAGATGGTTGCTTCTATTATTAGTTGACTAATTGTTTTAGTTAATGTAAAACCTTTTGTTAGTTTAGCCTGTCCATAGGATTATTGTATTCGAGTATTTTATCCTTTTTGGTAAAATACAAGATGCCACTAGAACGAGGTAAAGTGAAGCATAGAGTTGGTCAACTAGCAGATTCAATTCGTTGTCACCAGGACGGAATTGTTCAAGATGATTTTAAGGGAATTTGTTATAGATCTTAGCCTTATCACCAGATCTAATTTTAAGGAATCTTCATTTTATCAATATAACAACCCCGTGTTAAAATTTCATATAATAAAGGTTAAAAATGAAAAATAAGACGAAGGTCATGGCACCTATATTTCATGTTGAATGGTGAGGAAAACATCACAGTGGGAATCAACTTTGGTTTATTAATAGCTAATGAAATTGGAAAAGGCATTGCCAAAGAAAAATAGGCAATAATTGACATTTAATTATTGAAACAAATGAAAATAGGAGAAAAGGGAGATGAAAGGTCACAAATTTGCATGAGAGGAGAATTCAAGGAAAATAGAGGAAAATGAAGAAAATAGAGGCCTCAATGACAAAAAGGATTTTGAAGATGAGTTCTCAAGTCTTTGCGAGTTCAATTTTGGAGCTCTCTTCTATTCTCTCATACTCTTTCACACATAGAGAATTCTTGGAGCACTCTAGCATTGGAGAAAGGAAGGCAAAGGGAGGAAAAGAAAAGAAAAGGAAGGATAAGGAAATCAAAGGAAAAACAACAAAGGTTGGATAAAACAACTTTAGCAAGAGGATTTTTCATGCAACAGGTTGCACGTGTGATTTCCTAGATGAGGTGTGATGGGATTCCTTTCTTTGTTGAGCTTTGGATTGTCAGAAGGTTTTGGAACTAGGTGAGGTGGTCTCAGGAACAAAACCATCGAATAGATTGTAGAGTCCCAAATCAAGTTCTTTTAAGTTTCAACAAACTCCTAGGGTATGCTTTCACTCAATTCATTTCCAGATGCTTCAGATTAAGAAGGTGTTGCATATTTGGGGGAAATTCCTTGACACACTGTTCTTATAAACAATATGAAAGGAAGGCTGCAATTGAACATGTTATTGGAGATATTGAACAAACATAGGGCTTGGCGATTTGATCTGGCTCAGGGACAGGAACAATAACAACAATGTTAATTCTCACTGCGCTACAACTATCGAATCACCCTCAAAATACATATATATCAATAGTTGTGTCATTGCATAAACGATTTATGTTTAATACGCAAGCAGACCACCTAATAGATAGAATTATAGTGCCTACATTTCATATGGCCTAACTAATCCACTGAAGTACTTCAACTTTTTTCCATGTTGTTGAACTTAATTTATTGTGAATGGAATAATTTCTCGTGTTTGGGTATCATTTCAGATTATTTTTACAAGATTTCATTTTTTTTTATTGGCTATCTCCTCAATGTCCTATTTCAAAGACTCGAGAATGCCATGTTTTAAATGCAAATATGCGAACTTTTTATTGACATCCAAATCAAATTAAACATTAGATACGAAAAAAATTATTTTCACTTGACCTTGGTCTTTTCTGATTTACGTAGTCGTCAAACAGCATGCTTATGTCAAATGTGCACTCCCAGAATATTTCGAGATCCGACAAACATGAGCGAATATGCAATCCAATAGTAATGGGAATACATTTTATAAACAGCGTCGTGAGGGCGAAAAGAATAAGATATCAAGTTATTCTTATCAACCACAAGTATATAATATATATATACTTTTACATTCTCTATTTTAATGTTCTTTAACCACTTTAGATTCCCAAGATTCAGGCAAAGAACATAATAAAGTTATCGCCTTATCCTCTGAATCAAATTTCACATCTAGACTGTTTAATTGCACCAACAAGGTATTAAAAACATTCAGGTGATCAGCAATTGAGGTACCTTCTTTCATCCGCAAACTGTAAAGCTGCCGTTTCAGGAGAATCCGATTTGTCAAAGATTTCGTCATATAGAGCTTCTCAAGCTTCGACCACAAGCCTGCGGCGGTTTTCTCTGACACAATGTTAAACAGAACATCGTCTGCCAGACATAACCGAATTGCGCTCAGAGCTCTATCGTCCATCTCATCCCATTCATCCTCCGTCATGGAAGGAGGCCTTTTGTTTTTCCCCAACAATGCTTTCGCCACACCTTGTTGAACCAGCAGATCGTGCATCTTCACCTTCCAGATCTCAAAATTATTCTTGCCATTAAATTTCTCAATTTCAAAATGGGCACTTTGAGTTTTCGCCATATGATATCAGCAAAAAACACAGTAATCTCCAAATACCAACGTTTAAATACCAGCAATTTAAAAAACCAAACTGCCTATGCCTCAAAGAAAAAATATCTTTCGATTGCACAAAACAAAAAAAAAAAATTCTGTTTGCACTTTACAACAAAAAAGTTCTGCCTTTGCACTTCTTTAGAATCCTTTTCGTTCCAATCCTACCCATTTCAGTCATGTTTAACATGCCTTACAATAAATGATGGTGCCTAAAACATTATTTGCATAAAACTCCACCATATGCATAAAACTCCACCATTTAACATAAAACTCCACCATATGGTACTTTTACTCCACCATATGCATAAAACTCCACCATTTAACATGCGTTTCCACTTTAACCTTTTTTAAACATATGCATGTAAAGCACAACGCATATATGGAAAGCGTGTTATGTTATATATTCATGCTGGGTTGCAAATATAAACGGCGTGTTTTTCTTGTTTTTGGTAAACAGCGTGGGTATGGATTTGAATGTTCATTCGGTTGACATTTTTATAGTGACAATTGCGCATGCGTAAAATGAAATTTGTCTTTCAGGCGAAGCAACACATATCGGAAAAATTCTTGATATACACTCATTCATACAAAATCGCTCTTAATATTGGTATGTGCCATCGAAAAACTGGAAAATGTCACGCGGGCGTTTTTTTTTTTTTTCTTTGGTTTCAAAAAACAATTTACTGTGATGCAAACGAGGCGGAAGCACATAAATAAACACAGAACCGAAACAATGTTGTTCAGGAAGTCGCATAAATAACAGAACCGAAAACACTGCACCTGGACCTCGGTTGTTCTGAAACACGCGCAGTGAGGCGAACTTTAATTGCTTCGTCTTCTTCTGGACGCATCACGTATCAGCGCTCCACGCTTCAGCACTTATCAGCACGATATGGCAATACAGTAATACTCCACTGCTCCGATCCGCTCCACGCACCAACAGTTTAAAAAACCGGCTCCACGCAGCCTTTCTTGAGGACTCTTCCGCGCAGCAGTGATAGATACGCACCCGCTCCAGCTCCAACACACACGCGGGTTCTTCCTTCAGCGCTCCAGACAGCACCTCCAACATGCTCCGATACCAATTGTTGGATCAGGTGCACAGCAAACATAAATACACACAGCAATTTATCAAGCACATAAACACAAGAATTAACGTGGTTCGCCCAACCAATCTGGGCTACGTCCACCAAACATAGGCATCAGGGGTTTATTAATCAAATTAGGAGATTACATCATGAAATCCTCACTCTCTCTTGGCAAATCATCCGAATGATTGCCTGTTATATAGCATAGACAATCTAACAGCCTCATAACTCCCTCACATCAAATATAGGAGGCATTAACTCCCTCCCAACAACCTGGAGCTAATCTAGGAACTGAATCCCTATTGTTGTCATCCTTCAGAGATTTTTGCCTATTTGACTAAAACATAAAATCTCAACACCAGATTTATGTGGAACAATTTAGACACTGCCAATTGGAGGCAATTATTATCTCTTGAAATTCATAGATGACTACACAAGGAAGACATGGGTCTACTTTCTAAAATAGAAAAGTGATGTGGTTCAGCGCTTCCGTCAATAAAAAGCCCTTGTTGAGAAGGAAAGTGGACCTACATCAAAGTTTTGAGAACTGACAGAGGTGGAAAATACATCTCAAATGACTTCCTACGTTTTTGTAAGGAGCATGGAATTGACAAACAATTTACAATAAGATACACACTTCATCAAAATGGTGTCACATAAAGGAAAAATAAGACCATTATGGAAATGGAAAAGAGCATGTTGAAGGAAAAACATTTTCCAAATGATTGTTGGGTTGAATTTGTTTCTTATGCAACATATATTATAAATAGGTGTCCAATGAAAAGTGTTAAGAATATGGTTCCTTAAGAAGCATAGAGGGGAAGGAAGCATAGTGTCACTCACATGAGAGTGTTTGGATGTGTGGTGTTTGCACATGTCCTGGATGAATTAGAAAATAAGTTGGATAGAAAAGAGGGGGAAATGTATATTTGTTTAATATTCTGATGAATCTAAGGCATATAAACTCTACAATCCATTGACCAAGAAGGTCATAATCAACAGATATGTGCAATTCATAGAAGAGGAAGCATGGGATGGAAGTTTAGAGAAAAAAATCAATGTAAAAGAAAGCATAGCACAAGAAGACAAAGAGGAATTGACAACAACTAATTCCTTAATGGAGACTCATCCTACACATATTCAAGCTCAACAACTGGTCATCAAGTGACACAGCCAGCAAACAATAGGACAGTGTTGTGTGGTCAAGTAAATACTCCTCCAAGTGTGAAACATAGATCAACAATTCCCTATTCTCCAAGTTCAACATCAAGTTACATGTCAAGTCGATATTTGGGAAGCATGAGAGGACAAAAATTTACAAATTTAAGTGAAATTTATGAGCCAAATGAAGTTTATAGCAACACAGGTCTGAATTCTTTATTTGCTTTATTTTTTCATCTATATGATTCAATTCTTTTTGAAGATGCAATCAAGGAAGAAAAATACATAGCAACAATGGATGAAGAAATAAAGGCAATAGAAAAGAATGGCATGAGGGATTTAGTGGATCTTCCAGAGGGAAAATAAGGCATAGGTGTTAAATGGGTCTATAAGACCAAATGAAATGTTGAAGGAAGGATTGAAAGAAATAAATAAGGATGGTTGTTAATGGATACAAGAAACAACGTGGAAGCAGTTATGAAGGGATAGTTGTGTCAATCTTAGGAATGGAGAAGTGTAGACAGTGTTATCAATAACAATACAACATATAAGGAATATATATCAAATAGACGTGAAATCAATGTTTTTTAACGATGTGTTGAAATTTGAAGTGTATGTGGTGCAACCACATGGTTATGAGGTTCAAGGCTAAGAAGACAAAGTGTACAAACTAAAGAAAGCTCTTTGTGGGCTGAAACAAGCATCACACACAAGGTACAACATGATAAACAATTACTTGTTGGATAATGGCTTTAGCAAGTTTGACACAGAGCCCACTCTCTACATCCAAGAGAGTGACAATGAGCTCCTAATTGTTGTTTTATATGTAGATGATTTGATTTTCACAGGGAGTGATGAACTCCTCATTGTTTATTTCAAAGTATTCATGAAAAGTGAGTTTGAAATAACAGATTTGGCATTGTTAAAGTATTTTCTAGGCATAGAAGTGAAGCAAAATGAAAATGGCATTTTTATTCTTCTAACAAACTATGTGTCAAACATCTTGAAGAGGTTTAATATGTAGGACAACATACCTGTGCCCACCCTGTGCCAACTCCAACAATCATGGGTTTTAAACTAAGAAAAGAAGATTGTAGCATCAATGTCAATTCAACACTATACAAAAGCATGGTTACCAGTTTGATGTATTTGACAACAACTAGACTATATTTAATGTATGCAGTGATTTTGGTGTCATGATTCATGGAGACAACAAAGGAGACACATTGAAAAGTAGCTAAAAGAATTTTAAGGTATGTCAATGGAACTAAAGGATATGGTATGTTGTACACTACAATAGGTGATTTCAGGTTGGTTGGATTCACTGACAATGACTAGGCAAGAAGAGTCGATGACAAAAAGAGCATGTCATGCTATGTTTTTCATATGGGTTCAGGTGCCATTTCATGGGATTCCAAGAAGCAACCGATAGTGTCATTGTCTACAACTAAAGTTGAATATGTTGCAACTACAACAACATCTCAATCAATTTGGATTAGAAGAATCCTAACAGATTTATGGCATGAACAAGAATGACAAACAACAATATACTCCAATAACTATTATGCAATTATGCTATCCAAGAATTCTATCATTCACAAAAGGAGCAAGAACATTCATGCTAAGTATTATTTCATTAGAGAGTTGATTAACAATAGTGAAATTGTTTTGTAGCACTATAAGTTACAAGAGCAGTTTGCAGAGATCTTCCCAAAACCATTGACAAAAGATCATTTCGTCTATTTAAGAGGCTATTTCAAAAGTGTCAATGGTGGTAGTTGTGATTAGAGAGGAGTGCTAGAATTAGTTAGACATATCAAACTAAATTCGTGACAGTAGCCATATCTGGAGTACATAGAGAATCATATAGTAGATTTTGTTTTCAAATTGAAGGACATAAATGTAAATGGATTTTTTGAGCCTAGTACAAATTCTCCATTCCTACACTACATCGTTAACTAAATCAAAGAAATATCATCACACAGTTGGTAAATAGTAAATATCAAGATGTACTACCCAACACCTGAAAATTTAGAAAATCAAATTTTAAATATGTGAGCCCATGTATGGTCTTAATTTTCATGTCATGAATTAATACAACAATGTAAATTTGTAATATGTAATGGGGTTTTTAGATGTATGGGTGTATGTTAGTTAAGTTATCGAGAAAATCGTGGAGAAATATTTGGTGGGCACATGAAATTGTTTTTCACTCTCTAAAAATAGAGTCCGTAAATTTATATAAAATTTATGATTTTTCATTGAGTATGAAGGGAACTCAAGTTTCTATTTATTTTGTAATTGCATCTTGTTCTTCATGAAACTATAATCTAAGGGGAGGTTTTTTTTCATGTGCTTCTATTTTGAAAGTTAAGTTCTACCTTTACCACACAAATTCTCTGTTTCACCCTACTCTTACTATGCATAATTTCTGAGTTTTACTGCGCATGATTTTTGGAATTCCAACTCTGTTTTTTTGTTGCGAGTAAAAACTGATTTATTTTTCCTGCACGATATGATTTTTGGAATTCCAACTTTGTTTTTTGTTCTGACTAAAAATTGTTTTATTTTGCCTGTACGAGGGAGTCATTAAATAATTGTTAAGTGTGGATAAACTGCAGCTGCATACATTAAATAATTGATAAGTGTGGATAAATCTTACTAATTACGAATATAAATTACATCCAAAAAAAATACATATATGCAATAAGTCTCTTTTTTTAGTGCAAAACTTGAGGAAAGGTTTGCACAGATTTGATTCCTTTCATTCTTTTTGGCTCATGATGGCTCTGGTGTTAGATGGATCTGGGTAGGTTTCAGTTGTGTGCCGTCACAAAAAAATTGTTGAACATCTAATTGGCCATTTTAAATATGCTAAATATGTCTAGGATTAACATGGTCATTTTAATTTTAAATTTGATCAGTTACCTTAGTTTGTTAACATGATAGATGCTGTTAATAACTATAATGATGAAAAATAATGAAATAAATAAGCAAAGTTGAAATGTAAACTATTCAAATCTTCAACTCAAGTTGTTGTAATAAACATCATACCTTGTCTCTCTTGCTCTCCAATATTGATAGGTTGAATTACTATAACACAAAAATAAATGCACATTGTCAATATTTTTTTTTGTGCTTACACTGAAATTAATGCACATTGTTCATCCAGTCTCTTTAAAAATAATGTATCATCATACATCTTATTATGTCAAATCAGAAATCATTGTTCATCCTGTCTCTTTAAAAATAATGTATCATCATACATCTTATTATGTCAAATCAGAAATCAACATATACACTGAAATCAATGCATCTAATGCAAGAAATCAAATAAAAGTAGAAAACAACATATAGATTGAAATCAATGCATTTAATGCAAGCAATAAAATAGGATTAGATAGTTAACATATACACTAAATAAATGCATATAGTGCAAGAAATCAAATAGGATTAGAAAACAGCATCTACATTGAAATCAATGCATCTAGTGCAAGAAAACAAATAGGATCAGAAAACAGCGTCTACATTGAAATCAATGCATCTATTGCAAGAAATCAAATAGGTTTAGAAAACATCTACACTCAAAATCAATGCATCTAGTGCAAGCAATCAAATACGATTAGAAATCAACATCTACACTAAAATCAATGCATCTAGTGAAAGCAATAAAATATGATTAGAAATCAACATCTACATTGAAATCATTGCATCTAGTGCAAGAAATCAAATAGGATTAGAAATCAACATTTATATTAAAATCTATGCATGTAGTGCAAGAATTCTTCTTCACATCTACACTAAAATCAATGCATCTAGTGAAAGCAATAAAATATGATTAAAAATCAACATCTACATTGAAATCATTGCATCTAGTGCAAGAAATCAAATAGGATTAAAAATCAACTTTTACATTAAAATCAATGCATCTAGTGCAAGAATTCTTCTTCTCTCTTTCGTCTATATAAATATCTCCCTCCATATCTCCTTATTTATCTCTGTATCTCATGCCACACACCCCCTTCCAAAACACACACACTCTCTCTCTCCATATCTATCTCTCTCCCTCTCTCCTCCCCTCTCTCTATCTCTCTCCTCTTCCCTCTCTTCACCTTCCATCTATATCTTTATCTCCCTTTCTGTCTTTTGTCTATATCGATATCTCCCTCCATATCTCCTTATTTATCTATCTATCTCATGCCACACCCCCCCTTCCCAAACACACACACACACTCTCTCCATATCTATCTCTCTCCCTCTCTCCTCCCCTCTCTCTATCTCTCTCTTCTTCGCTCTCTTCACCTTCCATCTATATCTTTATCTCCCTTTGTGTCTCATTTGTCTGTCTATATCACCTACCAATCATGCACACTCTTTCTCCACCACTATCTATCTCTACCTCCCTCTTCTATCTCTCTTCCCTTACCCCCCTCTCCTCCCGCCCCCCCTTTATCTCTCTTTCCTCCTACTCTCCTCTCTCTTTCTCCTTCCATCTCCCTTATCATTACCTCTATCTCCCTCCACCTTTCTCCACCTCCATCTCTCCCTCCATCCACCTCCATCTCTCTTTCTCTTCCCCTCTCTCCTTCTCTCTCTCAAGTCCTCTCTCTCCATTTCTCTCCCACCTCCCTCCATCTCTCCCCCTCATCTCTCTCTCTCTCTCTCTTTTCCCTCCAACTGTCACTATATCCCTCCCTCTCTCCTTCTGTCCCACCCTTATCTCCATCTCTCCTTTGTCTCTCTATCTCACCCCTAAATATACTCTCTCTCCCAAATGTCAACCCTCATGGTTTAAAAAAATAAAAAACTTACAACAAGGCATAGTTTAATTTATTTTATTTTATTAAAATTAACCCTTTAATTAATTCATCTTACATTATAATTTTTTATTTTTTATCTTTTATTTAATTAGGATTTTAATTAATATGAAGTTAAAACCCAAAAATGGTTTTCCATTTTTTATTAATGACTAATCACTAAGTGGTTAACCTAGTCATATAATCACCATGGTTAACCAAATCACATAAAGAAAGGGCTTTTTTTTACTAAATAAACAAGTTTTGGTTGATTTACCGACTATGACTTTCTGTTTGTGAGTACTATAACTTCTTTTTGTGGGTAAATATTTTATTGCATTGTACATAAGAATGCACATGAAAGAGTAGAAAAACTTAGGTTAATCTTTCACTGGATACACTACATCATAACTAATAAAATTGCACTCTACGCAGGCAGGCATTACATATCAAAATAGTCCTACTCTGGTTTCTGTGATTATTCTGTGATTTTACTGTAAATTATTTGTGAGTGAATTTAACAATCGTAGTTGTTTTTCTCCTCCTCTGTCCCTCAACTTTTCGCAGCTTTGCGACATAACTACGGAATGGGCTTTGGTCGATGTATTATTGATTCCTAAGGTTAGCCTTGGATGAAGTGAATTACAATAGTGCAGTAATCAAAATTATATGACTTCCTCAAGAGAATTCAACAATTGTAATTATGTTAGTGTCATACAATTTCCAATCGAATTGCATCACTTTCGAAATCTTCAATTCAATACAATTTCCAATTAAATTCCATCACTTTCGAAATCTTCAATTCAATTTACACTTCTGCCCTTAAGGTTTACACCACCTATCCAAATGTGAGTGAATGTACAAGTCTAATTGTTAAGCTTGTCGGATATTAACGAGTGACAAACGAGTTGTAATACTTTTACACTCTTCTGCTACAAACACATGTTTGCTACGTGAGTTCATCTAGCAAATATAACGATTCATGTTGTTAACTTCCAGCACCTGTTACTAATGATAACGAATCATATCAACTGAGCTACTAAATACCAGATCCTATAACAATGATAATGGACGATGAGTCGTATGTTTATTACTTGACATTTGTGTAAGGGTCATATCTATTTGGATTAATTACACCAACCAAATTAAACGTTTCTATATCTACAGTACATAGTAAATTAGGCAATCAATTTTATTTTCGGGTTGAAGTACATGAATGTAAATGTGTTTTTTGAACTAGCTTATCAGTATAGATCCATCTTAATTACAAATTTAATATGAATCTAGAGATCAAATTTCTTCATGTGCAAACTTATTTTAGAATGCAAAAAATAATATATAATTTTTTATTCTTCAAATTGTGTTTTTGAATGTCATAGAGAGAGATTACATAGAATGTGCATTGAACTATTTTATAAACTCATTTTCTAGTTATTAATATATTTTTAAATATACATCAATATTATTTCATATTGAAATATTTTAGTAATAGATTATTTTATTCTATACAACATTAAAATATTTTCTTTTAATATTTTTTCAATATGTAGATATATATGAAGTGGATATCACCTGTTAAAATATTAATATATTTTTAAATATACATCAATATTATTTCATATTAAAATATTTTAGTAATAGATTATTTTATTCTATAAAACATTAAAATATTTTTTTAATATTTTTTCAATATGTAAATATATATGAAGTTGATATCACCTGTTAAAATATTTATTAGAAGTTTAAGATTTAAACATCTTAGTCATATATTTTCATTTTCTTCTAATTACCTTATATGAAATTATATTGGTCATATGCACAACTAATTAAATATACATAGCATATTTTTTCTTTTTAATTATACACGACATTGCTTTTCTATTTTGAGAATATTTTGTTTTTATTTTTATTTTAAGATAGATAGACATACACGTCGACTTCACACTAGGTTGTAAAATAAACTTTTCGCCTAAAAAAATTCTCCATTCCTATAATATATCAATCAACTAAATTAAAAAATAAAATCAATTTTTAAATATTTATACTCATGTTGAGTATTAACTTTTGTCCTATCATGAATTAATGCATAAAAAATGTATACTTGTTTGTAATATGTAATGGAGTTTTTAGAAAATCACTTTTTAAATGTGTGCTCATGTTTAGTCTTAATTTTTGTCCCATCATGAATTAATGCATAAAAAATGTATACTTGTAATATGTAATGGAGTTTTTAGTTGTGCGGGTATATTTGAATATGTGTGCTGCTGTCTAAGCTTAGTCTTAATTTTTGTCTGGTCATGAATTAATATATCAAAAATTTATGTTTGTAATATGTAGTTGTGTCGGTGTAAGTGATGAAAATTGTTTTTCACTTTGTAAAAACATAGCCTCTAAACCATCTAAAAATTGTTTTTCCACGGAGGGTGAATGGAGCTCAAATCTCCACTTATTTTCTAATTACATCTTGTTTATCATTAAACTATAATATAAAGGGGTATTTTCTTGCACCCATGTTCTAGATTTTACGTTTACATTTTGTTCCACTCTATTTTTACTCCACATATTTTATGAGTGTTATTGCACATGATTTCTGGAATTTAAACTCTGCTTTTTACTATCTGTGAAAATTATTTTTCTTTCCTTGTGTGGTGGAATCATGAGTTGGGTACTCTGCCATGGGTTTTCTGTCTCAAAATTCAATGGTATCAGAGCAACTGTCATTAGTTGGGTCTTTCGCCACGGGTTTTTTTGTGGTATCAGAGCAGTTTCAAGAATTATCAGACCAAGTTTTTAATAAGTGAAAAATGGAAGTTTCAAGCACAAGCTTAACAAATCCTCAAATCCCTTAATTTAATGGAAAAATTATAATTATTGGGTAGTCACAATGAAAGTTGCTTCAAGCACAAGCTTGACAAATCCTAAAATCTCTAAATTTAATGGAAAAACTATAATTATTGGGAAATCACAATGAATGTTTTATTTTCTTCTCAAGACATATGGGATTTTGTAGAGAATGAGTTCCAAGGTCCAGCGAATGCGACATCATACAATGAATTGACACAAGCAAAAGGAGATTCGTTGAGAGACAATTGGAATAAGGACTCCAAATCCCTCTTCTATGTTTTTCAAGTAGTGCATGAGAACATTTTTCCAAATATTATAGCAGCAACAAAGTCCTAACAAGCATGGGAATGGAAAAGATGAAAAAAAGATTAGATGTTGAAAAGATATTTTGAAATTATATGGATGGAGTCTGAGACAATAGATTCATTTTTCATGAAGTCATTGGACTAGTTACTCAAGACAATTGAAGAAAATAGAACAATTGAAAGTGTTTTGAGGAGTTTTCCAGCAAGATTTGATCCCATTGTTTTGGCCATAGAAGAGACAAAGGGTCTCTCACAATTTTCAGTGGATGAGCTTCATGCATCGCTAATTTGTCATGAACATAGGTTGAGTATAACAACAAATTCTTAAATGGAGTATGGCTTCAAGACACAAGCCTCAGTTGATCCAGGTAGAGGCAGAGGAATATCAAATGCCATAGGAAGATGAAGAAGCCCACACAAAGGTGGGAGAATAAGTCCTTGAAGCTCAAGTGGATGATCCAACACTAAAAATCCATGTCCAAATCCAAGACAAAATCAAGAACAAGGTCAGAGGTATGATAAATCCCAAGTTCAATGTCACTATTGTAAGAAGTATGGGCAATATGCAAGTGAATGTATAAAGAAACAACATGATCTTAGTAGTAACCCAAATGCAAATTTCATAAAATAAAATCAAAAGCAAGACAATATGTTTTTAACATGCAATGTCCCACAAGAGAAGCAAAACGATGTATGGTTTCTAGATTCAGGTTACAACTATCACATGACATGGAACATACAAATGTTTTCTACTTTGGATTAAAGTGTAAAATATGAAATGACATTAGGGACTGATAACAACAGGTCTATTATGGGTAAAGGAAGAGTTAATATTCTAACCAAGAACAAGGAGAAGAAATATATGTCAGATATATATCTTGTTCTAGGTTTGAATCACAATTTGATAAGCGCTGGATAGGTCATGTAAAAAGGATCCAAGGTCTTTCTCAAAAATGGATAATGCGCAAGTTTGAATAAATTCTCAAGCATGCAACTAATTGAAAAGGTTCAAATGACAAGTAACATAATGTTTCCCCTCAAGATAAAATGATATTTGAAGGAAGAAGTTGTGTAAGCACAATTGCCAGTGAATTTGCAAGAATATGAAAGAAGAGTTCCAATTGACACACAAACAAACATTCAAGTAGAGGTCAATGATGAAAGCTAGTTATGTCATCTAAGATTTGGGCATCTTAATTTTGGAGGTCTAAATTTGTTGCATAATAAATGCATGGTAAAGGGATTGCTACTCATAGAAAAACTATACTAAATGTGTGAAGGGTGCATTTTGGGAAAACCACATAGAGAATCATTTCCATCAGCAAAGTCAATAAGGGAAAATGAACCCTTGGAAATTGTCCATTAAGATTTATGTGGACCAATGGAGACACTGTCAATTGGTGGCAATTATTATTTCTTGACATTCATAGATGACTACACAGGGAAGACATAGGTCTACTTTCTAAAACATAAAAAGTGAAGTGTTTGAGTGCTTCTGTCAATACAAAGCCCTTGTTGAGAAGCAAAGTGGACACTACATCTAAGTTTTGAGAATTGACAAAGGTGGAAAATACATCTTAAATGAATTCCTACGTTTTTGCTAGGAGCATGGAATTCACAAATAATTTACAAAAATATACACACCTCACCAAAATGGTGTCACATAAAGGAAAAATAAGACCATTATGGTAATGGAAAGGAGTATGTTGAAGGAAAACATTTTCCAAACAACTATTGGGCTGAATATGTTGCTTGTGCAACATATATTATAAATAGGTGTCCAACCAAAAGTTTCAAGAATATGGTTCCTGAAGAAGCACGAAGTGGAAGGAAGTATAGTATCACTCACATGAGAGTGTTTGGACATGTGGCTTTTGCACATGTCTTGGATGAATTAGGAAAGAAGTTGGATATCAAGGGGAGGAATGTATATTTCTCTAATATTGTGATGAATCTAAGGCATATAAGCTCTACAATCCATTAACCTAGAAGTTCATAATCAACATATATGTGCAATTCATAGAAGAGGAAGCATGGGATGGAAGTTTGGAGAAGAAAATCAATAGAAAGGAAAGAATAGCACAAGAAGACAAAGAGGAATTGAAAACAACAACTAATTCCTCAATGTTGACTCCTCCTACACCTATTCAAGCTCAACAAAGTAGCCATCAAGAGACACTATCAACAAGCAATTGGACAATGTCACGCAGTCAAGTAAATACTGATCCAAGTGTGCAATAGAGATCAACAACTCATTCTTCTCCAAGTTTAACATCAAGTGACATGTCAAGTAAAAAAATTGGGAAGCATGAGAGCACAAAAAATTAGAAATTTAATCGAAATTTATGAGCAAAATGAAGTTGATAGCAACACAGGTCTAAATTCTTTATTTGATTTATTTTGTCATGTAGATGATTCAATTCATTTTGAAGATGCAATCAAGGAAGAAAAATGGGTAGCATTAATGGATAAAGAAATAGAGGCAATAGAAAAGAATGACACATGAGAATTAGTGGATCTTCTAGATAGAAGAGAAGACATAGGTGTCAAGTGGGTCCATAAGACCAAAAGAAATATGGAAGGAAGGATTGAAAGACATAAACCAATGCAGGTTGTCAAAAGATACAAGAAACAACATGGAATATATTATGCAGACACATTTGTGCTAGTCGCAAGAATGGAGAAGTGTGGAAAATGTTATCAATAACAGTGCATCATTGAAGGAAGATATATCAAATGGATGTGAAATCAATGTTTTTGAATGGTGTTTCAAAAGTGGAAGTGTATGTGGCACAATCACCTGGTTATGAGGTTCAAGGCTAAGAAGGCAAAGTGAACAAACTAAATAAAACTCTTTATGGGCTAAAACAAGCACCACACACATGGTACAACATGATAAACACTTACTTGTTGGATAAAGGCTTTAGCATGCATGACAGAGAGCCTATTCTCTACATCCAAGAGAGTGATAATAAGCCCTAATTATTGTTTTATATGTAGATGATTTGATTTTCACAGGGAGCGATGATCTCCTCATTGTTGATTTCAAAGAATTCATGAAAAGTGAGTTTGAAATAATAGATTTAGGACTGTTACAGTATTTTCGAGGCATAGAAGTGAAGTAAACAAAAGATGGCATTCATATTTCTCAAACAAAGTATGCATCAGACATCTTGAAAAGGTTTAATATGTAGGACAACAAGCCTGTGCCAACTCCAATAGTCATGGGTTTGAAATTAATCAAAGATTGTAGCAGTAGTGTTAATTCGACAATATGCAAAAGCATGGTTGGGAGTTTGATTTATTTGACAACAACTAGACTAGATTTAATGTATGTGGTGAGTTTGGTGTCATGATTCATGGAGACACCAAAAGAGACACATTGACAAGTAGCTAAAAAAATTTTAAGGTGTCAATGGAACTAAAAGATATGGTATTTTGTACATGACAACAATTGATTTCAGGTTGGCTAGATTCACTGACAGTGACTGGACAAGAAGAGTCGATGACAAAATAAGCACGTCATGCTATGTTTTTCATATGGGTTCAGGAGATATTTCATGGCCTTCCAAGAAACAACCAATAATGTCATTGTCAACAACTGAAGTTGAATATCTTGCAACAACAACAACATCAATATGTCAAGCAATTTGGATGAGAAGAATCATAACAACTTTATGGCATGAAAAGGAAGGAACAACAGAAATCTACTCCAATAACTATTTTGCAATTGCAATATCGAAGAATTCTATATTTCATGAAAGGGCCAAGCAAATTGACATTAAGTATCATTTGATTAGAGAGTTGATTAACAATGGTGAAATTGTTTTGCAACATTGCAAATCGCAAAATCAGTTTGCAGACATCTTCCCAAAACCATTCACAAGAGATAGTTTTGTCTATTTAAGAGATTGTTTCAGAAGTATCAAGATTAGTAGTTGCCATTAATGCGGAGTGTTGGAATTATTCACACATATCAAACTAAATTAAGGCGGAGTGTTGGAATTAGTCACACATATCAAACTAAATTAAGGCAGAGTGTTAGAATTAGTCACACATATCAAACTAAATTCCTAACAATGTAGCCATATCTGGAGTACATAACAATCAGATAGTAAATTTTGTTTTCAAGTTGAAGGACATAAATGTAAATGGGTTTTTTTGAACAAATGTACAAGTTCTCCAATCCTGCAATACATCAGTCAACTAAATTAGAGAAATATCATAACACAGTTGGTAAATAGTAAATGCCAAGATGTACTATGCAACACCTGAAAACTCAGAAAATCAATTTTCAAATATGTGAGCCCATGTTTAGTCTTAACTTTTTTCATGTCATGAATTAATACATCAAAAATATAATTTTGTAATATGTAATGGAGTTTTTAGTTGTATGGGTGTATGTGAGTGAAGGTCTAGAGAAAATCACGAAGAAAGATTTGGTCGGCGCATGAAATTGTCTTTCACTATCTAAAAACAATTCCTTTAAACATCTATAAAATTTATGTTTTTTCCTTGAGGATGAATGGAACTCAAGTTTTCATTTATTTTGTAATAACATCTTATGAGTCCCTATCAACTATAAACAAATTTTTAGACGTATATTGGTTTATCATGTTATAACTTATTTTGCCTCTTCCCTAGGCTCGAAGCTAATCTGAAGCTAAAAGAATAGGTTATAACTTGATGTTTGTTTGACTCTTAAAATGCTACCTAAACTAATCTTGGCATTAGTCTAGGGCATTAAATGTTAGCTCAGCTCATGTTCAGGGACATGCTTATATATAAACATATAAGGAACAAGACATATCACCTCGATTGCATCTGCTATAGTCCTATTTCATTCCACCACTTGTGAGCACATGTCACTAGTGGCACATATCACCATACCATGCTAGACCACACCACATGGCTATTTGCATGTGCTAGCTATGTGCATGTGAATAGTGTGAATGGTGATGATTTGGGCGGTGCCTCTCTCATAAAACTCTAAACATTCAAAAAGGTTGATTGGTTTCTGAAATCTTGAAGCAGCGTCCGATTCACAACTTTCTTAAGGATCTTCCCATTCAAAAATTTCTTGTTACTGTAGACCTTGCTTAATTTGAATGGAACTATTTCTTGTTACTGTAAATGGAACTATTTCTTGATAGGCATGACAGCATAACAATTTTTTCTTCATTTTTTTGTCGTACAACATAACAATTTTTTGTTCATTTTGTTGTAGTTTTTAAAATCCTAAAGCAGCTTCCTGTTCGGAACTTTCTTAAGCAGCTTCTCATTCGGAACTTTTAAGAACTTTCTTAGGCTAAAATTTTAAGAACTTTCTTAAGCTGCTTCCTGTTCAGACTTTCTTGTTACTGTAGACTATTTCTTAATTTGAATGGAACTATTTCTTGTTACTATAGACCTTGCTTAATTTGAACAAGCCATAGGCTGACAGGGCATGACAGCCATAACAATTTTTTTTTCATTTTGTTGTCTCTGTGATTGATCTGTTTGATCTATTCACTGGGTGAACACACTTGCATCACTTTCACCACCTGCATCACAATCACAATATAGATATACAACAAACTTGAATCCTTAGATATACAACAAACTTCAATCAGCATAAACATATATCATATTCAGAAGAGGTAGGTCAATTTTATTTTGCTTGAAAGGATTCAATGTATGATTGACTACTCTGACAATTGGTTGTTGTAGACGTCTAAGTATGTCAAGCAAGTCAGATTAGAAGATTAGAAACACATATAAGCCCAGTTGTAGTCCAATCTCGACAACAGGTAGGTGTACTGCCTCTATAACCTTATAAGAAGTCGGCTAGTCTCTATTCTGTCGCCTTGTTGCACATGCATACTGAGTCTAATACTAATATACGCTATTATGTATGCCCACCCAGGATAATAGCGTAGAAAGTCCATGGCAAAGAAAGAGTTCGGAGGGGCGAACCTTTTCGCACAAACAACGAATGAAGGTTGGGTGATTGAATGAAGGGTGGGTGGAAATAGTAATAGGATATGCTTGTTTTCTTTGCACCTAGCTTTTACGCAATAACTACTGGAGTTTAAGCGACTACTGGATGTATTCTACCAGTGAGGTGGTTGGAAAACAGAGCCAACTAGTGTGACAAAATGTTCGAAATAATACTGAGAGGGGGGGTGGGTGAATCAATATTATAATATCAATAACCTTTTCATTTTCATAATCAGATTCATATATGCTACTTTAGTTAAGGGAACTCCCGTGTACACACAACTGTGTTTAGAGCAACTAGCGTATATCCAACAAACTTATGATTCAGTTAATTCATCATATATTGATCTTTAATCAGTGCATCACAACCATATAAACAACAACCAGGTGTAGTAAAAATAGAACAGATCATCACACACAAGAAACACACATGAACACCAAGATGTAAGGTGGAAACCCAATGTGGGTGAAAACCACCTGCTGCAATCGTCTATGTCTTCCTTTTATTAATAAGAGAATTTTGTTTACAATTTTTGTACTGGTGCAGTCTTATACCAGTATGCAGGCTTCTACCTGCAGAAGGCTACAACCTTCTCTCATTATCCAACTTCTACTAGAAGCTAGATACAACCCCCTAGCTCTTGTACTAGCTGATATGTTTACTAGTATGTAGGTGCCGGCCTACAGAAGGCTACAACCTTCTCCTTTCTTCCAGGGACCACATTTCATAAATTTTCAGACTGGATCCATCAACAACATCATTCAATCATCAAATATATCTGCATCAACCAATCTCCTATTGAACCAACCACAACCAAGTCAATCAATCACTTTGACAACCCATCAATCTGATCTTTCAGAATGTTGTCACTAGAATACAGTAACTAGAACCCAAAATACTGCAACAACAAACAACATCAACTAAAACATAGATTATAAGGTATACGCTACTTTCTTGTGCCGAACCTGCGTGTATATGCACTTTCCTCAAAGCCAACCAGCGTATACATCTATAAATATTAATTCATAATTTTGCAGCTATACCAGAATTCAGCTATACCCAGATCATATCATTTACAAAATAATATATGCGTCAGCATTCAGATCTAGAATATTCATGAGAAAAAACACATAATGATAGTTCACTTTACGCCTTAAGATCTCGATCCATCATTAGATCTTATTCTCCATCAACTGCTAAGGTTCCTCCTTAGTTCAAATCCAGCAATGCACTATAACCCAATAACCTGCATACTAGATCTCACTCTTCATCAGATATTCAATGCTTGAGTACCTTGGCCTAATGATCTTCTCCTCCTTTTATAGTTTTAGGCCTTTCTCAATACCATGGACCAAAACCACTTAGAACCAATACCTTGGATCAAATACCTGGGGTAAATGCCTTGGATCAAATACCATGGACCAAATACTTCGGACCAAAACTTAGTTTCCCAAGGTATACGCGCTTTCCTTTCTGTGAAAGTGCATGTGTATGTTATACGCTCCTTTTGTTCTGTTAACCTGCGTGTATACACGGATTGGTCAATGGTGAACATCCGTATACCTCACTTTCTTCATTCTGTGAAGACTAATCTATCATCATTTTTTGTTTTCCTGGTATACTGTAATCTTTCATCTGAGTGAGTTGCCTTCTGAACTGATTCCTTAAAGCTGCCCTGCATTTCATCACATCTGATATCTCTTTTGTAGATTCATCTAGTTACCGTATACAAATGGGTTGCCATCAAGTACAACACATACATCACAATGCCAACACAAAATTCTTAAACTATCTCTATTCAGAAGGAATGGTTCCCGTGAGCCTATTTTGCTACAGATCCAGGACTTCCAGATTCAACAACTCACCTAATGCACTAATTGCATAGGAATTGTTTTAGATAAACAATATGCTAGTAAATTTATATGCAGAAGTTCTGTCACCTCTAAAACCATTTTCTAATAATAAATTTATATGCAGAAGTTGTGTTAACTCACCTTTCTCAGCTTGCTGAAATTTCTCGGCACAACCTGTTCGAGAGGTAGATCCACTTGTTTATGCATAAGCATAGGATGACCCAGTAGCAGATCCACCAACATCACTTTGTTGAGTTCTAGTCATTGATCTAGTTAAATATAATGATCGATAACCAGTTGTGTTAGTTTAAGATTCACCGATTCATAACTTGTTGAAGCAGCACCGCTCGCAGTTTCTCTTTTTTACTAAGATCCATATGTAGATTCAGTTACATGTGTTTATGGGCTTTACCTAGTTTCTTCAGTTGCCTGAGTTTATAGACTTTCTGTCCCTGTCTCTGGGGTGGTGGAACCTCTCTAGCTTCGGCCTCTGTAGCCACCATAAGCCAACCCCCGGAAGGTGAGGGGCATTGATGGAGTCCGTTTACAAGCAGAAAAAATAAAGGAGGGACGAAGTGCAACAAACGATAGTGCTTACGCATAAGGAGAGAGATTTATGAACCAATCTCGAATAAAAGTGAACAACATGCTCTTTTATGTCGAACTGTATGAAAAATATAGGGAATGTGGTAGAGTCTTTTTGACAAATATAGGAAATGTGGCACAGTCTTTTTGATGCGTGATATTATCATCTTCACATTTGTTCGTATTGACATGCTTCAATTACAAAACTTTAAGGAATTTTAATTTATCTTTTGATTTCGTAGATTTAAAAATAATGACTGAAGTCAAATCATTGTTGAATTTAGCTCAATCTTTGCTAAACGACCTCACCACTGGGTGAGTTCCACGTTAAATGGGCCCTTCTATATTTAGCAACGACATTAAATACCACTAAAAAATAGCAAACACCTTTGAGATCAGACCACGAACGTTTCTCATCTGGTTTAAGATGAATTTCCCATGGCCTCTATAAACCGATATTTAAAGGTAATGCACTGTTCGATTAAGATCGTACAGCACAAATGTTGTTGTGTAAGTTATTGTTATTTTGCTTGCTTTTGTCTATAAGTTATGTTTCTTTGTGCTCAATTATTGGTACCAAGTCTTTTCATTTAGCTGAGCTCTTTTTTATTGTATTCCCTTCTCTGATTCACCATCGGGATCAGAGATTCTATATTACAAGAATTTCAGCGTTCATTGAACATTTGAAGAATGAACAACGCACATTTAAAGCATGAAGCATGATTCAGATGATCGATTTTTAGAAATAAATTGAGGGAGCAGAGCTCAAAAATTTAGTTATTTTTCTAAAGTTTGTGAAGATATTATTTTCTTGTGTTGTGCTTTGTTTTCTTCTCGAGATTTGTCGTCAGCGAGCGATTCTTTATTGCTAGAATTTCAGCTAAATTGATTGTTTTTGGATATTTAAGTATGACTCCATTATCGGTCTCTAGATCTAATTTGAGAGAATGCAGGTTGGAAATTTAGTTATTTTTGTAGATTTATGCAACAACACGATTATTTGTTTTTGTTTTTGAGGCAGAATGGGAGAACACAATAGGATAAGACTGGGAGATGAATTTCGACATTTGAATTCACTGCCTTTGCGAGATTTGATGAAATAACATGATGAAGGTGAGATCGGAGAAGTTACAGCAGAGGATGAGGGGATTTATGAGCCGCAAAGGCAGACCCTAATAGCCATCATAGTACCCATCTCCTAAAAGTCCTCACAGTCTAGGAATATCCAAGAGCATATCTCCTCTGGCTTGTTTGGTTGCACACTGGGTCATTGGAATTCTCTTGCCCCCGATTGGTGGGATTTGTGTGTTCATTTACAAATACCTTTGTTTCTAATTGATGTCTCTACCTCTTAACCCTTCCTACCCACCCTCTGCTATTGTCTATGAACATTACATTCAATGCTATGATGTCTTTGCCTACACACGACATTCAATCTTTTGCTTCCCGGTTAGAGCAGGTTAAACATTGATCCAATTTGCCCTTCTGAATTACTAAAAAATAAGCCTGAATATTCAGGACTAATGAAAATGCAACTTCATTCGCTCAGGTCATATAACCCAAGAACGAGAATGACAAATATTCTACCTCGATTTTCAGGCATCTGAGGGTCCATTCAAGCTCAAATGGATCACTAATTTGCTTCCTATTATCTCATCCAAATCACTAGCCTATCCAATATCGAATACAAATCCTTCTTTTAGATCTATATAATGGCATGTGAATTGGTCAACAAGCCTGAAAACACTAGTGCTATCGACAATGCCTCCTGGCTAGGACTAAACAGTTTTTACCCACCCTGGCAGAAGGGAGGAGTATAATAGTCACATGAGAGGTTCCCTTTATTGCATAATTAGGATTGTGTCAGTTTCGTTTATTTCTCTCTATCTCTTGTGAATCTCAACAGGATATGGTTTGATACTTGGTGAGTGCATTCCAGTTAAGCCTTGAAATTCTATTGTTGTTTGTTGGACTTGCATTTGTTGTTCTAGTCTTTTCGTTTTGTCTAAAGATATTGCTAAATATTTCTTTTTTCAACTCCTCCAACTTTGTTAACTAGAGTTTCTTATGTAAAATTAACAATTTGGAGCCTTCATTTCTGAGTTCTTGCCACCATTCCCTAATCCTTTGCATGAAATTCAGATGGGAAGGCCATGTAATCTCAAATTTGAAGGGGATGTTGGAATTTGAACTAGCAATATGGTTGGAATTACTAGTTGTTGATCAAACCCTGGTGACAAAAGTTACATGAAGAGCTCAACCTTCTTGAGAAACTATGACTCTGTATCAAAAACCCTTTTTCTCTCACTTTGTGGTTACTTCCTTACCCATATTTCTTTCCCTCAATGCCAATTCGATCAATATTTTGTTATATATGATTCAGTGGTTTTTAATTTCCAATCTGATATATCTCTATTGATTTCTTTCGATTGCCATTATATATGTTTCAATGATTTGTGCCATCACCATATTAGATATCTCTATCGATTTCTTTCAATTGCCATTATATATGTTTCTATCTGTACAGGTCAACCCAAATTTCATAGTTGGTACTGGCTTTCTCCAAGAATCTGTTGGAGGACTTAGACCTAGTGAATTCTTGGTCTCGTCTATAGATGTTTCCAACTACTCAGTAATTGCAATAGAACTCATTCCAGAAACCACCCATTTCAACATGACTGAGTTAAACATGTACATCTATGGACATGCAGTCTCTTTTGGCATGTCCAATTTCTTCACATCATAGAAGATGTCATATTTATCAAGGAAAAAAATTTGTTATTATATGTGAATCAAATGATACAATTTTGTGTCTTATCTCGATCCAGACCATCTATACTAAAGATAACTCAACAACAATCCCTCATATCAATATAGATATAGGTGCATTTCAAAGACTGTCCATACATTATCAATACACCCTGCACCCCTAACAACACAAAGTTTAGGCCAAACTATCACATAGTCTTTGCTTTCACACTTTTATTACCGGTTAAAGTGTTCTCATGGAGTTTATTATGTAAAATTAATAGTTTGGAGCCTTCATTTCTAAGTTCCTGCCACCATTCCCTGATCCTTTGCATGAAATTGAGGTGGGAAGGTCATGTAATCTCAAATTTGAAGGGGATGTTTCATGTTCAACTGGCATCATGGCTGGAATTACTAGTTGTTGATCAAACCCTGGTGACAAAAATTACAACAAGAGCTTAACTTGCTTGAGAAACTATGACTCTGTATCAAAAACCCTTTTGCTCTCACTTTCTGGTTCCTTACTTACCTCGAACGTATGTGTTATTGACTAACTCCATTTTTCAATACATCAACTTGTGAGCTTTCGACTTATTGTTTTATGCTCTTATTTTGCAGCTTAATAGTCATTACTAGTTGTACAACTTCTATGAATTACTAGTCTCCGAGTAGCCGAGGACTCTCGTAATGGATCTCGCGGCTTTGGTCTTGCCTAGTTGCGCTACTAGCTATGCGATTTGTAGGCTGAGCAGATTGCGTAATACTATGATCATGTTACGGATCGTGAATATATGCGAAACTGGGATCCTATCTTGATCCGGTGGTGATTGTGCAACACATAAGTAAGCCGGGAACACTCGTTCATTCATTCTGCAAGCAAAAAAGCAAGCAGCATGAACATCTATACCACTTATAAACTATTACCAGCTATAAATTCTTCCATCTTAAGGTAGGGACTAGCTGTCCCACAACCCCTCTTGTTTTTCATGTGCCTGTATTTTCGAAGTTCAGTGTTTAACTGTAGCACACAAATACTTTGTTTCATCGTATTCTTACTATGCATAATTTTTGAGTTTTACTGCACATTATTGCACATGATTTTTGGAATTCCAACTCTGTTTTTTGTGGTCAGTAAAAACTGTTTTATTTTGCATGCACGATGGAGTCCTAAGTTGGGTCCCTTGCCTTAACTTTCAATATCTTCTCACAGTGGTAACAAATGATTAATGATACTTATAATACTTGACATTTGTATATTCATATCGGAGTTGTTCATGTGGCAATGTACATTTACTATGATGATGATGGTGGTGGTGGTGGTTAACGTCCACTAAGACCAAATTGGTCTACGGGACCTATAATTTTCTTAGTTCTTAATTGTCTGGCTTCGCATATTTCTTGGCGAGATTGGTGTTGTAGCTTTCTTTTTTTTCTCTACAGTCTTCCAACTTCCTTTATCTTGCATCTCCTTCATCTCTTCTATTTCTTGGGACATTGTTGTCTTAGCTTCGCGATCTGTTGTGTTTGTCCTTTTGAAGATAATGGGAGAAGAAGTTTGGTTAGGGAGATCTACTTTGCTATTAAATGAAGATTTATTTTGTGTGGTACTCGAATCCTCATAACTGTTGATGCTTGAGGGGTTGTCAAGTTCACTTTTTTGCTGTTGGGCAGGACTTTCCCCCTGCTTATCTTGAGAGTTATTTCTTTCTTGCCTGATTTCCTGCAATTTAGAGTTTTTTGGAGAGTATTCTTCCTTGATGACATTGTAATGTTCTTTTTGTGCTCCTTCCCACCATGTAGATCTGTGGTGATTCTTTCTAGCAGAATTTTTCTGGGAGGCTTTTGGGCAATTTTTGGCTAGATGGCCTCTCTCAAAGTAGGATCGACATCTGAAGAGGACACTTTCATAATCAATTTTCTGGTTCCACACATAGTCTTTACTTGTTAGGTTTATTTCAGCTGGGAATCTGATGCTAAATTCCATTTCCACATAGATGCATGCATAGGTGGTTCTGGCATATTCCTTTATTTCTGGGCACCTGCAATAAAATTTCCCAATTGCATTTCCAATGGCTTTTAGCGAGGATAAATTCTAGGGATGCAAGGGTAGGTTTGGCAATCTCACCCAAACTGGTGCTGAGGTTATGACTATTGTTGAGGGATTGAATGATGGGTTCCATGGCTTCATGAATAGGCCTGAGTTTTCCAAAAACCAAGGGTTGGAATCTATAATACATTGTCTACTTTCGGGGTTTTCAAAATCTACTATAAAGAAACCCCTAGCACAGGGGTAGATAATAATTTCATTAGAAATGATAGCCTTCCATACCTTCGAGATCCAACTGTGTAGAGCTGTCATCCGTTGCCAAAAACCATGGAACCGACAGATTAGGGCACTTTCAAAAAACTTCAAAGCCTCATCGAGTGAGGCCTGGACCACCTGAATAGTGGGAGCTGGAGCTTCACTGACGATAAGGGTAGGAGCTTGCCCCCAAGAGGCGGACGGAATTGAGCCAGCAGCTATCTTCTCGAAGCTGGGAGCCATCTAGATCAAGGCCAATCGATGATTCCCAAGCTTATGTATGCCCCTACAGAAGAATGCGAACTGCCTCCCTCCAGGGCCGATAACAAGCGGGTGTTTGATGAGATAGAGCACATTTGCATCCCTAGGTGGTCGACAGGTTTCTTCCCTCCAATAATCATGACTTTAGCAACAATGACAATAGTAGCAGTGGGGGATAATCAGAGTCAAAGTGTTTCTTACAATTTTGTCCCTTTGTCGTTCAATGAAGTCCAGATCACCAAGCAGAGAGCTTAGGAGATCGTGGTGAGACTTGTTAACAATGCCAATAATAATATCGATGCCAAGCATCCCAGGGTGGAATACTTCACCGAAGATTGTCACGCTCGCAATGGTTCAAATCTCATCGACAACCATCATGCTCAAGCCGTCAGATCTAAAGACAAAGCCCCGGATCTAGCAGTAGATCACCCAGCAGCAACGCTTCCTCTCATAGATCCGCAGTAGCAGTGGTGGATAATCAGAGTCAAAGTGTTTCTTACAATGTTGTTGTTAGGCCCCTATACTACTAGTGTAACCCCTTATTGTTATTAGTACAACCCCCTTATTATATTTATGTACCCATGTAGTGCCCATATTGTTACTATTGTGACCCATAGAAGCCCACTATTGTTATTATTGTGCCCTTACATTATTATTGTTATGTCAACTTTGATTATACTATGACCCCTTAGACTCTTATATATAGAAAGGAGGTCTTTTCATTTGTATCATCCAAGAATTGTTCATTTATGTAATGTAAAGGAGGTTTCCCCCTAGAAGAGGCTGAATTCTAAGGCGTTGATCTATCTTTTCTATCTTTTTGTGAGCTGGTTTCATAACATTTGGTATCAGAGCTTTGGATTCTAGGGTTTCACTGCTCCAAACAGGTCATCATGGTATCTGCGCTATAACTTTTTTTCTCCGACGTTTCAGACACTAAAAAAAATCCATTTGGGACGAAATTGTTATGAACCTCGGGTCCGAATTCCAGAGCATTTTGCACTAGATTTGCGGAGATATGATTTGAGGAAGTCGGTCTTTTTGTAGACTCCTGAATTACATTCCAAACATGTGACCTGGGGAAAATCGTCATGACTTTTGTTTTGAGCATCAGATTGGAATTTTGTAAGAAGTTACAGAAAGAGAACAGACTGTAGTTTCCTGTGTATATTTTTCAGATCCTAAGGTTAACACAGTGACATGTGGAACTTCATACAATTGCAATCTTCTGAAAAGGTATATAATCAGGTCATCTTAGGAGATTGTTCATAACTCTTTCTTGGAGAATCTAAATTTGATTAGACTGGTGGCATTGGAAAGAGGACACAAAGGGCTACTGCAGGTCACCATTTCAGAACTGGAAGAACCGAAATTACAGAGTCATAGTCATTTCAAGCTTGAGCTCCTAAAATCAAGAAAAGGCGATATGAGGAAGTTTGATGGCAAGGATCTGGTAAATTGGATACTTCAGATGGAGCAATATTTTGATCTACATGGTGTACCACTATTACAAAAGGTATGTATTGCATCTTCATATTTAGAACTAGATCAATTTTTATGGTATAAAGGGCTTTGTTCTCTTAAACAACTTGTTACGTGGTCAATTTTCACGGAGGAAATGATGGCACATTATGAGGATACAAAGAACAACTCCTTCTTTAGAGCAACACCACAACAATTGGAAAGAGTAAAAGGGCTTTGTTACATAGTGGAAAGTAAAATTATGGCAACAAGGAAGTCTACCCCTCACAACTATAAATATGGAAGTGTTGTTTCTCCTAGCCTTCCACAACCTAGAAGGGTTACACAACAACAATTGGAAGAAAAAATTGAAAATGGGCTTTGTTACAATTGTGATAGCAAATGCATTAAAGGTCATAAGTGTGCCCAGAAGAAATTATTTTACATAGAGTATGAAGAGGAGGAAGAAAAGAATCAAGAAACATCAAAAGAAGAGGATATACGCCAGGAAACAACCCCAGAGAAAGAAGAAATGAATCAGACCATATCTTATAAAGCATTGGAAAGAATTACCACTCCTCAAACTCTCAAGATAGAAGGACATATCAAGAAGAAAAAGGTGCAAGAAGTGAAAGATCGCATCGAGAAAGAAGAAATTAATCCAACCATATCTTGTAATTCATTGGTCGGAATTACCACTCCTCAAACTATCAAGATAGAAAGACATATCAAGAAGAAAAATGTTCAAGAAGTAAAAGATGACATTGAGCATCAAGAAATGAATTCGACCATATCTTGTAAGGGATTAGAAGAAATTACCACTCCTCAAACTCTAAAGATAGAAGGACATATCAAGAAGAAAAAGGTTCAAGTAGTGAAAGATCACATCGAACATCAACAACAAGTTCTCCAACTTTTAAAGGATAATGCCACATTGGTGCAAAATCGAATGAAACAACAGGTAGATCAGCATCATAGTGAAAAATGTTTTGATGTAGGTGATTGGTTATTTTTACTGCTACATCTCAAGAAAGCTATTTTTGAGAAGGAAATGTTGGCAATACTACATGCATTTAAGAAATGGCGACCTTACCGAATGGGAAGACACTTCAAGGTAAAAATGGATCGTGATAGTCTTAAATATTTTTTAAAACAATTATTATCTTTAGAAGAACAGAAAAAATCTGTCACAAATATGTTGGGTTATGACTTTGACATCATCTATAGAAAATGGAAGCAAAATTTTGTTGCAAATGCACTCTCAAGAAAGGATGAGGATGTGGAAGCATTGTTTTGTGCTATTTCTATTATCCAACTAGATTGGATAAACGAAGCAATGGATGAATGGAAGAAGGACAAAGAAGTATGGCTACTTATTCAAAAGTTGCAAAAGATCCCAATTCAAACAATATTGCCAGAAATTGAAGAGGAAGGAAAAATCATATTGGAACCTAGAGCAGTGATAGAAACAAGAACCCGACAGCTATGAAATCGATCAAAGTCAGAGTATCTCATCAAGTGGAAGAACTTACCCGCTGAAGATTCCACATGGGAGGACAAGAATTTTATACATAAGTATCAAGAACTACTCAAGCGTTGAGAACAAGACTTTTTGAAGGAGAGGGGCATGTTAGGCCCCTATACTACTAGTGTAACCCCTTATTGTTATTAGTACAACCCCCTTATTATATTTATGTACCCATGTAGTGCCCATATGTTACTATTGTGCCCCATAGAAGCCCACTATTGTTATTAATGTGCCCTTACATTATTATTGTTATGTTGGCTTTGATTATATTATGACCCCTTAGACTCCTATATATAGAAAGGAGGTTTTTTCATTTGTATCATCCAAGAATTGTTCATTTATGTAATGTAAAGGAGGTTGCCCCCTCGGAGAGGCTGAATTCTAAGGCGTTGATCTATCTTTTCTATCTTTTTGTGAGTTGGTTTCATAACAGTTTTCCCTCTGTTGTTCAATGAAGTCCAGATTGCCAAGTAGAGAGCTCAGGAGATCGTGGCGAGACTCGTTAACAGTGCCAATAATAATATCGATGCCAAGCATCCTAGGGTGGAAAACTTTGCTGAAGATCGTCACACTCACAATGGTTCAAATCTCATTGACCACCATCATGCTCAAGCCATCAGATCTGAAGACAAAGCCTCAGATCTAGCAGTAGATCGCCTAGCACAAATGTTAGTAAGCTATGTAATTAATAGATCACAACTAACGTGTTGGATTGACCTTCCCTAAGTGTTCTATATAGAGTTGTCCACTACGATAACTCGCTGCTCATATCAATTAATAAACAGTTTCCAACTATTATAAGTTAGTTAAATCAAATTCGATAGATAAAAGGTAGATAAATGGCTTCTCATATCAATTAAGAAACAATTGCCAACTATTATATGTTAGTTAAATCAAATGTGATATATAAAAGGTATATTTGGGTGAACAAGGTTTTACTAGTTAAGTGTTTTGATGTCATTATATGTAATTTACACTTATCATTATTAGAACTTTTATTATCATAAATTCATTATAAGTTGCATGGTTAGTTGTTTTAATTCATGAACTCATAACGTCTGAAATAATTGAGGCAAAGAAATAATATATTTGTATTTAATGATTAATTTATTTTTTAAATTTGTAAGATAACAATATTAAATTTCATCAAATAATTTTTTAGAAATAATTAATTCATATATATATAACCGTTAGAGAATTAAAGTAATTTAGATATTTAAAATATATATATTAGTTTTCTATTAACATATAAATGTTACTAATCTAAAATTAGTTGAATTTAAATAGTTCATAAATTTAATTTCAACAAATATTTTTACCACATTAAAATTTTAAATTAGGTCAAATTTTAAATATCTATACCTTTTACTAAAGTCAATATCATTTCTTAAATCTAAAGAAAAGGGCTAATTCAACACAAAGAATTGAGACTCTTGCTCTAAAATCTTTTAATTAAATATCTGTAAAATGAATTTTTAAAAAGAAAATCATATCCTATAATATGTTAAAATTTTTATAGACAAAAATATTTCCAACTCAAAGTCATAATAATTGAAAATATTAATTTGATGTCTTTTTATTATAATTTTAGTTATGGCACTATGTAAAAGACATCATTAAATATAGTTTTAATATTAAAGATTTAATATTATTATTAATAATATTATTAAATCAAATAGTCATATTAATATATTATAATATTAACGTAAATTTAGATTAATATAATATTAACCTTAATCAATATTAAATTTGCTATATTATAATATATATTAATATATGAAAAGATATATTAACTTTAGATCCGGGCGAGCCCATTAGTAGGAATGTAACCTCTGAGGGCCGGGAAAAACAAATGAATAAAATGATAGAGGTGGAGAATTTGATGAAATAAATTTTGTGCAATTATCCTTTAGCTAGATTTTTATTTATGCTCTAATAATTTTATATAAATATTTCCCACCAAAACATAAGAGAAAAAAATAATCTAAAATGCCTTATTTTAAAGACCAAGATCGGATTTTTTATTTATTTAATTATATGAAAACGAACTCTGCATTTAAAGATGTTTCCAACCAAAACATAAGCGCAAAAAAAAATCTAAAATGCCTTATCTTAAAGGCAAAGATCGGGAAAAAAATATCTATTTACATCAAAACGAACTCTGCTTTTCAATTTTTTAAAACTGAAAATGTGAATTTTCTATGATTGTGAAAGATTAGTGAAGATCCTTCAAGATTCTATTATTACGAGGCTGGGTTTTACAGGACACGCACTAAAATATTCGACTAAAATATTCACTTGTGCTGCTGACTGTCTGAATGATTGAAACCTTTATATTTAATACAGTAGATATTAGTAACGATCCGTCAAACTTCTATTATTACTACATTGAATTCCAATAGTTTTACCTTACATTGCATTGGATTCGAATAAATGTGGGTCAAGTATTTACTTGAGCTATTGATGGTCTTAATCCATGTTTCCAATGCTATAAGGAAAACAAAGGAATTTTTTTTTTTTTTTTTTTTAACGGCGTTATCCAAGAAAATATCAAAAGCGGTCTTAATATATGTTACCAATGCCATAACGAAAACGAAGGACTTTTTTCTTAAACGATTTTTTTTTGGAAAATATCAAAATCAATTTTTTGTTTGCCGCCTGTTGATAATGTCGTTGATAATCTTGGAATAATGTAAAAATGATATGTTCAGATAGAATTGATGAGATGTGTTTGATTCTATCTTAATTTGTATTGTGAGTTGGTGATCCGAATTATTTGAATTTAGATTGTTTTAGAGGCTGTCTATGTGTGTCTATATAATGTACTCGATGTCCACTACTAATTGTCCAAGCAATTTGATCAATAAAATTTGGTTTTATTCTTGTGCATCTCTTTGATTTTCTAATTTAGTATCAACGCTGAGGGTGATGTGAACTAAAAGATATGTTGTCGAGAGATCTTGGAGGTTTGATGCGGTTGTGGTTAAGCAGTGAAATCTGAGGTGGCCGCATAATTTTGACGCAGTCATCTGTTGCGGTGTACTATTTGTGCATGATCTAGATGTGATCGTTGATCGCAGAGAAGGGCCTCTGGCTGCGGCAAGAGCTAACGAGCCTGTCATAGGGCATTAAATGCCCATTTCGCTGCAAGCTCGATAGCCCGATAACACATCGCGCTTATTTTTTATTTATCTACTCACCGCGCGCGTGTTATCGGGCTATCGAGCTTGCAGCTAAGCGAACATTTAATGCCTTATGGCAGGCTCGTTAGCTCTTGCCCTCTGACTACTAGTGTCGTGGCCGTGTAGAGTACAGTGATCGTTTTGTGTACCCTATGTTTAAAAGCCAAGTTGACTTTGAGATGCTGACGAATTGTCCAATAGATCCTGTGTAAACCCTCGACCCATAGTCTACATACTAATTGAAAGAGTTCACGACCGGAGTTGCCGTTGAATATTTCACTCTTCACTGTGAAGTGTTTACCTTCTTTTTTCCTTTGAAACTGAAGTCGCCTGGTGGTATAAAGATTTCATAAGGAAAGTTATAAAGTTTTCATAACGAAAGTATTTTTGTGAACGTGAGTTTTTATATGGAGACATAAGGGATTAAAAAGGAAATTGAAGTCACTTAGTGGTATAGAGATTTCATAAGGAAAGTTTTAAAGTTTTCATAAGTGAGTTTTTATATGGAGACATAAGGGATCAAGAAAAAAAATATGGTAAAAGTATTTTGGGTGAAAATAATTCATATCAAGTTTGTATTTGGAGAGAAAATTGGGTTTGGTCCAAAAAAAAAAAAGAAATAAAGAGTATTTTTTCTCTTCGATTTATATTTGAAGTAAGATTAGAATCTTGTTTTTTAGATCCCGTGTATTTGGTTTTGGATCTGGTGAATTTGGATGTAGATTTGGTGAATTTGTTTGTAGATCTGGTGGATTTGGGTACATTTTGTTGATTGGAGACAAAACTTTTGTTATTATGTCAAATTTTTTTGCTGAAACTTATTTAAATGATTCCACAAGGCTTGATGGAGGAAATTATGCAAATTGGAATTTCAAGGTATTAACAGTTTTGGAGGGAAATAATTTGTGACCCATAGTGAGTGGGGCAGAGCCCAAACCCACTGTTGTTGCAGCTATTCTAGATTGGGAAAAAAGGGGAAGAAAAGCAAAGGTGTTGCTACGAATGTCAATTAAAGACAACATCACTCCTCATATTAGGGATTGCAAAACGTTCAAAGAAACATGGGATGTTTTCAAACGCTTGTATGGAACATCTAATACTAATAAGATTTTGTTCTTGAAGACCAAGCTTTTGTCAATTAAAATGGAGGCCAATGAAAGTATAAGCAATTTCATTTCCCATGTCAAAGAGCTAAGTGATAAGTTAGGAGACATTGGTGAAAAGGTGTCCAATACTGACTTGGTCACTATCGCATTAAATGGCTTAGTGCAACATTATCAAATATTTGTTTCAAGTCTTTCAGCTAGAGAGAAGCCTCCTACTTTTGATAAATTGACAGGTATTCTTCTACAAGAGGAAGAGAGGATGAAAAACTTCAATTTGGGCTCAAACTATTCAAATTTGACATTGGTAGCCAAGGGTAAGAAACCATAAAAAAGCAAGCCATGGGACAAAAGAAAAGGAGGAAAGTTTCAAGAAAAGCAAAAATGTATGGTACAATCTAAATTTCAACTTCATGATAAAATAAATGACGATTGTTATTATTGTGGCAAACCTAGACATCATGCTAAGGATTGTTATAAAAGGAAATATAATGAGCCTAAACAGATGAACAAAAGGCATAATGGGAATTTTGTGGACAAAGTCACATCAATCAATGATGGATTTAAAAATCTCAAATTGTTTGTTTCTAAGGTTTCATTGTTTGCTGACACTGATGATGTGAATGCTTGGTTCATTGATTATGGTGCATCACACCATATGTCTTGTAATAAGGAGTGGTCTGATGAATATCATGAGAACATTGATGGCACATTTGTTTATCTCAGAGATAATAGATCTCTTCAAGTTTAAGGATATGGAATAATAGGTATGATGTTACCTAATGGAAAAGAGAGACAAATCCATGATGTGATGTATGTTCCTGGAATAAAAAAAGAATTTGATTTTTGTTTCTACTATTGTTGATCAAGATCTAAAGGTGGAATTTGTCAAATCACATTGTGTTGTTAAATATATCCAGGAATGCTACAAGGTTATTGCCACAGTTACCAGAGTTGGAGATTTTAATAAGTTGAATGTGAGCAGGATAGGGCATCAAGCATTGGCATCTACAACAATGTCAATAGAAAGGTGATGGCATCAAAGGTATGGGCATTTAAATCACAATGATTTAATGTTACTTTAAAGAAAAACAATGGTTGAAGGTCTTCCTATTATGAAGAATAATCATGTTGAATGTGAAGCATGGGCACTTGGCAAGTAACATTGAGAGGAATTTCTTGTACATGAAGAAAAAAGGCAAAGAGAAATACTTGAATTAATTCATACTGATGTATGTGGACCTATGCAAACTAGATCTCTTGGAGGAGAATTGTACTTTCTTATTTTTGTTGATGATAGATATAGATACACTTGGGTCTATTTCATAAGAAAGAAAAGTGGTGTTTTTGAGTACTTTAAGGGATTCAAAAACATGGTGGACAAACAAACTGAGAAAGACATCAAAATTCTCAGATCTGATCACGGGGGAGAATACAAATCAAGAGCTTTTAATCAATATTGCAAAAGTCATGGGATTCTACAACAATTTATAGTGCCTCATACACCTCAGCAAAATGGAGTTGCTGAGAGGAAAAATAGAACACTAGTGGAATGTGCACAGAGCATGCTTCAAGGTAAAAATATCTCTAATAGTTTTTGGGATGAAGCCATTGATACTGTTGTTTATTTGAAAAATAGGATTCCAACCAAAAGTTTATATCTAAAAACACCTTTTGAAGCATTTTATGGATATAAACCAAAATTAAATCACTTAAGAGTTTTTGGATGCAAGGCATTTGCACATATTCCATAAGATAAAAAATAAAACTTGATGTAAAGTCAACTAAGTCCACATTCATTGGTTATTGTGATGATCAAAAGGCATACAAGTTATTTGATCCCACTTCACATAGATTACTTGCAAGTAGGGATGTGGTGTTTCATGAAAATGCAGATGAAGGTGATAAAATGAATAACACATTTGTATGGAATGATATTGATGATTATGTCAAAATAGAAGCAAGTTTTGAACAGGAATAGGAAAAGGTAAAAGATCAGGTACAGGTTCAAGAGTAGGAAGCGTCAAGCAGTGATGACACTCCAAAAAGAGAACAAGAGACTCCACAAAGCAGAAAGAAGGATGAAAGCAGTAAAACGCTAAGGAGGTCACCATGTCAAATTCTGATGTCTCATGTAATGAATGTTGTAGAACCCTCAATTTATGAAGAAGCTAAAGAATATAAAGAATGGAGAGATGCAATGAATGAGGAATACAACTCTATAATGAAGAATGACACATGGGAATTAACAAAATTTCCTAAAGATAAAGTTCCCATAGGATGCAAATGGTTGTCCAAACCAAAGTTTAATGCTGATGGTAGTATTGATAAGTATAAATCTAGATTGGTTGCAAAACGCTATTCATAAAAAGAAGGCATTGGTTACGAAGATACTTTTACACCTCTAGCTAAAATGAATACAATTAGAATGATGATTGCATTAGATACAAAACAAAATTGGAAAATGCATCATTTAGATATCAAATCAACTTTCTTAAAAGGTGAATTAAAAGAAGAAGTTTATTTGGTTCAACCTGAAGGGTGTGTAAACAAGTCACATGAGCATCTCATTTTCACGTTAACGAAAGCTTTGTATGGTTTGAAGCAAATACCAAAATGTTGGTATGTGAAAATTTATTCATTCTTCTATGAAAAAGGTTTTGTAAGAAGCAAAAGTAATCCTAACTTGCACATCAAGAGGGATGAAGATGGGAATATTTCCTTAATATCTTTGTATGTTGATGATCTTATCATAACAGGCAGTGCACTCAGGTTGATTGAAGAAATTAAAATTCAGTCGCCAAAGGTATTTGAAATGAAGGATCCTCGTGAATTGCATTATTGTTTGGGTCTTGAAATTTGGAGGGAATCTGGTAAGCCAATCATCACACAAAGAAAATATGCAAAGACAATCCTTGAAAGGTTTCATATGTTAGAATATAAATCAATGTCTACTCCTTTGGAACAAAATGCCAAGTTGTATAATGATGATGGATCTAAAGAAGTGAATGGACCTTTGTATCGTCAATTGGTGGGAAGTTTCAACTACATCACCACTACTAGGCCAGATATAATGTATTCTGTCAGCATCCTTAGTTAATTTTTGGCTAAGCCTTGCAAAAGCCATTGGAAAGCACAAAAGAAAGTCCTTCGATATTTGAAGGGAACAATTTATTTTGTTATTTTGTACACTGATGAATCTGATGTTGAGTTGGCAAGTTTTTTTGATTCAGATTGGGCTAGAAATACTGATGATAGAAGATCAAACTCTAGATATGCATTCAATTTAGGATCGAGGGTCACATCATGGAGCAGTAAGAAACAACCAACTGTTTCTTTGTCATCCATAAAAGTTGAATACAAAGCCTTGACCAATGCAACTTGTGAAGCTATTTGGTTAAGGAGGATTCTTGAAGATGTTGGAGATGTTGGAGAAAAACAAAGAGGACCAACAAGTATCAAATGTGATAACGAGAGTTCCATGAAGCTAGAGAATAATCGAATTTATCACGCCAGAACTAAACATATTGAGTTCTAACATCATTTTGGAAGGGAAAAGATACAATCAAATGGGATTCATTGAGTCTATTGTAATAAAAGTGAGAATGTAATTAACATTTCTACCAATCCTCTTGGAAATATGAACTTTGAAATATGTAGACAAGAACTAGGCATTGTTGAAAATCCATTTGTCCATTGAGGGGGGGTTTTGGAATAATGTGGAAATGATATGTCTAGATAGATTTGAAGAGATGTGTTCTCGTAGTTAGTGTTTGAGTTTATATGTCATGAGTTGTGTCTTCATAGTTTGTGTTGTGAGTTGGTGATCCGAATTATTTGGATCTAGATTGTCCTAGAAGCTGTCTATGTGTGCCTATATAATGCATTGGTTGTCTAAACAGTTTGATCAATAAGATTTGGTTTTATTCATGTGAATCTCTCTGATTTTCTAATTGTAAAGGGTTTTCCTAAATTTGAAGGACATTTTAATTTTAATATTATATTTTTTTAAAGAAAAACATCCCTATTTTTTCTACTTCAAATATTATTGAGGGAGACATTGCATTTGGTGACACTTCTTGGATATGACCATGGTGTAGCTCTCTCTCTCTCTCTCTCTCTCTCTCTCTCTCTCTTTCTCTATATATATATATAGTCATAACCTCGATCGAGGTGGAGGACTTTGAAATCCGTAATGAGGGCCGACGGGGAGTAATTCCATGTGAAGGACAATTTTCGCATCAGAGAGGTTGTTAGGATAGTTGTCGAATGGGTTGTGAACCTTCGAGAAAGTTGTTGCATGCTATAAGGATAGTTCCTTTCCATTTGTTATTCTTTCGCCTTCCAATTATGGGATATAGTGCCAGTGGTGCAAACATCATAGAGTATGCATGCGTTATCACCTTGTGCATGCTCTCTTGTCTAAGAACTTCAATTTGGGTAGTTGTTGTTGGAGGTTAGGGAGTTGAGCGTTTCTTCGCCTATGGTACATGTCGCTTCATCTGGAACCCTTGAGCCAAGTCAATAACAATCTTCTCTGGCGGTTGGTTGTCTGAGCTGACAAGAATTGAAGTGGCCTTCTAGTTTGAGGAGCATAACAATTGGATGGACCTCGGGTTGCAGGGAAGGAATTTGGTAAGATTTCTGGGCTTTTTGATCTACATTTGTATTTTCCTAGCCCTTTTCATGGCAATGCATTTTGGTTGTGCTCCATTTACTTGCTTTCAGGTGAATTTTGGGTTTGGTGTATGCATAAAAAAAAGATGTGCCCGACTCTCAACATTTGGAGGTTGGAAAATGATTCTGTGTGGGTCATCGGTGCATGAGGATCTTTCTTGGTTTGGGTGGCCTGGCCTCCGCTTACGGGTGGCCCTACTGCACTAGTTGAGCTAGGGAACTCCTGTTGGTGTAAGGTGGTGGTTGTGTAGTCTTGTTGGAATGATGGCGTCTTTCCTTGACTGCAAACTTAGACAGTAAATCCTAGGTCAATTAAAGTAGACTATCCTTAGAGTGGGTGCTTGGGTGCGAGTTTTGACATTTTGAGGCAGAGGGGGCATGCCTAGCGATGAGTATGGCCCTGTGGTCTGTCAAGGGGTAGAGGTGACTAGGCGAGTATGGAAAAAGCTATAGGGGTGAGTGGATTTAGTTGATGTTTTGGAACATCGTCATACTCACTCCCCTGGCCATCTAGTCCAACCTGACACTTTGTAGTCCCTAGACTTACAAATTGTTATATATCTGATCTGAAAATATAAGATAATTTAAATAAACCCATAAACAATAAGAGAGAAATAGATGGAAATTCTTCTTTATTAATCAAACCCTTATGGTAGGGCAACACCATACATTCACTCCCTAAGGAAGGAGAACACTCCACAAGCCATATGCCTGTTCATACAATATTCCTTGACCTCTCTCCCTGTGGAGTCTCTAGCCTCTATATAGACCTCATACATACAACACCATGGGTCATTACCATCATTCCCTCATACCATCGAACTAATACCATGGGCCCATTACATTATTACTAACTACTTGTGGTCTCTTACATGATAAGAGTTAACCACCTTATTTATTACTATGGCCCATCCCATTATTACATTATTCCCTTGGGTACCTCCCTTTGTACCCCATATTATCCCCCCTACGTATATAACATTCCATCTCCTTTAGCATGTTTCGTCCCCGAAACATGGGAAGAACACAAATAATAAGATCTACTCAAAAGAGTAGTCCACTGGTACCATGCGCGTGCATCTAGCCATCCAAGAGAAAGGTGAACCCTCGATCTCGTTGGTGCCTCGCTCGCTTGAGATGGAAGTTGACTGTGACAGCTCTTCTATGTTGATATGTAGTACGTGGATCTTCGCTCTTCTCTATTTGTCCTGCGGGGGTTGTTGTCCTTGTGGCTAATTGGTTTCCATCTTGTTGGTTGTTGTCTTGCGGGGTGATGTGGGTGATGATATGTTGAAGTTTTAGCCCACGGTGTCTTTTTCTTTAATTCACCCCTAACTAGAGCCTGACTGTTATATTGTGGTGCCTATTGTGGTGTCTTATTTTCAAATATTACTTCAACCACTGAGCCCTCATCGGATGTATCAGTACCTGTAACCTTTTCTGCTTCAGCCTCTGTTTGTGTTTGATTGTCGATCATCACTGGCTCATCATCTGATATGTTAGTTCCTAGAACATCTTCTACTTCAGCCTCCTTGGACTCTACTTGTTTATTAATGGAAATATCCTGTAATGTAATTTTCTTCTTTTTATACCAGAGCTTTAGGAATTTCTTCTGCACATTAATATTTATAGTACCCACCGATTCCATCCATGGGTATCCCAAAACAACATCCATATTATCCATCTCTGAAGTATAAAAATCACCATGCAACACATACTTATCCATAGAAATCTTCAAATCCTTATACACTTGAACATCCTCATCATCCACCTGTGTGTTTTCAATGTGTTTTGCTAGAACTTGCAATTTTTTTGCCAAATTAACATTGATAAAATTATGCTTGCAACTAGGATTTATAGAAACAATGATCTTCTCTTTCTGAATCAATCCATGAACCTGCAATAAGGAGATACCAGCAGAAAATAACCCTTTAGATTTCTTGGTTTCTTTCTTTCCCGTAAAAATAAAATCTTTGCTAGGCTATGTGTCTGTCTGTGTGAGCTTATCCACAAGATTATATTTACAGTCAAAGTGGTCACAAATAGTTTTTACGAACATCTCCCAAGTAGTTACCCTTGGATGGCATTTTTGATGACATTGCCACCATTGCCATCTTTTATGGTCCAAGTACATTTTTCCCACACTCAGCTGAGTCTCATCATCCATGATGTAATTCAATATGAAATATTTCTCCATTTGTGCTAGCCATTTGGTTGGATGAGAGCCATCAAATTTATACACGTTCTTCTGATCTAGGCCCGCCATCACAAAAATTTTGGCGAAAATTTGAAATGGCCACAATTTCGTCAATATTGCTCAGAATCCCTATTATGACCTGTTTTTGGAAATGGAACAACCATTCTGGATCTCCCCATGTGATATAAATCTTGATCCAGGCACTGGAATTTCATATCTACGTTGCAACTCTTCCGTCGTCACCAAAATTTATGCAAAAAAGAGCTGATTTTAAATCAGCGATATCTCCCGCATCCGGACTCTGATTCGACTGATTTGTTTTTTGAAATCAGGTATTTTTTCACAAAGAATTCAGATATGCAATTAGATTTTGCATATTTTTCCCCAAAACGTACATATCTGCGCCGCAAACTCGCTTCCCCGAAAAAATGTCTGCAACACCACTGATTTTTGGATTAGCAATATCTCCTTCATCCGGACTCCGATTTGGCCGATATTTTTTTTTTAAATCGGGTATTTTTTCGCAAAGAATCCAGATATGCAATTAGATTTTGTATATTTTTCCCCAAACTATACAGATCTAATCTACAAACTCGCCGCCTCAGAAAGTTCCTGCAAAAAATAAAAATATTTCTCCACTTTTGCCCAAAAAAGTGCTCCGATACCACTTGTTATATATCTGATCTGAAAATATAAGATAATGCAAATAAACCCATAAACAATAAGAGAGAAATAAATGGAAATGCTTCTTTATTAATCAAACCCTTAAGGTAGGGCAACACCATACATTCACTCCTTAAGGAAGGAGAGCACTCCACAAGCCATATGGATGTTCATACAATATTCCTTGACCTCTCTCCCTGTGGAGTCTCTAGCCTCGATATAGGCCTCATATATACAATACCATGCGTCATTACCATGGTTCCCTCATACCATCGAACTAATACCATAGGCCCATTACATTATTAGTAACTACTTGTGGTCGCTTACATGATATGGGTTAACCACCTTATTTATTACTATGGCCCATCCCATTATTACATTATTCCCTTGGGTACCTCCCTTTGTACCCCATATTATCCCCCCTAGGTATATAACACAAATTCAACTTATCTTGACTACGTTGGAGTACATGGGTGGACAACACCTTCACAACTAGAATGAAGTCGTTGCATTCCTCAACGATCTTCAAAAAAATCAATGGGACATCCTTGATCGTTTGGATTCTTTGTAGCGATTTCATAGGCATACGAATGACCACTTACATGGGTGGACAACACCTTCACAACTAGAATGAAGTCATCGCATTCCTCAATGATCTTCAACAAAATCAATGGGAAATCCTTGATCGCTTGGATTCTTTGTAGCGAGTTCTTAGGCATACCAATGACCACTTAGATGACTGTGGTTGATGTGGAGTTCCATGGCCATTAATATTTTTATCATTCTACTCCTCTGGGTGCTAGTCAAAACCAAATTCTCCTCCAATCTTGTGATGTTGGTTGGCTATTTGTTTGTTTTGTGTGTGTTTTTTGGCTATCTAAATGACTAATTTATGGTCCTTTTGTAAAGCTTGGTGAATTTTCCTTAGATTTTGCATTGCTCTCCTGGCCAACAAATATGGTTCGGTTGAGATTGGGAGAGCAAAGATCTTTCTTTATATCAAATGCAATATCTTGACAAATTAATAGATTTTTTTGAGTGACAAACAAAATAATATATTTATTTTATTATTATTTAAGTAATTATTTTGAATGTAAATAATCTTAGGAAAATTATATAATGAAATTTATTAAAATAATTTTAAAATTTTAATCATGTATTTAAGTTTTAGGTGGTTAATCTATTTATCTGTATATAAGAAAGAAAATATAATAACTAGTTATAAATAGTATTAAGTCTTATTCTAACACCAAAAGAAACATTTATTCTAGAAGAAATTCATCTTGGGAATAAAGATTTACTTAGGCTAAGAAGTGAGGGGCTTGGTGAAGGTGTAGTAAATTACGTTGTTCACAATAAGTGACAACTTTTGAGACTTGGCCAAGTTGTATTGTGAAGTAATGAAAAATGTTATGTGAAAGCTGAAGAGGTGGACATGAGAAAATAGAAGGCAAGGGAAGATACCACTTGAGGGCTCAGAGCTTTGCTTAAGATAATTAAATGAATGAGAAATTGCAGGATTTGAGAAAGATTCTCTTTAAAGAAGAATAGAGGTTGGATCCAACGAATAAAGGTTACACCGAATCACATCAATTTAGATACCTCTCAGTGGTGGACATTTATTAGCAAGTGAAAATAATCATGGAGAAAGGAGAAAGTCTTTGTAGAAAAGTTTGAAGAGCAACTATGAAATATTTCTATAACTAGATGAGACACAAAGGAAGATAAACAATATGGACAAAAAGATAAACATATTGATCAAACACTAGGTAGCATTAAGTTAACTAAATCAAAAGCCTAAATTGATCTATGTGAAACCATTTAGGTAAATCCATGTGAAACCATTTAAATAGATTCCCCACCTAACACACATATATATATTTTTAATTTTATTTATTATATTATAAACATAACCAATCATATAATGCATCCATCAATCCTAAACAATAATATAAAAACAATATTTACATATTTTCATCCCATTATGCAAAAAATAAAAAAAATAAAAAAAAATAAAAAATAAATAAATAAATAAAAACAAATAAATCTAAATCTCTTATAATATAAGACCAAAAAAAACTTAAATTCCTTATTGGTTTGATTCCCCTACCCATATTGTTATCTTTTACCTTTTCCCATCATATAATACAAGTTACCCAACTTTATATATATACCTACGTTTATTTTATATATAAAATCATATATTACTTTTAATTGCAATTTAAAGTAATATATGATTTTATAATGTTATATTTTCTTAATTTCATATAACGACCAATCATTACATAAAAGTTGATGTTTAAAAAAACAATCACTTATAGGATTTAAAGTTAGTCTAATTATAAATAAAAAATAAATATATTAATAATTTTAATTGTATTAAATCAATCACTTATAGGCTTTAAAGCTAGTTTAATTATAAATAAAAAATAAATATATTAATAATTTTAATTGTATTAAATTTTTAATATTGTATTTATTTTATAAAATTTAATTCGCTTTATCAAAATTGTTTTTTATATTAAGATTTAGATTTTCGAAAATAAAGATTTAGCCTTTAAAAAATTATTATTAAAAAAAATTAAAATATAAAGTTTGGATTTTTTTTTTTTTTTTTGTGATTTTCTTTGTAGATTTTTTTTTACACTTCAATATTAAATTTATCAGTTGTTTTAAAGTTTGACATTCAATTTTTCATTTTTAATGTAATATATTATTTTAATAACTTTTTTAAAATTGTATTTTTACATTTTACAATTTTTTTTAATTATGAAATTTTATATTTTATTATTTTTTTAAATATAAAAATAAAATTTAAATATTTTTTTTTTGTATTTTTCAATGTTAAATAAAACAAATTAATTTCAATAAAATTTAATTACCACTATTATTATCAATTGAAAAATAAAAATATTCCCCACAAATTTATGTTGTATTACCACATTTGTATAATTACTAAATAATCATAGAAACAATATTACTACATCACACGTATGTGGACATGTTCATGTTGATGGGGCATGGGGAAGTAACAACACAGAGAGGATCAGAAGGTCACAGGAAAAGAGGGGAAGTAGGTGGTGAAGACAGCGAGGCCAAATAAGGAAAGAGGAGCAAATGGCAAGAGGCGAGAAATAGCGGTGTAGTTAAGAGAGTAGCAGTGGGGAGAAGGCAACCAAGTGGGTAAATTAGAGAGCAAAGGGAGAAGTTGGAGATAACTACCTCTAGATGCATGAGAGTAATAGGGGCGGGATAGAGAAGGTATATGGAACTATAAGAAAAAAGAGGCTATAAGAATAGAATCCAAACAGATGAGAATCCAAGACTAGAGATAAAACACAATCAAAAAAGGAAATGAGATCATGGATGAAGTCGACGCCCACTAAAGACTCTTGATACCTAGGGTTTTTCTTAGAAGATCCGTTTGGAGTAAAAAGGGAAATAACAGCTTGTCCTTAATGCACCATGGAGCCAGATGCGTCACATCGTTTAGTCATTGTCCACGGAAATAGGAATTTCCAATTAAAAAATGGAAAGAGGGGAAGAGTGATGGTACTCCTCCTGCCAAAGCTCATAAAAGTGGGCCAAACAATACCCACAAGATGGCTTGCAGGGGCACTTAAAAGATATGATGACCAGAACAAACAAAAACTCAAATTCGCAAAGAATGAGCAATGGAATAAGTAAAAACTCATTGAGAAAGGCGGCAAACAACAGGGAAAGACAATTATCATGCACAAGAGCCAAGCTAGCCATGGCTTGGCATTTCAAATGGAAATCAATGCATTGCTAAGATTATTCTCAATAATATAAATATTTATTCAATCACTTATATATGGGGAGTTTGGCATTTCAAATGGAAATCAATGCATTGCTAAGATTATTTTCAATAATACAAATATTTATTCAATCACTTATATACGGATGGGTGGCTTGGCATTTCAAATGGAAATCAATGCATTGCTAAGATTATTCTCAATCATGCGAATATTTATTCAATCACTTATATACCGATGGGTTATCTTTATTTTATAATAAGTTTTTACAAAGAAAAATCTAAGATCTACGCAGCAAGGTTATATAGATCTGTTGTTGATACCTGTGAGACTAATCAATACAAATATTTATTCCAGAACTTCATAAGCTGATACCTGTGAGACTAATCAATACAAATATTTATTCCAGAACTTCATAAGCGCCTGGACGGATCATAAATACAAATTTGAAGCGAACTTGTTATTAACATTTTTCATACTGATAAAATCACTGTACAAATCACAAAATCAACAAACCATTAGAACACGGATATTGCATAGACCCCACACTTGCGAACAACGGAGTTTGACTTATTCGATTCCTCTCCCTCAGATTATAGAAACTAGAAAATTAATGTGAGGCGTTAGACTTTGGAAAATATGTAAGCAGATGAACCACCTCGCGCATGGTGGGTCTGCGGACACTTTGCATTTTTATGCAGAGGAGGGCTACGAAGAATATATGCATAGCTTCCTCCATACGAACATTGGAGAGCCTTGGATCTATAATCCTCCAAACTTCTTCTTTGGCGGATTTAGTTATCATCTTCGCCCACCCTGCCGTGTTCATGCCCTCTTCAAATTCACAATCGCCCACTGACTTCTTTCCCGTAACAAGTTCAAGAAGAACCACACCAAAGCTGTATACATCGCTTTTCTCGTCCACTTTCAAAGTGTACACGTACTCTGGTTTTAACGTCAAAGGAAATGGCAGTGATGAAATCAATACTTCATCAAAAATCACCCAAAAAAAAAAAAGATATCAAATCCAATAACTCAATCTCTAGTTTCATTATCCTTCCTTCACTGGATTTAGTCCAATAATCATATCAAATATCAAATAGTTGCACGCCTTCACAGTAGATCTATACTTCTACTCTACGTGTAGATTATACAAAACCAAAAAACTAAAATTCCAATGCTAGTTTACCTGGTGCTATGTAGCCAAAGGTGCCTGCAACGGAAGACATGTATTCGGAAGGGCCAGAATGTTGCAGGAACTTGGCTAGCCCAAAATCTGCAACATGGGCTTCAAAGTTGGCATCCACAAGAATATTGTTGGATTTCACATCGCGATGGAGGATAAGCGGACGACAATCATGGTGGAGATAACACAAACCCTTGGCAGCTTCCAATGCAATTTTGTATCTCGTATTCCAGTCGGCCAGAAGTTGGCCACTGTTTCCATGAAGTAGCTCTCCCAGGCTTCCATTAGGCATGTATTCATACACCAGAAGATTAGTGTCATGGTTGGAGCAAAACGCCAACAATTTAACTATGTGTCGGTGGCGGATTTTCCCCAGAGTCTTGATCTCTGCAGAGAAACCATGATCATTTGAAGAGCCTCTTCCATTAATCCTCACAAGTTTCTTCACTGCGACTTGTTCGCCACTGGGCATCATGCCTCTGTACACAACTCCCGCCCCTCCTCTGCCGATGACATTCTCTTCTTTTAAGCATTCCATGATGTCATTGCTTCCAAAGTTCAGTTTTTGGAAGGCCGTCATCTTCCAGGACTTGGCATCGCCTTCTTTTTTGACGGATCTGGCCTTAATTATGACAACTCCGATTGCCAACGCCAGTAAGCACAAGAAAAGTCCGAGTGCTAACAGGCCTAGGAGAAGTCCAAGCTTGATGTGTTCTCGGACGGTCGGATGAAAGAACTGCAAGGTCGCGAGCATGGTCCGAATAAGTGTTGAAAATATAATTTCAACTGCGATCGCCGATATCGCATCGGCAAAGTCGAAGTGAAGGAACTATAAAGAAGCTTTTGTGTTTCCGACGAGCGATCGCCGATATCGCAATCGGCACATCGCTATCGGCAATATCATAGGGTCGGGGTCTTTAAATTGAGTAAAGTTGCGATGCGATGGAGCGGACCCGACAACATGATAAATAGCTTTTGATAAACTTTCAAGTCCGCGCTCAGGGCTTCCGATATCCTTGTCCACCGTCCGATTTGATTGAATGCTTTCCGCCGTTGATCGTTTGAAACCTGCACACGGGCCTGCGTACAGTCAAGTTTTGCGTGGAGTGAAAAATTTTTGGTTTAATCGCAGTGGAAGAAAGGACATAAAATTTAATGCGTCAACGTAGAATTAAGTGGTGGCCTTTAATATGGTGATGGGCATACATTCCATACGTTTTTTTTTATATATTTGTTTACATACGACATGTGAAGTCTTATATGTGTGTTAGGTGTAGGATTTAATTTGTATGTTTTCGTATTAAGTTTTTGATATGTGTATGAGTCACGTAAAATGTGCTCATTTATTACTGTGTTGACTTTTGTTTCTTACATGGCACACGGGAAGTTTTAGTGTGTATACACAGTAGAGTAAAATATGAGGGTTCAAAAAAAACACACAGTAGTGTGTAAAATGTGAAGAGCCAGAGGGTAAATGCACAGCAGTGCACAAATGTATTTGGTAATGTTTTGTGAGGCATTGTAAAACAGAGGAATAGCAAAAACCATGTGTGGTTTTGCACAAAGGAAATGGTGGAGCGATTTTTGTAAGTCTGAGTAAATTTGTTTTACAGCAGTAAACTTATGTAAATTTTTATATTACAGCAGTAAAGTTTTTGTTACAGCAGTGAATGTAAAAAGGGATCTACAGCAGTTAACCCAGTAATTTCTCAGAAATCTTTTATGGTGTTGAAATACTCTGTCTCTCAGTGAATTTTTTTTTAAGTCTTCTGTGCACAAAAGGATCCTGGAGAAAAGTAAAAAACAGAGCATTGCCTCTGTGTGTGTTTGAAAATTGGTTTTGGTATTTCCCCAGCAAAAATATCCAACAGTGGTATCAGAGCAGGCTCAGGCTCTTTAAAGAGGTTAAAGAAGCTGAAGGGAGAAGGTTGTTGCTGCAGCAAAACTTCTCAGACAGACAGAAGACTCAGACAACAAAGGGTTCAGGTATTTCTCAAAGATTTTTCTTTGTGTTGCTGCTGAAAGAAACAGTGAGTTTTTTTTAAATACACAGTCAAGGAATGGCCAGCACAAGCACTGATATGGGTTTGTTTAACACCCAGCTCCCACAGTTTAATGGGAAGAACTATGATTATTGGTCAATAACTATGACAGCCCTGCTTGCCTCCCAAGACTTATGGGAAATAGTTGAAGAAGGTTTTGAAGAACCAGCAGATGAAACTGAGTTCAATGCATTAACTCAGGGAGAGAAGGATCTGCTTAAGAACAATAGGAAGAAGGATTCAAAAGCCCGAGTGTTGTTGTTTCTAGCAGTAGACCAGAGTATGTTTCCAAGGTTAGCAACAGCTAAGACAGCCAATGAAGCATGGCAAACCCTCAAGACAGCCTATCAAGGCATGGAGAGAGTGAAGACAGCTAAACTACAATTGCTGAGAAAGGATTTTGAGAACTTGAACATGAAGGAGTCAGATAACATTGACTCATTCTTCACTCATGTGATTGGTGTAATCACACAAATGAGAACTCATGGAGAAACCATTGAAGACAGAAGAATTGTGGAGAAAATATTGAGGGTCTTACCCTCAAGGTTTGATGCCATAGTCACCACCATTGAAGAGACAAAGGATCTCTCAAGCTATTCAGTTGATGAGCTACATGCATCACTGATAACACATGAGCAGAGGTTGAGTAGGAATGAAAACTCATCTCTTGAGCAAGCCTTCAAGACCCAGATGTCCTTTGGAAGAGGAAGAGGTCAAGGCAGAGGAAGCAAAAGAGGAAGAGGCAGAAGCCAGAACAGAGGTGGAAGGAACAACCCATCAAATGCACAAGGAAGAGGCAGCAATCCAAATCAGAACCAAGGCCAACGCAGCAGCCAACAAGGAGGACAATATCATGCTCAAGGACAAAGGTATGATAAATCTAATGTTCAATGCTATTATTGCAAAAAGTATGGACATTATGCTAGTGATTGTAGAAAGAAACATCATCATATGAACACTAGACAAAATGCAAATGTTACTAGAGAAAACAGCAGTCAAAGTAATGTGTTGTTAGCCTGTAACATGGCTGAAACAAACAGTGAGGAAATTTGGTTTTTAGACTCAGGTTGCAGCAACCATATGACAGGGAATATAGCCCTCTTTTCAGCCTTAAATCAGAATTTGAAATCAGAGGTCACACTAGGAACTGATAGTAAAGTGTCTGTTATGGGAAAAGGGGAGGTAAAAATATTTTCAAAACAAGGAGAAAGGAAAACCATAGCAGATGTATACTATGTCCCCGGAATGAGATGTAACCTATTGAGTGTTGGACAGCTTATCCAAAAGGGTTACAATGTTTATTTTGTAAATGATGTGTGCACCATCATGGATATACCACCCAGCAAAAGATGCATTGCTGAAGTGAAGATGACAAGGAACAGGATGTTCCCTCTCCGGATCCGGGCAGACTTGAAGAACGAGAAGGAAATGGCAGCAGTCACCCAAGAGGCCTTCCAAAGCGTGCCAAAGGATGAGAACTGGTTATGGCACTTGAGATTCGGGCATCTAAATTTTGGAGGTCTAAATTTGTTGAGTAGGAAAGGAATGGTAAAGGGATTACCATTGATAGAGAAACCGGACAGCTTATGTGAAGGCTGCATTTTGGGAAAACAACATAGAGAAAGTTTTCCATCAGGGAAGAGCATAAGGGCAAAGACACCCTTAGAGATCATCCACTCAGATTTGTGTGGACCAATGCAAGCTCCATCATTAGCAGGCAGCCTATATTTCTTGACATTCATTGATGATTTTACAAGAAAGACTTGGATATATTTCCTTAAAAACAGAAGTGAAGTCTTTGAGAAATTCCAAAATTTCAAAGCACTTGTTGAAAACCAAAGCGGGCTGCACATTAAAGTTTTGAGAACTGATAGAGGAGGTGAGTATATCTCAAATGAATTCCTAAGATTTTGTAGAGAAGATGGAATTCATAAACAGTTTACAGCAAGGTACACCCCACAGCAAAATGGAGTTGCTGAAAGGAAGAACAGGACCATCATGGATATGGCGAGGAGCATGTTGAAGGCAAAGCATTTGCCAAATGAGTATTGGGCTGAAGCTGTACATTGTGCAGTTTATATATTGAACAGGTGTCCTACAAAAGCAGTCTTGAACAAAGTGCCAGAAGAGGCATGGAGTGGAAGAAAGCAAGGAGTCACCCACATGAGAGTTTTTGGATGTGTGGCTTATGCACACATTCCAGATCAGCTAAGGAGGAAGTTGGACAGCAAAGGGGAGAAATTTCTATTCATTGGATACAGTGATGAATCCAAAGCCTACAGGTTGTACATTCCATCTACCAAGAAGTTTTTTGTCAGCAGAGATGTTCAATTCATTGAAGAGGAAGCTTGGGATGGAAGCATAGAGAAGACAGTTAATGTCAAGAACTGTTTGTCTCATGATGAAGATGAAGAGGAAGTGGCTGAAATGAATCCCCAAACAGCAGCGCCAACACAAGGACAGCAAGGGACACCATTGAGGACAATACAAGGACAGCAAGGTACACCATTGAGGATAAATGAGGGTGCTTCTCCAAGCACACCACAAGGAGGAAATTCAAGTGCATCTTCAAGCACTTGCACACCAAGTGAAAGAGGTAAGAAATTTAGAAATCTAAGTGAAATTTATGAAGAAGGAATGAATTCCTTATTTGTCTTGTATTGTCATGTTGATGATCCTATTCATTTTGAAGAAGCTATTAAAGATAGGAAATGGATAGAAGCTATGGATGAGGAGATGAATGCCATAGAGAGAAACAAAACATGGGATTTGGTTGAGCTACCAAAAGGCAAAGAAGTCATTGGTGTGAAATGGGTCTACAAGACCAAAAGCAATGCTGAAGGCAAGATTGAAAGGCATAAAGCAAGGCTGGTTGTTAAAGGCTACAAGCAGCAGTATGGAAGAGATTATGAGGAGACTTTCGCCCCGGTTGCAAGAATGGAAACCGTGAGAGCAGTGCTGTCCATAGCAGCACAAAACAAATGGAAAGTCTACCAAATGGACGTGAAGTCAGCATTCCTAAATGGAGTGTTAATGGAAGAGGTCTATGTGGAACAACCTCTCGGATATGAGAAGAAAGGTGAAGAGCACAAAGTGTGCAAATTGAAGAAAGCTCTTTATGGGCTGAAGCAAGCGCCAAGAGCATGGTACAGCAGGATAGATTCATATCTATTAGATAATGAATTTGACAAATGTGAAGGAGAACCCACAGTCTACATCAAGGAAAAAGATGGTAAAATTTTAATTGTTGTCTTGTATGTAGATGATGTTATTTTCACTGGAAATGATATTTATCTTATTGAGAATTTTAAATCAGTCATGAAGGATGAATTTGAAATGACTGACATGGGTTTGTTGAGATACTTCTTAGGCATAGAAGTAGATCAAAATGAAAAAGGAATTTTTATATCTCAAGCAAAATATGTAAATCAAGTTTTGGGCAGATTTAAGATGGAAGAATGCAAGGCAGCCATCACTCCCACAGTGATGGGATTAAAGCTCAGCAGAGAGGACAGCAGCAAGGATTTTGATCCTAGCTTGTATAAAAGTATTGTAGGCAGCCTTATGTATTTAACAGCAACTAGGCCTGATTTAATGTATGCTGTTAGCTTAATTTCCAGATTTATGGAGAGGCCAAAGGAGTCACATTGGCAGGCAGCAAAGAGAATTTTGAGGTATGTCAAAGGCACTAAAATGTTTGGAATTCTATATCATGCCTCAGAACATTCAGATTTGGTTGGGTACACAGACAGTGATTGGGCTGGAAGTGTAGATGATCGGAAGAGCACTTCCGGTTATGTTTTTAACATGGGTTCAGGAGCCATCTCATGGGCTTCTAAGAAGCAATCCATTGTAGCATTGTCTACAGCAAAGGCTGAATATGTGGCAGCTACAGCAGCAGCATGTCAAGCAGTGTGGATGAGAAGAATGTTGAGAAGCTTAGGCCAAGAGCAGGCAAAAGCGACAGTGATATTTTGTGACAATAGCTCAGCCATTGCATTGTCAAAGAATTCAGTGTTTCATAAGAGAACGAAACACATTGATACAAGGTTTCACTACATCAGAGAATTGGTGAACAATGGAGAAATTGTCTTGGAACATTGCAGGACTCAAGAACAGGTAGCAGACATCTTGACAAAGCCGCTGGATCAGAAAAGCTTTGAATTTTTGAGGAAGTGTTTGGGTATGATTGAATGCCCGACAGTTGAAATTAAAGGGGAGTGTTGAAAATATAATTTCAACTGCGATCGCCGATATCGCATCGGCAAAGTCGAAGTGAAGGAACTATAAAGAAGCTTTTGTGTTTCCGACGAGCGATCGCCGATATCGCAATCGGCACATCGCTATCGGCAATATCATAGGGTCGGGGTCTTTAACATGAGTAAAGTTGCGATGCGATGGAGCGGACCCGACAACATGATAAATAGCTTTTGATAAACTTTCAAGTCCGCGCTCAGGGCTTCCGATATCCTTGTCCACCGTCTGATTTGTTTGAATGCTTTCCGCCGTTGATCGTTTGAAACTTGCACACGGGCCTGCGTACAGTCAAGTTTTGCGTGGAGTGAAAATTTTTTGGGTTGATCGCCGTGGAAGAAAGGACATAAAGTTTAATGCGTCAACGTAGAATTAAGTGGTGGCCTTTAATATGGTGATGGGCATACATTCCATACGTTTTTTTTTATATATTTGTTTACATACGACATGTGAAGTCTTATATGTGTGTTAGGTGTAGGATTTAATTTGTATGTTTTCGTATTAAGTTTTTGATATGTGTATGAGTCACGTAAAATGTGCTCATTTATTACTGTGTTGACTTTTGTTTCTTGCATGGCACACGGGAAGTTTTAGTGTGTATACACAGTAGAGTAAAATATGAGGGTTCAAAAAAAACACACAGCAGTGTGTAAAATGTGAAGAGCCAGAGGGTGAATGCACAGCAGTGCACAAATGTATTTGGTAATGTTTTGTGAGGCATTGTAAAACAGAGGAATAGCAAAAACCATGTGTGGTTTTGCACAAAGGAAATGGTGGAGCGATTTTTGTAAGCCTGAGTAAATTTGTTTTACAGCAGTAAACTTATGTAAATTTTTATATTACAGCAGTAAAGTTTTTGTTACAGCAGTGAATGTAAAAAGGGATTTACAGCAGTTAACCCAGTAATTTCTCAGAAATCTTTTATGGTGTTGAAATACTCTGTCTCTCAGTGAATTTTTTTTTAAGTCTTCTGTGCACAAAAGGATCCTGGAGAAAAGTAAAAAACAAAGCATTGCCTCTGTGTGTGTTTGAAAATTGGTTTTGGTATTTCCCCAGCAAAAATATCCAACAATAAGGACGGATTCCCTGCAAAATATCTCGCATCAAATAAGGAAGACAGACCGTCTGGAACACGGCCCGAAAAGTTATTGTAAGAGAAATCCGCAGAGCTCAAGTTAGGCATGTTCTCAAATTCTGTAGGGATGCTCTCGTTTAAGTGATTTCTTGATACATTGAGAGAGTTCAGATTGGGCATCCTGGTGATTTCCACTGGGATGGGACCAGCTAACTCGTTCCGGCTAAGATTAATGTCTATCAAAACACTACACTTGCTAATTTCCTTAAGAATCATACCAGAAAACCTGTTGTTACTCATATGGATTATAGAAATATTCTTCAGTTGGCCAATCTCTGGCGGAATATTACCTGTTAATTGATTTTCACTGATCAAAAGTGTCTGAAAAGAAGATAATTTACCGATAGATGAAGGAAGAGAGCCATTCAGCCTGTTATTGGAAATTTTCATTAGCTTTAGCATGGACGATATATTATTAATTTCCTCTGGTATGCTCCCACTAAGATAATTGCTGTGCAGTTGGATCTTAGTCAGCCTGGACAAATATAGCAAGCCCGCAGGTATCGAACCGTTCAAACGATTTTGATCCATGCGAACCCAAACCAGAGAATTGCACGTGCCCAGAGACTCGGGAATGGGGCCGCCGAATAAATTATCGAATATCATCAATGACTGGAGTTTTCCACCGTTGCAGAGATTCGGAGGGATGGAACCAGTCAGTTTTTTGGAAGAAACATCCACTTCTTGAAGCTTTCCACTTACGCCCAGTTGCTCAGGCAAGGGACCTGTGAAATTGTTCTGCCAAAGACGCAAAATCTGCAGATCTGGCCAGTCCCCAATGAAGGATGGAATACCACCATGTAGTCTGTTCCCAAACAGATTCAACAGTCTCAACTCTTTTAGGTTCCTGAGTTCCAAGGGTATTTCTCCAGAGAGATTGTTCTTGCATAGATCCATGGATTTTAACCTCCGAAGATGGCCTAGCTCAGGGGGGATAGGGCCACTGAGGTTATTTCTATATAAAAACATCGCATGCAGACTTTTCAGACCGCCAAGCTCCAAAGGAATTGCACCGCTAAGACCACAACTAGTCATATCAAGAAGTACAAGCTTGCTCAAATTTCCTATCTCAGGAGGAATCCCACCATCGAATACATTATTGTCGCGTCCTAAAAGAAGCACTTTTAAGTTTCCCAGATTGCCAAGCTCCCGCGGTATTCTTCCACTCAATTTATTTCCAGCCAATGAAAGATACTCTACATTCTTCAGTTTCCCATACTCACAAGGAATGCTGCCCGAGAAGTAATTTCCTGCAAGGGAAAGATGCCTGAGCTTCACGAGATGCTGCAAATCCGGGGGCAATATCCCTGACATATTGTTGTTATAGACATCGAGGACCTCTAAGTTCCTCAATTTTGACATGTTGGAAGGAAGGCTGCCAGTGAACATGTTATTGGAGAGATTCAGCAAACGGAGGGCAGGTAGATTTGTGATCTGACTCGGGAACGGGCCTGAAAGACTCATCGCAGAGAGATTTAGAGCCACTACTCGGCCAATATGGTCACATTGGACGCCAGTCCATGAGCAATGGGTGGTGTGATTGGAAGCTTTCCAGCTATCTAATAGATGATTCCTATCAACCATTGCTCCTTCCATTGAAATCAGCAGCGTGGAATCTCTATGGAACGAAGAATTGGGGATATGAGCGGCAGATGGGTATAGAAACAAAGCATTCACAAGGAAAACAAATATTTGCAACCTCATGTTGAACGATGGCAATACTATGTTGTGCTATGGCTGTCAACTATGAGAATAATGTTAATTCTCACTGCACTATAACTATGAAATCACAGTCAAAATCCATACATATCAACAGCTGTGTCATTGCATAAACGCGTTATGTTTAACCTGCAAGCATACCACCTAATAGATAGAATTACACTGCAAGCATACCACCTAATAGATAGAATTACAGTCAATTACAGTCCCTGCATTTCATATGGTCAAGTAATTCACTAAGTCCTGAATCTTCCCTTTATTCAATTTTTCCAACGTCATAAGTGCTTTTCAGTGTTTCCAACGTGATTAAGGGAAATCAATGCTACCGATGAATAGACTGCATTCCCTTTTATATTTGTATTTTATACAATCATCTCATCTTTAGTGTTCATTTAGTGCTTTTGGTTTGTATTTTTCTTTAATTTGATTGGGTTGGAGTTTACATCCTCGCTTGTTCATTGATTGACATTTAATTATAGTATCCAATTATATTAAAGGTTGCCTATATATGGTTGTTGTTTTTCTTTTTTATCTAGTTGAGTGGAGGCTGGAAACGGTATTTTTACTTCGTCTTTGGTTGTGTGCTTTGTACATGGTTATTAGTTTTTCTTGCTAGGGCACTTAATGGATTTGCTTATGAAATATAGTGACCATGCTTATTATCTTTGTTAGGGTGGGAATTTAATTTATAGCTACCACAAGTCTATATTGTATTGTGATTTTGAGGTCCATTGAGTTGTATAGTTCTCTACTAGGTTGAATTTTCATTTGTAGTTTGACTATGTTATAGTTTATCTTGCCACTCTATTGTTTGGATTTGCTAGAGGTCATCTTTGTTTGTTGTTTTGTGGTCGAGTTAGCATTTTTCTTTACAAGGTCATGCTATGGTTTGTTCACTAATTGGCATGTATCCATTGTGTTATAGTTTACCTTGTGTCTTAGTGATAGGGCTCCGCTATTGGTTGGCAATAACTAAAGCGCAACATGTTGTACATTGGTTTTATGTTGGACATTGAATTTCTACATTATAGCGGGTTTGCATTGAATTATGGTTCTACAGTTCTACCATTGGATATTTCATTTCAATAATTTGCATTTAGCACTTTTTGGTTAGCATTTTTTTCTACTATTTAAACATGTAGACTAAATCATCAAATATTTTGACCCTTCTTTTCTAGGGACTCAAAACACCTCATATATGTTGTCATCAACAAATGGACTTTATTTATGTACCTATGGCGAATACTCAGAGAATTTTTATTACAATAATCTACCTAATATTTATAAATAACTTTTAAAAAGTTAATCATTATTTTGTTATTTCAAGTTATTATTACTGATACTTATTGTAGAGAAATGCAAATAACAGATATTAATAATTTTTTAAAATTTTGAAAATAGGATACAGCACACTAATTAATGCAAAAAAAATTAGATAAAAAGTTATCCCTTCTGTAAAATATCTTGAAATACATTCATAATTATAAATTTAACAAACATAATAGAAAACCAAAATTAATAATCAAAAGACATCTTAAAATCATAAATATATGAACCATTATCAAAACTAATAAACAAAATTTGAGTAGTATTAACACTCACAAAATAATACATTAATATGATTTCAATTTAATTTAATTTCTATCACATATTAGATAGATAATGAAAAAAAAAACTATTACAGTGATATAAAATACAATAAATCAAATGACATAATAATCATAGTAAATCTAACCTCTGCTTAGTAAGTAGTTTTTATCATCATTCCTTTTTGAGATATGGCGTTGCTACTTTTCAAATTTCTTAGTTTTCCAATGTGCTTTTATATTTTTTATATAAATTTATTAAATTATATATTTTAATTAGAGCATTTAGAAAAATCAAATGGTTTGGAAAATCAATCTATAATAATAATAAAAAATCAATTTGTAAATTGTTGTGGATATTTCATTAGACAATTTGTTACAATAGATTTGGTAAAAATATATTTAAAAAATCAAAATCATCAACATTAGCGTTTATTTTCTCTTTATATTTTGAGATTTCTAGATTATTGTTTATTGTTAATTGTTTATGCATGCAAATTAAAATTTATGCATAAAATAGAGAACAACGAAATAAAAACTCACAAATACATTTCACACTAGATGTAACCTATGAAACTCTTTTGGGAGAAAACCGAGCTGGATGGTGAGGTTGTTATGCTCTCTTTCTTTTAATAGAAAATGGTTGTAAGTATAATGAAGTATGTCATGTGGCTTGTGGGCTACTACAATGCACAAATCATCTTTGCATGCTCTATCCCCTATGCCTTTCGAATATTTTGCTCATCTATGGAACAAACACGCTAAAAAAGATGAAACCCCTTTTCCTCCTAGTGGCGCAGTTATAACATAACCCGATAGCCCACTAGTGGTTAGGTTCGACTAACTCAACTCTTAAGCAAAGCTACAATATTAACTCTTCTAGAGTCTTCTTCATAATAATCACATGGCTAGCCCCTTTTCCATGAATAATGGGGGATTGTGTGGATTCCTCTTAAATTATGGTGGTGAAACAGGAAGGTCAACTTCTAGGTGGCATAAATTTTGCACACAAACTCTGATTGAGGTGTTTCATATGTCATTCAAACGGAACTTTTGTTTAGAATATGAAAAAAAATATTGCACTAAAGTGGAAAAGTTTTACAATAAAAAGTATCATTTTATGCCTCAAAATTCTCACAAAAGGTTTCATTACCCCAATTTTCCAAACTGAGTCCCATTGGTAAAAATGGTCATATGAACCGATTCCTCCACTTTTCCCACTTCGAGAGCATCGAGATGGATGAAAAATAATATGGTGATACAATTCAAATCACACATTCCCATTTTGGGATGCTTTTGGTTCGTAAAAGCTTTTACTAAATGAGGCGAGGAATGTTTTCCTCCACCTTCTCTTAGGTGTACCATTTAGCTTTGCTTGGAAGTTTTCATCTCAACCCAATCTACCAAAGATCATGCTGCTCTTATCTTGTAGTATTTGACCTATTCTGCAAAATTGTATCTTTTGTTAACTCTGCCTGAGCATCTGGTGCCAAATCTTCTACAAAAGGTGGGATATATTCCTCTTCTTGATCCAATAGTCAACAAATTGATAGTAAATAAAATTTTACCACGAGGTATAAAAATAGATAAATAATTTTATGCTTTTGGATTTATTTTGATCAAAATGATTAGAATTCCCACAATTCATTTCAGTTTGTAGATTATTTACTTAGGATTTTGTCTCACTTTTTTTAGTTCATATATGAATTTAGATATTATTAAATCAGTTGAATCCTCAAATCTATTGAACCGAACTTGCCCCTTTATAAGGATTGCGCACAAGGAGGCTAGTAAAATGATAGTGGAAGAATCTTCCACTATGCAGAGTGTATATCTTTCCATATAGATGTGGTACTCTAGATCTTAGATAGAACATCAATCCCACACAATTAAATCCACCTTTACATAACTTTTCTCTGCATTTTCGTATCTCGTATATTGAAAGGTATCCTCTCGTAACTTTGTGCGGAGTTTTTCATTCCATAATGAACCCGACAACTACCAAAATGAGAACTTAGCAAAGCACATAGAAAAGCATTTTGGAAAAAACTATTTGTGACAAGCCTCCTCAACAGGTAATCGAGAATGCGTTTCCAACATGTATGTCAACAAATGCATGATGAACACTTTGTGAATGCAACTACATACATTTTACTTCTTATAATTCCATTAGGTTCTCTACACTAATTTTCATTTATGTTCATAAAAGCTTCATAAAACATAGATTTCTCTAATCATTTGTGAATTTAACACTTATTGTCTAATTAAATAAAATTTGTTTTTAATTTGTGATTTTTGTAGCATTACAAGTGTGTGCAATAATAAACACAAGTGTGCTATGATGTTTTTCACTTTCGTATGCATTCTCTCTTGGAGTAGTCTAATGTATATCTACATGTTGTACAAAGAGATAGGTAAACGATAATGGGAGAAGCTTTCATTGCACAATAAAAGCCACTTTCCTCTACAATGAAAGCTTGATCTATATCTCCATATTTCAAATTGTTCAGTCACAATGTTTCATACTTCCACATGCATTCTCCCTTCATAGTTTTGTTGCACACTTTCCTTCTGTAAGATATTAGTTTTTGCTTTACTAAAGCTACCAAAACCACATCTCATTTCAAAACACATTAGCTCATTTGTAAAAGCAAATTTTTTTGAGACAAAGAAATCCAATATTGGGCAAAGGAAGCTTCCTTATCACTAAGCACTACATACTATACTTCTGCACAGTGTGTTATTAAGGTGATGCAGGGGAAAAATGATTTACTTGATATAGTTCCTGCTCCTTAGAAGAATCCTCCGTACTGAAATTCTCCACACACCCTTTCTCCTTCCTAAAATAAATTACTTTTATGTGAAGTGCAGAGGAAGAAATCTTGACATGATATTTCACACATCCTTTCTTCCACACTTTCTATACACCCATTCTATGGAAAAAAATATAGTTGGTGAATGAAAGTATGCATGCATTATTTGTTAAAAATTGGTTAGGTTCCCCACGCTAATTTTCATTTATGTTCATGAAAGTTCCATAAAACTTAGATTTCTTTGAGCATTTGTGAATTGAACATTTATTGTCCAACATTGAATGAAATATGTTTTAAATTTATAATTGATGTGATAGAACAAGTGTGCATAATAAAAAAACACAATTGTGTTGTGATGTTCCACTTTTCCAAACGCATTCTCCCTCCACATAGTTCTGTTGCATAACTTCCTACCACAGAGAGAGGAAGGTAAAACAAAGTGTGTAGGTTTCCTTATAGATGTTTTACTCTAACTCTTACATAAAACCTTATTCCCACATAATGAAAACCACCCTCCTCTATGATGAAAACTTGATCGGCATCTCTATATTTTTAATTTGTATGCCCGAATGTTATGTACTTCCGCATGCATTCTCCCTCCACATAGTTCTCGAACAAAACTTCCTTCTACACAATACTATTTTTTAAATGATTCAAGCCACCAAAACCGCATCTTAGTTCAAAACATATTAGTGCATCTATGAAATAAAATATTGTTGAGACAAAGGACTCTGATATTGTGCGAATGAAAATTTCTTCACAATATGCACTTGTATAAGGATCTTCACATTATCAAATGCACTAAACACTAGATACCATGCTTCTATAAAGTGTTTTATTAAGGCCGTGTCTCTTTATTAATCGAATAATTAGTGCAAAGATTTATCCAATTAACACATGTCACTATTAGAGCGACCAAACGCAAGCATGTTGTTCATATCATTTCTAAAAATCAAGCCATATACTGATAAAACCAAGGATTATAATAAACCTTAGTGTTTATAGAATATTGTATTATGTAATCATTCCAATGGTAACATTTAATGCACAAGTTGTTGAAAGCATTTAGTACTAGAGCATGCCAGAAAGGACATGTGTGCATGGAAGAAATATATGGAAAAATTGTGTCACGATGGATGTTTGCGAAGATGCAGAAACTTGAAGTGTTAGATATTGATTACACTGCAAATAAATCCACTCTTGACATTGTAGAATTAATTAATGTGTGGTAGTACTGTTAATATCTATACAACAAATCGATATACAGTCACATCATTCGTCAAGTGCTTAATAAGATTTAATCTGATGTATTATGTAATGATTAATGACTACAAACATATCAATAAAATCATATCTATCGATATTTTAAAATACTCTTTCTAGCATTTATTAGGCGAATAGACCCGTAATTAACACATCATTCGAGTGCTTAATAGAATTTACTATTGTAAACAATTAAAGAGCATGGACAAGTCTTTGTATCCAGTATGCCTAATAGCAAATTGAAACAATGTGCATATCTCTTTCATACACTTCTATTTGTATATTTCTTTTGTGCAATGGAAGCCTCCTCTGCATCTTCAACCTCCGCATACGTATAATGATTATGGGTCATAAACATATCAAGAAGAACATAGTTATCGATATTATAAAATAACCTTTTTCACAATTTATTTGGTGAATTGACATGTAATCAACACACTTATTAACAAATATGTGTTATAGCAGATTGAAACGATATGCTTCACACACTTCTTGTGTACATTACCTTGTTTGCTGGAAACATTTTGGTGATTATCAGATATAAAAGAATAACCGCTATGAAATTAGGACATCGTAAAAGCCTAATTAAAAATTAATTCTATGATTAACATATAACTTCTCAGATATTAATGGGAGGTACTATTGAGATCATAAAAATTTGTAGCAGAATAATGGTAAAATCATTATACAATTAGATATTATACGAATTCTAGTCTATTGAATTTCACTAACGGTTTTTGTTTCTTGATATGTAATATATTTTCCCCTTACTAATATTTCTATTAATGGTGGAACGCAATTTCCACACCGGTTTATTCCATTAATCTTGCATCCCTTCACTCTGCAAATTGCAATGTGAGACATAATAATTTCATGATTAACCTTAGTTAATCTTTTAATATTCAATAATTCGCGCTTCAAAAATTTCCTATGTGAAAATGTATATTGTACATGAAAGCGTAAAAAAGAACAAACAAATCTTTTGCCACGCATATTTCTTTCTGCACATCCTTCTACTTTGTTACAAAAGAAATTGGTTGTATATTGTACATGAAAGTGTAAAAAAGAACAAACAAATGTTTTGCCACGCATATTTCTTTCTGCACATCCTTCTACTTTGTTAGAAAAGAAATTGGTTGTAGAGAAATGTAATGCATGCATTCATTGAATAAATGCAGAAAATATTATTTTTTAATTTTGATTGATTTTTTAAAAAATAATCATTACTATTATACAATGTTAATTTATTAAATAAAAAAATTAACCGGAAAGGGAAATAATAAAAATGCAAACTAAGCTATGAAAATATTTCAAAAATAGGGAAATATCTCTTGGTTTGCGAAAATATTGGGAAAAAAAGATTTTAGACCCAAATTAAAGCCACGGTTAAATTAGCATCGATCTCAATTGACGTAGGGTATAGCGAATGAATTAAAAAAGAGCATATAAGTAAATGTTATGTATACAAATTAAAGGTTTCTTATGCGGAAAAAATGATTATATATTATTATGTTATTTTCCAATTTGATAAAAGTGGAATGCTTTTATTCTCTGGTTTTAGTATTTTGTGTTATTATTATATGTTATTATATAATTTTTGTTTTTTAGTTTGTAGTTATTTAATTAAATATATTATTTTAGCTGAGTTATTGGTTCATTGCAATGCAAGTCTAAGAGGGTTGTTGCTATTATTACTCGACTAATTGTTTTAATTAATGTAAAACATTTTGTTAGTTTAAATTGTCCATAGCATTATTGTATTCTAGTATTTTAGGTTTTTTTTGTGAAATACAAGATGTCACTCAAACGAGGTAAAGTGAGGCATAGAGTTGGTGAACGAGCATAGTTAAGTCGATATCACCAAGAGGGCATTGGTCGAGGTGATGTTATAGATTTTAGCACTCATTAGATACAATTTTAATGAATCTACGCTTTATCAATGTAATAACTTCGTGTTAAAATGTCATGTAATAAAGGTTAAAAATGAAAAACAAAACAAAAGTCATGGGACATGTATTCCAAGTTGAATGGTGGGGAAAATATCACAGTAGGCATCACCTTTAATTTATTAATGGCTAATGAAATCGGAAAAAGCATTGGCAAAGGAAAAGAGGCAATAGTTGACATTTAATTATTTAAGCAAATGAAAATAGGAGAAAAGGGAGATGAAAGGTCACAAACTTGCATGAGAGAAGAATTTAAGGAAAATAGAGGAAAATGAAGAAAATAGAGGCCTCAATGACAAAAAAGATTTTTAGGATGAGTTCACAGGTCTTTGGGAGTTCAGTTTTGGATCTCCCTTCTATTCTCTCGTACTCTTGCACACATAGAGCATTCTTGGAGCACTCTAGCATTGGAGAAAGGAAGGCAAAGGGAGGACAAGAAAAGAAAAGGACAAACAACAAAGGTTGGGTAAAGAAACTTTAGCAAGAGGATTTTGCATGTAACAGGTTGCATGTGTGATTTCCTAAATGAGGTGTGATGGGATTCTTTTCTTTGTTAAACTTTGGATTGTCGGAAAGTTTTGGAACCAAGTGTGGTGGTCTTAGGAATCGCATCATTTAATAAATTATAGAGTCCAAAATGAAGTGCTTTTAAGTTATCTCAAACTCCCACAATATTCATTCACTCAATTCATTTCCAACTAATGAAAGATACTTTGCATTTTTCAGTTTCACATAATCACTAGGAATGTTTTCCTTGAAGTAATTTCGTGCAAGGGAAAGATGCTCGAGCTTAAGAAGGCGCTGCATATCTGGAGAAATGGAGAAATGTCCTTGACATAATGTTGTTATAAACAATATGAAAGGAAGGCTGCAACTAAACATGTTATTGGATATATTGAACAAACATATGGTTGGGTGATTTGTGATCTGGCTCAAGAACAATAAACACAATGTTAATTCTCACTACGCTACAACTGTGGAATCACCCTCAAAATACATACATATCAATAGTTGTGTCGTTGCATAAACGAGTTATGTTTAACACGCAACTAGACCACCTAATAGATAGAATTATAGTCCCCACATTTCATGTGGCCTAACTAATCCACTGAAGTGCTTATATTTTTTCCATGCCGTTGAACTTAATTTAATGTGAAGGGAATAATTGCTCGTGTTTGAGTATCATTTCAGATTATTTTTACAAGATTTCATTTTGTTTTGTTGGCGAGATCCTCGACGTCCTATTTCAAAGACTAGAGAATGTCATGTTTTAAACGCAACTATGCGAGTTTTTTATTGACATACAAATCAAATTAAACATTAGATACGAAAAAATTTGTTTTTACTTGACCTTGGTCTTTTGTAGTCGTCAAACTGCATGCTTATGTAATAAGTGGACTCCGAGAATATTTCGGGATCCGACGAACATGAGAGAATATGCAATCCGATAGTAATGGGAATACAATTTATTAACAACGTCATGAACGCGAAAAGAATGAGCTATCAAGTGATTCTTATGAACCACCACAAGTATATAAAATATATATACTTTTAAATTCTCTATTTCAATGTTCTTTAACCACTTTAAAGTGGAGGAAGAAAGTGGATTTTTATATTTCTAGGTAGCTTGACAACATAAAATTGTTAGCACTTTATACGTTGATTTGCAATAATTTTTATTTACATGGTTGGATACTTTTAATGCCTCCACTGAAGGTTTTAGTGTCTTCGTTATATTGCATCTTACTTTTTTTGCTGCAACGTGTTACTTATGGTTTGATTACATCCCAAAGATAGTTGTGTTATTGTTTATAGGAGTTATGTTTTAAAATTATTATATCATATATATAGATTTAGCTGAACAATAATTGTACAAACTCACAAGAATTGAGAAAGAAAATTGGAATGGAGAATGAATTTGATTACTCAATATTGATTGGAGAATCAATACATAAAGTAATTAGTTTAAGCTTTGTTTTACATACAATAACTAAGGCTAATTAAAGCTAACTAAAGATAAGTGTGCTTTATGTTATGTTAATGTGCACATGCACCGGAGTTAGCTAACTAAAGCCAAGTGCACATCACATGTAAGCACTTGAGTTGACTAACTAAAGCCAAGTGCACATCACATGAAAACACTAGAGTTTAATTGAAGCTAATTAAGGCTGACCAGATGCATGTACACCAACACCCCACCTTAAGCATAATTTAGTTGAGTGATGAAAATTGAATGAGTCCCGACAACAAGGACATTTTAGGTACCCATGTATAATGCATGAAAATAGGAAAGAAGGAAAACCTAGTAGGAAGAAACCCCCCCTCAAAATATAATGTAAAAAGTAGAGAAAAGACAACTACTAGGTAGTCATGTCCTTCAGCCCGAGACGATCTTGAAAAAATTAAAACTTCTGCTTAATGAAGGTCTTGGTGAAGATGTCAGCAGTCTTCTCAAAATTGGGACAATACTGCAGATCGATTTTCGCATCATGAATCAGTTCTCTAATGAAGTGCATGTGGATCTCGATATGTTTGGTCCATGTCCCTGCATTGGATCTCTGCAAAACTTTAGCGTACTTTGACTATCAAACTAGATGACAATTGGACGATGGACACTGATACCAAGCTCAGAAAGGAAATGTTGTAGCCAAATGGCCTGAATAGTGGCATTTATTGCTCCTCTCTACTCGGCCTCTATTGATAATAAAGCAATGACAGTCTACTTCTTGCCACTTCTCGCTTGACCAAGAAATTAGGTTGGATCCAAAACTAAGTACATAATCAGAGGTAGACTTGCAATCATTGATGTCACCAACTCAATTTGAATCTGTGAACCCAATGAGATCTAAAGAATAATTTGTTTCATAATGAATCCCATAAGTGATTGTCCCCTAGTCATATCGAAGGACGTGCTTTGCAGCTTTCCATTGTAACTCATGTGGCTCCTGCATGTATCTGCAAACTTCTCCTACAGAATATGAGAGATCAAGATGGGAGTGAGTGAGATAAAGAAGACTTCCTACAAGCTCACGGTACAATGTGTAATCAATCAATGGTGTGTCTATTCCATTCTCAAGCTTTATCCTTGATAAGAAAGGTGCGGTTGCTTGCTTGCAGTCACTCATGTGAAATCGTACCAAAAGATCTCTAGCATACATTGGTTGAGAAATGGTATTCCCACAACCACTATGATTGATCTCTAGTCCAAGAAAGAAATTTAGCAATCCCATGTCTGTCATAGAAAATCACTTATGAAATGGAGTTTTAATCTCAACAATGAGAGAAGTTGAACTACATGTTATCAAACAATCATCTACATAGAGTACTATTATCAATGAGGAGTCAATTTTATTTAAAAAATAAACATTGGAATTAGATTTGCAACGTACAAAATTTTCAGATAAAAAGTATGAATCCATCTTTGCATATCATGCTATAGGTGCCTACTCAAGGCCAAAAAGAAACAACTTTAGTTTGCATACCAGAGATGAATTTTGCACATAATCCTACAGCTACTCCATGCAAATTTCCTCCTCAAGATCATCGTGAAGAAATACTTTCTTCACTTCCATATGATGCACCTCCCATCATCTTGCTGCTACAATGGAGAGAGCTAGCCGAATGGAATCCACTTTTTCCACTGGAGCAAAAGTATCATCATAGTCAATACCATGTAGCTGCTAAAAACCTTTTTCCACGAACCATGCCTTATATCGACTAACTTGGCCATTTGCTGCTTTCTTGGTCCTGTAAACCCACTTGCACCTGATAAGTTTATGATTAAAAGATAGCCGAACTAGATCCCATGTCTAGGTCTTAATGAGAGAGTTGTGTTCCTCATCCATAATTGTTTCCCATTCAAGATTCTTAGTTTTTTCAGCATAATTTTGTGTATCAAATGCATGCATCATATAAGAATGCATGGGAATGCATGGCTCAATCGCTAAGAGTTCTTTTGGAGATTCCTCAAACTAAGGTATAGTGGTAGGATCATCTAAGTGATCATCATGTTGCATCATTTTTCGCTAAAGATGGTCGAGAATCTTTCGAACTGCATGAGGAAGTATTATCTCGATGTTCAACAACTAGTGGTCCAACATGTCTCACAGTAAAAGACTCTTCTAGATCAGGCTCATGATCTAAACTATCATCTTCATACTCGTCAATTAGTGGTGAGGGAAACTTTGTAATAGGTTCGTTTGGTGGTGCATGCAAAGCATCTACTTCAAAATTTATACTCATTTCGATAAATAGCTCTTCAATGCTGATATCAAGCAATCTATACCCTTTGAATTCATCAGAATATCCAACCAACATGCATGCCTTTCTCTGAGGCTCCAAGGCCTTTCTCTTCTCTATAGGAATGTGGGCCTATGGTCGAGATCTGAAATTGCGGAAATGACTGACTTCATGTTGCATGTCAGTCCAAGCCTCAAAAGGTGTTTTTCCAGTAACATATTTATGAGGAGATCTATTCTGGATGTATGAGGCATAATTAACATCTCCAACCCACAATTTTGATGGAAGAGATCTTGCATGCAACACACAATTGAGCATCTCTTTCATATATCTATTCTTCCTTTGGACCACCCCATTTTGCTGTGGAGTGTAAGGAACTGTATGCTGCAATTGTATGTCTACTTCATTAAAAATATTTTGGATATCTTTATTGACATATTCCTTCCCATTATTTGTACGGAGGATCTTGATGCGTTTTCCAATCTGATTTTCCACATGCATTTTGAAAATCTTTAGATGCTGAAAAGCTTCAAACTTGAGTTTTAGGAAATAAACACAAGTGAATTTTGTGTAATCATTTACAAATGAAAACACATATTGTGCTTTTCTCATTGATGGTATTGGAAATTGACCCATGAGATCACTTTGTACAAGCTCCAAAGGTGAAGACGCTCTCCATGCATGCCCCTTCTTGAACTTGTCGTGTGGATGTTTTCCAAGAGAACATCCATTACAAACACCATTTGAAAATTCAATGATCAGAAATCCCTTAACCATCCCTTGCTTGCTAAGTTGCCGCATATATATGAAATTCAAGTATCTAAATCTCTCATGCCAAATCCTAATTTATTCATTTGCATCCGTAAGAAGCAAAATAGAATCTGATTGCAGAACAAAATCAGAAAATGTATATAGATGAAATTGATCATTTACCTTATCAAATGCAATATTCAAGTTGGTTCGCATATCATAAATGCTCACAGAATCCGAGTTAAATCCACTTTCCTTCTGGTGTCAGTGTGTGTCATCTGATACACTGAAAGAAGATTCATAGAGATCCTTGGAATATGCAAGACATTGTCAAAACTTCCATCTTCAAATTGCACTCTTCCTTGTCTAGCTAGTTCAATTGCAAAATTGCCCCCCATGAGAATAGGAGGTCTCGAGTATGCCTGTAGAGAAGAAAAATATTCCTTTTAATAAGCCATATGATGCAAAGCTCCTGAATCAATAATCCATTCTTGTGGTGTGAAATGAAGGGCAATCAAAGCATGACCATTACCCCCTATTTTCTGATGGTTTTTCCTCCGTCTCCTTCTTGGTACTTTCTGGAATATGATGACCAAGATTAATTTTGCTAAGGAGTCTTTGCCATCAGATCCATAGTATTCTACACACAAGAGGATTCAGTATGATAATCTTTGTTATAATAAGGACACTTGTATTTTCCTTTCTTTCCCTTCTTACCCTTGGAACTAGAAGAGTCATCTGGAGGTTTTGGTTTTCCTCCCTTCCTTGGATCTAGATCTGGATCTCTTGCCTTTCCTTTACCTTTGGATTACAGATTTTGGTTTCAAGTTGGATTTTCCTTTCTCATTCATGGAAAGTGGATGTCTATTTGGAAACTTTAATGAATCCATCTTGATCACAAGGGCTTCACTCAATGAACCTCTGATATATCACGTGAGTTCATGGTATATTAAACAATACCCCTAATTTGACTACATATTTGAAAATGCCTCTAAATATCACATTATTTAACTGCCTACCAATACACCTTCGCAATTAAAGAACCCTTACTTTCACTAGATATTGTAGGGATCCATTTTTTCATTAACATTTTTTTTACCCCTTTATATTTTTTCATTAACTTTGGGCTCCATTTTTTATACCTGCCAATATAAAAACCCTCTACCCCTATATACACCCCAATATATTATGTCAGTTTTTCCTCAGTAAATATCCCCCAATATGAACCCACATGGTATGGTATTTTTCCCCAGTAAAGCACCCATGATTTTGATGAGCCTGCACATGAATGAGAGAGTCAAATCAAGTTTGGGCATTTTCCATTTATCTCGAGTTAAAAGTATAACTGTATGAAATGTAAAACCAAAAACACCATATTCAAAGCCTAATTTATACAAAATAGAAAAGATCAATTAACCTTCCTATTTGGATTTATTAATCGTTTAATTGTAGAGACAATAATAAAAACCTGAATGTACAAAATAGAAAAGATCAATTAACCTTACTATTTGGATTTATTAATCGTTTAATTGTAGAGACAATAATAGAAACCTGAATGTTCTCAAAGTTGTTTGTAGCAAACTCATTATTAACATTTCTCATATTCAGCGAACTATTTGAGGAAAAACATCGAACTATTTGAAGAAAAACATCGCATCGGAGTTTGTCTTATTCAATTCCTTTCCGTCGGTCTGTAGAAACTAGAAAATTAAGGGGAGGTGTTAGACGTTGAAAAGTATGTTACCGATGAACTACCTCGGGCATGGCTTCCTCTATAGGAACATTGCTGCTGAGCCTCGGATCTATAATCCTCCAAACTTCTTCTTTGGCATACTTCAACAGCTCTAGCATGGACGATACATTATTAATTTCCTCTGATATGCTCCCACTAAAATAATTGTTGTGCAGTTGGATCATAGTTAGCCTGGATAAATATAGCAAGCCCGAAGGTATCGAGCGGACCCAAACCAGAGAGTTGCACGTGCCCAGAGACCCAGAAATGGGGCCGACTAATAAATTATTGAATATCGTCAATGACTGGGATGGAACCAGTCCATCCCAGTCAGTGTGTTGAGAGAAACATCCACTTCCACTGGCTTTCCATTTACGCCCAGTTTCTGATGCAATATATATACTTTAAAATTCTCTATTTTAATGTTATTTTACGACTTTACAACCAAAGAAGAAAGTTGATTTTTATATTTCTAGGTACACTGATAACATAAAATTGTTCGGGACTTTATGGACGCTCAATATGGTAAGTGAAGATCCCCGAAACTTCTATTATATGCTGATTTGCAACATGTCGCTTATGGGTTTGACTACCTCCAAAAGATAGTTGTTCCATGCTTTATTGCTATAGTGGAGGACTCGTTTTTGTTTTGATTTTTCGACACAGCCTTTACATTCCACTTCAATGATTATGAGAAAGAAATTGTTACACATAGATTCTGCAATTTCAGTGGAAAGGATCAATTGCGTCACATTAAATAAAGCAGGCATTACATAGTAATAAGAACGAAAACTCATTGACAATGTTCTGCTATAAGTCAAAGTTAAGGCAGGCATTACATAGTAATGAGAACGGATACTAATTGGCAATGTTCTCCAATAAGTCAAAGTTCAAGCAGGCATTACATAGTAATAAGAACGGATAATCATGGAGAATGTTCTGCTATAAGTCAAAGTTAAAGCAGGCATTACATAGTAATAAGAACGGATACTAATTGACAATGTTCTCCCATAAGTTAAGTTAACTTTAATAATTACACTAATGTAACAGATACTAATTGACAATGTTCTCCAATAAGTTAAGTTAACTTTAAAATTTATAACATTAGATTTAGATGGATGGATATGGAGTAAAAGGATTTTCATAATATTATATCTAAGACTTTTATAATCCATTATGTAGATAGTTTTTATAATTTTTATTTTCTTTTAAATTAAAAAATATGAATTTTTTGAATTTAACAATCATAAAATATTTTTCATATACCCAATTTAGTCAATAAAATAAAAAAAAATCAATCTATTTTTCTCTTTTTTAAAAGAGACACGCATTTTTTTTTTTTTCAAATTATCTTTACATGGAGTGGATGTGTAAATGCCACAAGCAAGCAGTGGTTTATTTGTTACGAGTTTAGGAGGTTTTCTAACATATTTTTCAGTTTCAAATTTGAAAAAGATTTGTTAGAATTATGAGTTTGAATTGTGAACTCTCTACAATCTAAATACTCCAAAAATTTTCAAAATGTTAAATCTATGTATAAAATAGAAAACTTATTTTAAATAACAATAATCAAAATTTGACGAAAATAAATATATAATAAATTTCCAATTAAAAACCAAAAAACATAATTACAGAACACCGTATAAAAAAAATTGTCCTATAAGAATTAAACAACACCCTACCAACAACTGCAACACCCTACCAACAACTGCGTATACTTGTATAGTTTCACTTGAAATATTTATAAAATATACATGTTAGGAAAAAGATTTCGATGGAAAGCTTTGGTAAATTGATCTTATATATTGAAATGATTTAATGAAAAAATCGTCATTAATGTTATTATACTTGCCGGCTATTGTATAAGGTATTTAGCTTTGCTTTAACTAGTATTAGTTTGTTTTTTACAAAATTTTTATGACGTTTATCCATAATTTAACATTAGGAATTCAATTTTTGTTATTATTTATTATTATTTATTTGTAAGGTGATTGGTTGAGGTCTTACTATGAGTTGTTTAGTAACTTCCATTTCTATTAGTTACCAAATTTTTGTTTTTAGTATTATTTCCTTTTTATTTATTTATTTTTTTTCATAAATTATAATTTTCTCACAATATTTTCAATTTAAGGTGAATTCTTATTATATTAAAAACATATTTTAGTAAATTTAATTATAGATAATTGTATATCTTAATAAAAATAAAACACACATATAGATATATATGTATCTTAATATTAGTTAATTGTATTTCTTAATTTTTTGTGATGACATTTAAGGATACAATATTTTAGTTGTTATATTTTTGTGATGAAATATTTGTCTTTATTATTTTCTTGTTTCATTAAGCTATATTTAAGTTAAGTGGCAGGTACTAGCTACTATGTAGGGTTTATTAAATTGATCATGTATTGTTTTAATGAAATATTTTTTCATTTTGATTAATGTAAAATAGACATGTTTCAAATTTACTTAGCTTAGAAAAATATTTATAAATACTTAGGACAAAGATGTTTCTATTATGATTTTATTTTTCTAATTATATATTGTTAGAGTTAAAGTTTTGATATTCATTATTGTTAAGGTCATGTTTAATTTTATTAATAAATTATAATTTAATATATATGGATATTTTTTATTTTGTAATATGAACCATATATGTATTTTTTTTAATGTAATTTATTGTTTCAAAAATAAATTTTATATTCTACTTTGAGGGCGATATGTAAGTATCTTTGATATTAAAAAATTATAAATTAACATAGTTTTTAACTTTGTTTAGAAAATCTTCGGCAAAATCACATAATCAATCTTTTGTCGACGCGTTTCGAACCAACTAGTGTGGTTCATCGTCAGGACAAGTTGAAAAACAAATCCAGCTTCGCCTGTTGAAATAGCTAGAGCAGAGACACCAACGGTTACCTAACTAAGGGAGCAAGGTCCAATTCAGATATATTAGGTAAAAAATAGATAAAAATTAAATTAAATATAATAATAAATAAATCAATATATATAAATTTATATATAAATGTATAAAATTAGTTATATTCGGTGTGAGATAAAACTATAAACATATGAAGAATTATAAAATAATAATAAATTATTTATAAATAAATCAATGAAGAAATATAAATTAATAATAAATTATATATTAATGAATATAAAAGTATAAAATATTTTATTTAATGAAAAAATAAAATTAAATGGTATCATTTTTAGTTATATTAGGTGTAAGATAGATAAAGAATTATAGAATAATAATAAATTATTTAATTATAAAATTATAAATAATAAATAAATTATAATATAATAATAAATAAATAAATTTTACATATAGATATATAAAAAATTAGTTATATTAGGTGTAAGACAAAATAAACAAATTATTTATTTATTAACTAGATATATAAATATATAAATGAAGAAAAATAAATTATTAATCTACTAAATAAATAAATGATTAAATGAAAAAATATAAACTAATAATAGTATAAATTATTTATTTAATGAAAAATAAAAATAAATGGTGTCATTAGTAGGTAATAGATATATAGATATCTAAATAAAGAAGAATAAATTATTTATAAATATATAAATGAAGAATTAAAGAATATTTTTAAAGGAAATAAGGGACCATTCCTTATAATAAACAAATAAGAAGGAAAAGAATAAGAGTAATAAAAATAATAATAGAATTTTGTTAATAATAATCATAATAATAGTAATAATAATAGAATCAAGTTATAGAAATAAAATAAAGTAAAAAACGATTACCAAATAATAATTTTTTTCGAAATTGTTTATTAAATTACTAAACAGTAGTATTTAGTAATAGTTTATAAACAAATAAAAATAATCGTACTCATAATACTAATAAAATCAATTAAATAAATAAATAAACAGACGTAATAACCCCTAGAATCTAATTACATTAGGTAAATTTAGGGTTGTTAAAGTCCAACATCATAAAAAATCCTTTAAACCCAATGGTCAAATAATCAGTATTAATTCAAGATTTTTTAAGGTTTAACTAAGTCAATAGGTAAATATTTACTTATAAGGTATATCAAACTTTATCCATAATGGTCAGATATTTTATATTTAATAGTAATCCATATTTATTCAAAATCTATTTATTCCAATAAAATCATTAAGGTTACCTATGTCAATAGGTAAATGAATAATAAACCATAAGGTTTGAAAAGGTTTTATTAGTTAAAGGGAAACCCAATTCTAAGGATGAAATTATGGAAAAAACAAATCTAATAACGAGCCCAATAGAATCATACATAAAACACTCCATAATACTAGGACAAATCTGCCAAAAGAAAAATACAAGGAGGGGGAAGACAGAAACCCTAAGACCTAACCCATAGGGGAATGAGGAGGCTAGGAAGACAAGGCTGGGACCCAGCAACGACTAATCTTCCAGCCATCATCCCTATTAAGATTGGGTTAGCTTTGCGATAAATCCCTTTTTTTCACCTTGGTTGCTTATGAGTAGGTTCAAAAGTCGACCATCAAACATTGTCGAGGTCAGAAGTCGATCATCCAACATTGCCGATGTAATTTATTGGAAAGTAATTTATTTGAAAGCTAATTACAAAAATAATTGTGGATCATAAAAATTGGAGATCAAATAAAAATAAACTTATAAATTTCACTCATTCCCTTAACCATATAAATAAAAAATTCTCATATTAAATTCACACACATTGACTTAACTATATGAATGAAAAAGTCTCACATTTAAACTAAATCTTAAACCCATGATTACATGAATCATGAGAATAAATTGATGCAGACAACCTTTACAACATGGTTCAAGTTACATATCCACAATATGACAACCTTTCTCCCGGCAACATTGTTCGGTTGAGGATCGATTAGATTCCTAGATTTTGCATACATTTGTGTTAAAACGGGAAATGATAAAACAAATCTACAACTAAACAATGAAATCGATTTCAATATTAGTATTTATTCCTCGTAAATATTAATGTATCAGTCACAACAAATTAACAAAATTGAACATGAACATACCGGTCCTTTTGTTCACAATTTAGTAAAATAGTTCGAAGGGAAATTCAACATTTTGGTTAATGTATAATTGATCCATTTTGGTTTTCGTTACGAGGTGTTCGCTTCTGTCTAGGATGCTTTCAGATGGTGGTCGCTTTTCATTTACACGTGCTGGCTTTTGTGGAAATGGCGGAACGAAAGCATTTTCCAGGATTCAAAGAATCCCATTTCCTCCATTCCGATCCTTATTTCGGCTTTGTCTGAACAGTTTTGAATCTGATCTCTTGATGCCGCCGTCCTTCAGGGATCTCTCTTTTATTTGGTCTGTATAATCGATCTGCTCGATTTGATCCTGAAGCTTTTCCTTGGTCCTCTTATGTGGGACGGTTTTGTCTCATTGGTGTATTTATCCGCTCTCCTCGCTTGTATCTTCCCATTATGCTCAGCATCTGTCTATTCCTAGCCAGTTTTTTTAAATCATATGGTATGATTATTATATTACGCCTATTATATCTTCTTAATATAATACCATGTCGTTTTTCTCTCTGAAAAGAAATAATTGATCCCTCATATTAATAGTGGATGGAGTGAATTGCAATAGTGTAGTGATGGAAATTCAATAACTTCATCAAGGGAATTCAACAATTGTTATTATGTTAGTGTCCTACAATTTCCAATTGAATTCCACCACTTCCGATATATGTTCAATTCAATTTACACTTCTGCCCTTACACCCCTATCCAAATGCGAGTGGAATCTACAACTATAATTGTTACGCTTGTCGGACAGACACGGTATTAACGAGTTGTAATAATTTTATACTCCTCGGCTGCAACACATGTTTGCTAAATGAGTTCATCTATCAAACATAACAATTAATGTTGTTAACTTTCAGAGCCTGTTACTAATGGTAACGAATCATATCGACTGAGCTACTAAATAACAATGATAATGGATGATCAGTCGTATGTTTAATACTTATTTGTTTAAGGGTCATATTTTTTGGAATTGACTACACCTACCAAACAAAATGCCTCTCATTAAGTAGCAAATCAAACAACAAATTTTGTTTTTCGGTTGAAGGAAATGAATGTATGTGTTTTTTAATTAGCTTATCAGTTTAGATTTATTTTAATCTAACATGAGTTAAGATCAAAATTTTCAGCTGTAAATTACAAAAAGTAATGTGTAATTTGTTATTGTTTAAATTGTATTTGTAAATGTTATAGAGATTACATAACATCTGAATAACCAATTTTTTTGTTATTAATATATTTTTAAATATACATCAATATTAATTCATATTAAAATATTTTAGACATAATCTATATTAGATATTTTATTATGTACAACATTAAAATATTTTCTTTCAATATTATTTTCTATATATAGATATATATGAAGTTGATATCAAGTGCTAAAATATTTTATAGAGGTATAAGATTTAAACATCTTCCTCACATTTTTTTTTAACTTCTAATTAGTTTATATGAAATTATATTAGGTCATATGGACAACTAATTAAATATGTATACCATATTTTTTTCCTTTTTAGTATAGCTCACATTGCTTTCCATTTAGAAAATATTTTATTTTTATTTTAAGAGGGATAGACATACACATCGTCTTCACACTGGGTTGTAGAATGAATCTCTCACCTAAACAAGTTCTACATTCCTGCAATACACAAATCAGCTAAATCAAAGAAATATTATGATAGAGTTGATAAATAGTAAATACCTGGGTGTACTTAGAAACACCTAAAAATGCAACAAATCATTTTTTGAATATTTGTACCATGTATAGTCTTAATTTTTTTCGTGTCATGAATTAATACATTACAAATGTATGCATGTAATATGTAAGGGAGTTTTTAATGCTGTGGGTGTAAGTTAGTGAAGGTCTAGAGAAAATTGTTATCCACTATATTTTTGTCCTATCATGAATTAATACATTAAAAATTTATGCTTGTAATATGTAAGGGAGTTTTTAATTGTGTGGGTGTAAGTTAGTGAAGGTCTAGAGAAAATCGTTATCCACTATGTAATACCAGAGTCGGTAGATCTTTGTTAAAATTATTTTTTCCCTGAGGATGAATGGATCTAAAGTCTCCTCTTATTTTGTAATTGCATCTTGTTTTTCATGAAACTATAATCTAAAGTAGTATTTTCTTGCACCCATGTTCTAGAAATTGAATTTTTACCTTTATTGCACAAATTATTTCTTCTACACATAATTTATGAGAATTTTATTGCACATGATTTGTTGTTGGGTATTATGCCTCAATTTTCAATATTATCAGAGAAAATTCAAGAATTATCAGACCAGGTTTTTAACGAGTGAAAAATAACAGTGTTAAAAGTGAAAAATGACAGCTTTAAGAACACCATTGACAAATCCTCAAATCTCTCAATTTAATGGAAAAAAAACTATAATTATTGGGAAATCACAATGAAGGCTTTATTTCTTCTCAAGACATCTGAAAATTTGTAGAAAATGGGTACCAAGAACCAGCAAATGCGATATCATACAATGAATTGACACAAGTAGAAAGAGATTTGTTAAGAGACAATAAGAATATGGACTCCAAATCCCTCATCTACATTTTTCAGGCACTGCATGAGAACATTTTTCCAAGCATTATAGTAGCAACAAGACCTAAAAAACATGGGATATTCTCTAGGCAACATATCATGGAGTGGAAAAGGTGAAAACAGAAAAGATACAAATGTTGAGAAGAGATTTTGAAACTATATGCATGAAGGAGTCTAAGACAATAGATTCATTTTTCACACAAGTCATTGGACTGGTTACTAAAATAAGATCTCATGGTGAGAAACTTGAATAAAACAGAACGATTGAAAATATTTTGAGGATTTTACCAAGAATATTTGATCTCACTTTTTTGGCCATAAAAGAGACAAAGGGTCTCTCACAATTTTCAGTGGATGAGCTTCATGCATCACTAATTTCTGATGAACATAGGCCGAATAGAACAACAATTTCTTCAATACAGAATGCCTTCAAGACACAAGTCTCAGTTTATCGAGGTAGAGCTAGTGGAATATCAAATGCCAGAGGATGATGAAGAAGCGCACACAAAGGTGGGAGAAGTAGTCCTTCAAGCTCAAGTGGATGATTAAGCACTCAAAATTCAAGTCCAAATCCAAGAAACAATCAAGCACAAGGTGAGAGGTATGATAAATCCAAAGTTCAATGTCACTATTGTACGAAGTATGGGAATTATGCAAGTGAATATAGAAAGAAACAACATGATCTTAGTAGTAAGCCAAAATGAAAATTTCACAAAAGAAAATCAGAAGCAAGAAAGAATGTTTTTAGCATGCAATGTAGCACAAGAGAAGCAAAACAATGTATGGTTTCTAGATTGAGGTTGCAACTATCACATGTCATGGAATATACAAATGTTTTTTTAATTTGGATGAAAGTGTAAAATCTAAAATGACTTTAGTGATTATTAACAATGGGCCAGTCCTGTGAAAATGAAGAGTTAATGTTCTAACCAAGAACGAGGAGAAGAAATATATTTCATATGTATATCTTATTCTAGGTTTGAATCACAATTTGATAAGCATTGGATAGCTCATGTAAAAAGGATACAAGGTCAGTTTCAAAAATGGAGAATGCACAATTTTGAATAAATTCCCAAGCAATTAGCTAATTGCAAAAGTTCAAATGACAACTAACATAATTTTTCCCCTTAATATAAAACTAGACTTGAAGCAAGAAGATGTGTAAGCACAACTATTAGTAAATTTGCAAAAATGTGAAAGAAGATTTGCGGTTGTCACACAAACAAACTTTAAAGTAGAGGTCGAAGCTAGTTATAGCATCTAATATTTGGGATTCTTAATTTTGGAGGTCTAAATTTGTTGCATAATAAATGCATGGTGAAGGGATTGCTACTCATAGAAAAACTATACAAAATGTGTGTAGGATGCATCTTGGGAAAATAACAAAGAGAATCATTTCCACTAGGAAAATCAATAAGGGAAAAGGAACCCTTGGAAATTGTCCATCCATATTTATGTGGAACAATTCAGACACTACCAATTAGTGGCAATTATTATCTCTTGACATTCATAGATGAATACACGAGGAAGACATGGGTCTACTTTCTAAAACATAAAAGTGACGTGTTTGAGCGCTTCTGTCAATACAACGCCCTTGTTGAGAAGCAAAGTGGACACTACATCAAAGTTTTGAGAACTGATAGAGGTGCAAAATATATCTCAAATGACTTCCTACAATTTTGCAAGGAGTATGGAATTGACAAACAATTTACAATCAGATACACACTTCACCAAAATGGTGTCACATAAAGGAAAAATAAGATCATTATGGAAATGGAAAAGAGGATGTTGAAGGAAAAACATTTTCCAAATGAATATTGGGTTGAATCTTTTTCTTATGCAACATACATTATAAATAGGTGTCGAATGAAAAGTGTTAAGAATATGGTTCCTAAAGAAGCATAGAGTGGAAGGAAGCACACTGTGACTCAGATGAGAGTGTTTGCATGTGTGGCGTTTGAACATGTCCTGGATGAAATAGGAACGAAGTTGGATAGAAAAGAGGGGGAAATGTTTATTTGTCTAATATTCTGATGAATCTAAGGCATATAAACTCTACAATCCATTAACAAAGAAGGTCATAATCAACAGATATGTGCAATTCATAGAAGAGGAACCATGGGATGGAAGTCTGGAGAAAAAAATCAATGTAAAAGCAAGCATAGCACAAGAAGACAAAGATGAATTGACAACAACTAATTCCTCAATGCAGACTCATCCTACATATATTCAAGCTCAACAAAGTGGTCATCATGCGACACAGTCAACAAACAATAGGACAATGTTTCACGGTCAAGTAAATACTCCTCCAAGTGTGAAACACGGATCAACAAATCCCTATTCTCCATGTTCAACATCAATTGACATGTCAAGTCGATATTTTGGAAGCATTGATGTCTCATCTAATGAATTTTGTAGAACCCTCAAGTTATGAAGAAGCTAAAGAATATAAAGAATGGAGAGATGCAATGAATGAGTAATATAACTCTATAATGAAGAATGACACATGGTAATTAACAAAATTGCCTAAAAGATAAAGTTCCCATAGGATGCAAATGGTTGTTCAAACCAGAGTTTAATGTTGATGGTATTGTTGATAAGTATAAAGCTAGATTGGTTGCAAAAGGTTATTCACAAAAATAAGGCATTGATTATGAAGATACTTTTACACCTGTAGCTAAAATTAATACAATTGGAATAATGGTTGCATTAGCTACAAAACAAAATTGGAAAATGCATCATTTACATATCAAATCAACTTCCTTGAAATGTGAATTAAAAGAAGAAGTTTATTTGGTTCAACCTGAAGGGTTTGTAATGCAAGCACATGAGCATCTTATTTGCAGGTTAACGAAAGCTTCGTATGGTTTGAAACAAACACCAAGATCTTGGTATGTGAAAATTGATTCACTCTTTTATGAAAAATGTTTTGTGAGAAGCAAAAGTAATTCCAAATTGTACATAAAGAGAGATGAAGATAGGAATATTGCCTTAATATCTTTGTATGTTAATGATCTTATCATAACAGGAAGTGCACTCAGGTTGATTGAAGAAATTAAAATTCATTTGTGAGAGGTATTTGAAATAAAGGATCCTCGTGAATTGCATTATTGTTTGGGTCTTGAAATTTAGAGGGAATCTGGTAAGACAATCATCACACAAAGCAAATATGAAAAGAAAATCCTTGAAAGGTTTCATGTGTTATAATATAAACCAGACTCTACTCCTTTGGAACAAAATGCCAAGTTGTATAATGATGTTGGATGTAAACAAGTGAATGGAACTTTTTATCGTCAATTGGTGGGAAGTTTGAACTACATCACCACTACTAGGCTAGATATAGCATATTCTGTCAGCATCCTTAGTCAATTTGTGGCTAAGCCTTGTGAAAGCCATTGGAAAGCAGCAAAGAAAGTCCTTCGATATTTGAAGGGAACACTTTATTTTGGTATTTTGTATAGTGATGAATCTGATGTTGAGTTGGCAGGTTTGTTTAATTCAGACTGAGCTAGAAATATTGATGATAGAAGATCAACCTCTAGATATGCATTCAATTTAGGATCGGGGGTCATATCATGGAGCAACAAGAAACAACCAACTGTTTCTTTGTCATGCACAAAAGTTGAACACAAAGCCTTGGCCAATGCAACTTGTGAAGCTATTTGGTTAAGGAGGATTTTTAAAGATGTTGGAGAAAAGCAAAGGGGACCAACAAGCATCAAATGTTACAATGAGAGTTCCATGACACTAGAAAATAATCCAATTTATCATGCCAGGACTAAACATATTGAAGTCCAACATCATTTTGTAAGGGAGATGTATGAGGTTTTTTATCTATAAAAATGAATTCTTTTTATATTATCTATATTATTGAAATAATTATTACTCTCGTTAAGATTAATAGATTTTTATAATATCCTCGATGGGGTGATCATAATGGAGCCAGTAGGTGGCACAACGGATCGTGGAGCCAGAGGGGCCTCCACGCGCCACACGATTGTATTGAAGGGTCGTTTGGAATTGTAACCTGTTTCTCATGAGTAATACTTAATGAAGCACAAGAACATGAAGATGGCCATTAGCAACCACTGGACGATGAGGAGAGAGTGGTGGGAGAGGAAGAGTTGTAGTTTGTTAGAGTCCTGGCTCAAATTATGGCTTGCGGCAGTAAAATGGGATGAGAATGTAAAATGTAGGTCAGAGGAGAACTGAGACGTGCTTAAAGCTTGGCCATGGGATCTGAGGAAAGAGTTCTTTGTCTGGCGTGAAGGAGCATTTCATTCCATGGCGGGAACATTTGCGTTGGGAGAAGACACAAAGCTTTCCTCAATTTGGCTCTATCTCGGGTTCGAGGAACATTCACTAGAGTGTCATTTGGTTGGTGAGAGCATTTTCAGGTGCCATCTCTAGAGCGGTTTGTGCTCAGCGGACCCCAGGACCAAGGGCGTGCCTTCTTACTTCTTTGTAGGTTGTGGTTATGGTGCTAGTGTTCAGGACTTAGGGCTCTTCGGCTGTGGTATTGTAAGTGGAATTTCATTTTAGTATAGTCAATTCAGAATTGTGTGGTGTGGTTCTTACGGCAGGTAGCATTCACCCCGTGAAAGTGCGACTTGTGGTGGTGTTGTTGGTTGTAAGCCTTGACAACGAGGGCATGCCCGCTGGGGGCCCAACAACGTGGAGAGCCCAACTCGAACTTTGGGTCGAATGAGAACTGCCACTCCAATGCAGACATAGAAATATCCCTAGGTTGCTCCTCGGGCCACGTAGAAGCTCTAGTCAACTTGGAGTCCATTGTGGCCCAACTGAACAACATCCAACTCAACATTGATACACTAAGGGAATAGAGATACAATGACATGAATGAATTGGTTTCTTATATCAATGAACTCCAACATATGCAAAATGAGTCCTTGGACGTTGTAGAAGGTATCCAATGTCAGCTTCGGCACACAAACGACCATATTTGCGCCCTGGAGACTCGGGTGGAACACATAGATTATCATACGCATGAACATGTTGCTTTCTTTGCTGCACCTCCTGCGTTTCCCCCCAACCCCCCTCCTTAATGTGTATTTCCGAGATATGTATTTTTTCTCTTTTTGTTCCGACAATAACCAAAGACACTGGTTGTCTTGGCTTCTCTTCAGGCTCCTTACTGTTTAGAGCAAGGCTTGTGCTAGCTCTTAAGCCTGTGACATTATATTTTGTTGCAGTGGTGATGTATTTTGTTGACACTTATGCTATGATAATATAATGCATGTTTTTTGACTGACAAAAAAAATTAGACCTTTAAAATAATTTGATCCATATATTTTTTAAAAATATATGATTTTATATATAATTTTATCTTTATTATATATTTTAAAATATTAATAATTTATTTTTTTTCAAATTAAAATTTTCAAAAAAAAGTCATTTCATTTTTAAATTTAAGCTTCCAATATTATAATGATAAATATTGAATTAAATAAATATATATGCATTAAAATAAAATTTAATTTTTAAATAAATTATTTTCTCTTTTCCTATGTTATAAAGGTTATCTATATTTTTTATTTTTCTAATTATTTTAATGTCTTAAGCTTTGTATTAAATTGTTTTAATGTTTTCAACTTTATTGAAATGATTTTAATTATGTAATATTTTTTTAATATAATATTTTTTTCTTGTTCATGGGTTTTGGATAGACGATGATATGATAAGACACTTCTTAGATATGACCATGATGTAGCCTTTTTGTTATATATATATATATATATATATATATATATATATATATATATATATATGACACTTCTTAGATATGACCATGATGTAGCTTTTTTGTTATATAGATATATATATATATATATATATATATATATATATTATTTCATAACCCCGATCAGGGTTGAGGACTTTGAAATCCATAATGAGGGCTGGCGGGAAATAATTCCATGTGAAGGAAAATTGTTTCACATCAGAGAGGTGGCTAGGATAACTGTCGAATGGGTTGTGAACCCTCGAGAAAGTTGTTGCATGTTATAAGGATAGTGCCTTACCGTTTTTTATTCTTTCTCCTTCCGATTTTGGATATAGTCCCAGTGGTGCAAACATCATAGAGTATGCATGCATTATCACCCTGCACATGCTGTCTTGTCTAAGAAATTCAATTTGGGTAGTTGTTGTTGGAGGTTAGGGAGTTGAGTGTTTCTTCGCTTGTGGTACATGTTGCTTCATTTGGAACCTTGAGCCAAGTCAATAACATTATTCTCGAACGGTTGGTTGTCCGAGCTAACGGAAGTTAAAGTGGCCTTCTTGTTCGAGGTGCAGAATAATTGGTTGGACCTGAGGTCACAAGGAAGGAATGTGGTAATATTTCTAGGCTTTTTGGTCTACATTTGTATTTTCCTAGCCCTTTTCGTGGCAATGCATTTTGGTTGTGCTCCATTTACTTGCTTTCAAGTGAATTTTGGGTTTGGTGTATGCTTAAAAAAAAGATGCGCCTGACTCTCAACATTTGGAGGTTGGAAAATGATTCTGTGTGGGTCATCAGTGCATGAGGGTCTTCCTTTGTTTTGGTGGCCTCTGCTTACGGGCGGCCCTAGTGCACTAGTTGAGCTAGGGAACCCCTGTTGGTGTAAGGTGGTGGTTGTGTAGTCTTGTTGGAACGATGGTGTCTTTCCTCGACAACAAACTTAGATAGTCAATCCCAGGCCAATTAAAATAGAATGTCCTTAGAGTGGGTTCTTGGGTGCGAGTTTTGACATCTTGAGGTAGAGGGGACATGCCTAGCGAGGAGTACAGCCCCGTGGTCTATTGCGGGGTAGAGGTGACCAGGAAGGTGTGGAAAAAGCTGTAGGGATGAGTGGATTTGGTTGATGTTTTGGAACATCATCAGACCCACTCCCTTGTCCATGTGCTCCAACCTGACACTTTGTAGTCCCTGGACTTGCAAATTCAACTTATCTTGACAATGTTGGAGTACATGGGTGGACAACACCTTCACAACTAGAATGAAGTCATTGCATTCTTCAATGATCTGCAACAAAATCAATGGGACATCGTTGATCTCTTGGATTCTTTGTAGCGAGTTCAAAGGCACACAAATGACCACTTAGATGACTCTGGTTGATGTGGAGTTCCACGACCATCAATATTTTTATCATCCTATTCCTCCGGGTGCTAGTCAAACACCAAATTCTCCTCCAATCTTGTGATGTTGGTTGGCTATTTGTTTGTTTTGTGTGTTTTTTTGGCTATATACCTAACTAATTTATGGTACTTTTGTAAAGCTTGGTGAAGTTTCCTTAGATTTTGCATTTCTCTCCTAGCCAACAAATATGGTTCGGTTGAGTCTGGGAGAGCAAAGATCTTTCTTTATATCAAATGAAATATCTTGACAGATTAATAGATTTTTTTGAGTGGAAAAAAACATAATATATTTGTTTTATTATTATTTAAGTAATTATTTTGAATGCAGATAATCTTAGCAAAATTATATAATGAAATTTCTTAAATTAATTTTAAAATTTTAATCATGTATTTAAGGTTTAGGCGATTAATCTATTTATTTATATATAAGAAAGAAAATATCATAACTAGTTATAAATAGTATTAATTCTTACTCTAACACGAAAATAAACTTTTATTCTATATAATATCTAGAAGAAATTCATCTGGGGAATAAAGATTTACTGAGGCTAGGAAGTGAGGTGCTTGGTGAAGGTGTAGTAAATTACATTGTTCACAATAAATGACAACTTTTGAGACTTGGCCAAGTTGTATTGTGAAGTAATGCAAAATTTTATGTGAAAGGGGAAGAGGTGGACACAAGAGAAAATAGAATGCAAGGGAAGATACCACTTCGAGGGCTCAAGGCTTTGCTTAAGATAATTGAATGAATGAGAAATTGTAGGATTTGAGGATGATTCTCTTTAAACAAGAAAAGAGGTTGGATCGTGAACATAGGTTACACCGAATCATATCAATTTAGATACCTCTAAGTGGTGGAAATTTATTACCAAGTGAAAAATTCATGGAAAAAGTCTTCGTAAAAAGGTTTGAAGAGAAACTATGAAATATTTCAATAATTAAATGAGGAACAAAGGAAAATAAGCAATATAGACAAGAAGATAAACATATTGGTCAAACACTCGGTATCATTAAGTTCACTAAATCAAAAGCCTAAAGTAATCCATGTGAAACCATTTAAGTAAATTCCCCTACAACCTAATTATATTATAAACATAAACAATAATATAATATAATGTCCTACATCCGTCAATCCTAAACAATAATATAAAAACAATATTTACCTATTTTTACTACATTATGCTAAAAAAAAAAAACAACAACAACAACCCTTATAATATACCCAAAAAAAGCTTAAGTTCCCTTATTGGTTTGATTTCCCTACCCATATTGTTATCTTGTACCTTTTCACATAATATAATACAAGTTACCCAACCTTATATATATACCTACGTTTATTTTATATATAAAATTATATATTGAGGATGATGATGATGGTGGTTAAGTTCACTGAGACCAAATTGGTCTATCGGACCTATAATTTTCTTAGTTCTTAATTGTTTGGCTCCTCGTCATTCTTGGCGAGATTGGTGTTGTAGCTTTCTTTTTTTTCTCTGCGGTCCTCCAACTTCCGTTATCTGGCATGTCCTTCATATCTTCTGGTTCTTGGGACATTGGTGTCTTAGCTTCGCGATTTGTTGTGTTCTTCCTTTTGAAGATAGTCGGAGAAGAAGTTTGATCTGGGAGATCTGCTTTGCTGTTAAATGAATATTTATTTTGTGCAGTATTCGAATCCTCATAGCTGTTGATGCTTGAGGGGTTGTCCAGTTCACTTTTTTTCTGTTGGGCGGGGCTTTCCCGTGCTTGTCTTGAGAGTTGTTTCTTTCTTTCCCGATTTCTTGTGATTGAAAGTTTTCTAGAGAGTATTCTTCCTTGATGACAGTGTAATGTTCTTTTTGTGCTCCTTCCCACCATGTAGATTTGTGGTGATTCTTTCCAGCATAATTTTTCTAGGAGGCTTTTGGGCAATTTTTGGCTAGATGGCCTGTCTCCAAGTAGGATCAACATCTAAAGAGGACACTTTCATAATCGATTTTCTGGTTCCACACATATTCTTTACTTGTTAGGTTTATTTCAGCTGGGAATCCGATGCTGAATTCCATTTCCACACAGATGCGTGCGTAGGTCGTTGTTGCATATTCCTCTGTTTCTGGGCACCTACAGTAAAAATTTCCCAATTGCATTTCCAATGGCTTTTAGCGAGGAGAAATTCCAGAGATGCAAGGGTAAGTTTGGAAATCTCACCCAAACAGGTGTTGAGGTTATGACTGTTGTTGAGGGATCGAATGATGGGTTCCATGGCTTCATGAATAGGCCTGAGTTTTCCCGAAACCAAGGGCCAGAATCTAGAATACATTGTCTACTTTTAGGGTTTTCAAAATCCACTATAAAGAAACCCCTAGCACAAGGATAGATATTAATTTCATCAGAAATGGCAGGCTTCCATACCTCCAAGATCCAACTGTGGAGAGTTGTCAGCCGTGGCCAAAAACCATTGAACCAGCAGATTAAGGCACTTTCAGAAAACTTCAAAGCCTCATCGAGTGAGGCCTGGACCACTTGGACAGTGGGAGTTGGAGCTTCACTGACGATATGGGCAGGAGCATGCCCCCATAGACGGATGGAGCTGAGCCAAAAACTATCTTCATGAAGTTGGAAGCCATCTGGAATCAGAGTCAAAGTGTTTCTTACAATGTTGTCCCTCTGTCGTTTAATGAAGTCCAAATCGCCAAGCAGAGAGCTCAAGAGACCATGGTGAGACTCATTTACAGTGCCAATAATAATAGCGATGCCAAGCATCCCAGGGTGGAAAACTTCGCCGAAGATCGTCACGCTCACAATGGTTCAAATCTCATCGACCACCATCATGCTCAAGTCGTCAGATCTGGAGACAAAACCCCGGATCTAGCAGTAGATCGCCTAGCCCAGCAGTAGATCGGCCAGACCAGCAATAAATCGTCTAGCAGTTCACCCTCGTGGCAGTAGATCGTCCTCGTGACAGTATCGTAGATCGCCCTGGGTACTGTATATATAAAATCATATATTACTTTTAATACATAAAATCATATATTACTTTTAATCGCAATTTAAAGTAATATATGATTTTATAATGTTATCTTTTCTTGATTTCATATAACGACTAATCATTACATAAAAAGTTGATTTTAGAAAAAACAATCCCTTATAGGATTTAAAGTGAGTTTAATTATAAATAAAAAATAAATATATTAATAATTTTAATTGTATTTATTTTATAATATTTAATTAGCTTTATCAAAATTGATTTTTATATTAAGATTTAGATTTTTAAAAATAAAGATCTAGACTTTAAAAAATTATTATTAAAAAAAATTAAAATCTAAAGTTGGAATTTTTTTTGTACTTATGATTTTCTTTGTAGAATTTTTTTTACACTTCCATATTAAATTTTATCAGTTGTTTTAATGTTTGACATTCAATTTTTCACTTTTAATGTAATATATTATTTTAATAACTTTTTTAAAGTTGTATTTTTGCATTTTACTATTTTTCTTAATTATAAGATTTTATATTTTTATTATAATTTTTAATAACTTTTATTATTTTTTTAAATATAAAAATAAGATTTAATTGGTTCTTTGTATTTTTTAATGTTACACGAATAAAATTTAATCATCACTATTATTATCAATTGAAAATTAAAAATATTTCTCCACATATTTATGTTGTATTACTGCATTTGTATAATTGTTGAATAATTATTGCATTTGTATAATTGCTAAATAATTATTGGATTTGTATAATTGCTAAATAATGATAAAAACAATATTACTACATCACACGTCTGTGTGGATATGTGCATGTTGATAGGGCATGGGGAAGCAACAACACAAGGGGAGGATCAGAAGGTTAAAGGAAAAGGGGCAAGTAGGTGGTGAAGAGAGCGAGGCCACATAAGGAGAGAGGAGCAAATAGCAAGAGGTGATAGCCATATAGTTAAAGAGAGTAGGGGCGGGAAGAAGACAACCAAGTGGGAAAATTAGAGAACAAAGCGGAGAAGTTGAAGCTAACTAGAAAAGTACACCTCTAGATGCATGAGAATAATGGGACGAGGATAGAGAAGGTGTACTAAGAAAAAAGAGGCTTCAAACACATGAGAATCCAAAGAAGAGCTCCTTATAATTCAAACACATGAGAATCCAAAGAAGAGACTAGAGATAAAACACAATTAAAAAAGGAAATGAGACCATGGATGAAGTCGACGCCCACTAAAGAGTCTTGATGCCTAGAGTGTCCCATCATGGTTTTTCTTAGAATATCCTCTTGGAGTAAAAAGGGAAATAACAGCTTGTCCTTAATTCACCATGGAGCCAGATGCGTCACATCGTTAAGTCTTTGTCCATGGAAATAGGAATTTCCAATTAAAAAATGGAAAGAGGGGGAAGAGTGATGGTATTCGTGCTGCCAAAGCTCACAAAACTGGGCCAACCAATACCCACAAGATGGCTTGCAGGGCACTTAAAGGATATGATGATCAGAACAAACAAAAACTCAAGCTCACAAAGAATGAGCAATGGAATAAGTAAAAACTCATTGACAAAGGTGGCAAACAATAGGGAAAAACAACTAACATGCACAATAGCCAAGCTAGCCATGGCTTGGAATTTCAAATGGAAATCAATGCATTGCTGAGATTATTCTCAATAATGCAAATATTTATTCAATCACTTATATATCGATGGGTTATCCTTATTTTATAATAAGTTTTTACAAAGAAAAATGTAAGATCTACGCAGCAAGATTATATAGATCTGTTGTTCATGCCTGGGAGACTAATCAATACAAATATTTATTCCAGAACTTCATAAGCACCTGGACGGATTCCTTACGTTACAGTGACAAGTTCTTGTGACGGATCATAAATACAAATTTGAAGAAAAATTGTTATTAACATTTTTCATACTGATGAAATCACTCTGCAAATCACAAAATCAACAAACCACACGAACGCAGATATCTCATCGACCCCAGAATTTGGAACAACGGAGTTTGACTTATTCGATTCCTTTCCCTCGGAAGTGTTAGACTTTGGAAAATATTTAAGCAGATGAACCACCTCGCACATGGTGGGTCTGCAGACACTTTGCTTTTTTATACAGAGCAGTGCCACGAAGAATATATGCATAGCTTCCTCCATACAAACATTGGAGAGCCTTGGATCTATAATCCTCCAAACTTGTTCTTTGGAAGATTTAGTTATCATCTTTGCCCACCTTGTGATGTTCATGCCCTCTTTAAATTCACAATGGCCTACTGACTTCTTTCTTGTAACAAGTTCAAGAAGAACCACACCGAAGTTGTATACATCGCTTTTCTCATTCACTTTCAAAGTGCACACGCAATATGGTTTTAATGTCAAAAGATATTTTAGACCTCTAGGGCTCTAGAAAATATTTTAGATTCCCCATAGATTCCTTCACAGGAATATTCCTATAATATGCAAAGGAATATTCCCTCCTCGGCTGTCGTGCACACGTAGGGTTTCGTTGGCAATCACGGATACGATCTCCATCCCCTGACCCTCAGCAAAAGATTTCTTTAAATATTTGAATGTGGTGCTTTGGCTATATCGGGCCACTTGCCCCAATGGTAACTGCCCTGGTTGGCGGGTCAGCAATCATGGGATCGACCCGCGAGACCGACTATTGGTTTGTTTTCTTTGTATATATATATATATATATATATATGATTTGGTCGTTGTTTAATATTCCAACTGATCATGGTTCTATGGTAGGTCATATGATATATATGCGTTAACCGAGGTGGTCCATCCGACAGGGTTTGACCACCTGCCGACTGCCGATTAATTGTTTTTGTTTTTAATTAATAAGGCCATAGAGGCCATTTTTCCTGCCGACATTTTTAAGGGTCATTAAACATTTGAAGTAAGCAACAGATTTGACTCCACTAGACACCAAACCTATCCAAATTGTTGCCTCCTTGGCAAAATCTGGCATGTTCACTGGGCTACCACATGGCACGTCTTGATTGGCCCGTATGGCTGACTGGGATGTTAATTTTAGCTAACACGTGTCACTGTGCGATTCGCTGTCCTCTCACCGTACAGCCACGTCACCCTATTGACGTAATCATCCGTATATGTGACGTCATCATCAGTGCTACTGATGTCAGCATGCCAAGTGTCACTGGCTCCAATTTTTTTTTTTTGGAAAAATGTTAGCAAGCCATAAATTCTTCATAAAATGTTGGTTTGAGGTTTCATTCGCATCATTCTATTCAGATCGATGATCTCTTTGATTTGAGACTGGTTTCACTGCATTTTGACGACTCTAAAATTTGGCCTTTTAGGATCCTCCTTGATCATTGAGTCTCTCATTCATCAATAAGATAAGGTCATCAAGATGGGTTCATTAAAGTCTTGAAATGCACATGCACTTACCATGCATGAAAAAGAAAAGTCCAATTTGAAATCAAATCAACAATCTAAAGGAAAAGGAAAGGAAAGAGATCTAGATCCAAGAAAGGGAGGCCCAATATGAAACCTCCAGATAACTCTTCGAGCTCCAAAGGTAAGAAGGGAAAGAAAGGAAACTCCAAGTGCCCTTATTGTAACAAAGGCTATCATCCTAAATCCTATTGCATGCAAAAGACTATTGATCTGATGACAAAGACTCTTCAATAAAATAATGTTGGTCATCACATTCTCAAAGGTGCCAAGAGAATACGAAGGAAAAATCATTAGAAACAAGGGGTAATGGTCATGCTTTTATTTCCCTGAGTTCTACACTACAAGAATGGATCATTGATTCAAGAGATTCACACCCTATGGCTTATTCCAAGGAATCTTTTTCTTCTCTACATGCATACTTGGGTCCTCCTATTCTCATGGGGGACAATTTTTCACTTGAAGCAACTGGACAAAGAAGAGTGCAATTTGAAGATGGAAGTTTTGAGAATGTCTTGCATATTCCAAGGATTTTTGTGAATCTTCTTTTAGTGTATGAGATATGACACACAGGCACCAAAAGGAAATTGTAATTTACCCCGGATTCCATTAGCATTTTTTATAAGGGGACCTAACTTGAATATTTCATTAGGAAAGGTAAATTATTAATCTTGTCTATATACATTTTTTGATTTCGTTCCTCCGTCATATTCTATTTTTGTAGTTATGCATGCAAATGAAGAAAGTAGGATTTGGCATGAGAGATTTGGGCACATGAATTTCCGATATATGCAACAACTTAGCAAGAAAGGGATGGTTAAAGGATTGCTATCTATTGAATTTTCAAATAGTATTTGTAATGGACATGCTCTTGGGAAGAATCCATAAGACAAGTTAGAGAAGGGGCATGCATGGATAGCCTCTTCACCTTTGGAGCTTATACAAAGTGATCTCATGGGTCTATTTCCAGTAACTTCAATGAGAAAAGCGAGATTTGTGTTGTCATTTATAGATGATTACACGAGATTCGCTTGGGTTTATTTCGTCAAACTCAAGTCTGAAGTTTTTTAGCATCTAAATATTTTCAAATCCCATGCGGAAAATCAGTCTAGACAACGCATCAAGATCCTCCGCACAGATAATGGGAAGGAATATGTGAACAAATATATCCAAAATATTTGTAATGAAGTAAGCATATAGTTGCATCATATAGTTCCTTATACTCCATAGAAAAATAGGGTGGCTAAAAAGAAGAATAGATCTTTGAAACAGATTACCAATCGCATGTTGCATGCAAGATCTCTTCCATCAAAATTGTGGATTGAAGCTATCAATTGTGCCTCATACATCCAAACTAGATCTCCTTATAAATTTGCTGATACAAAAACTCCTTTTTAGGCTTGGACTGACATGCAACTTAAAGTGAGACATTTTCACATTTTCAGATCTCGAGCTTGGGCCCATATTCCTACAGAGAAGAGAGAGACTTTGGAGCCTCAGAGTTAGGCATGCATGTTTGTTGGATATTCTTATGAAGTGAAAGGGTACAAATTACGATATAAACACTGAAGAGATCTTTATTGAAACGAGTATAAATCTTGAAGAATATGCTTCTCATGCACCACCAGATGAACTTGTTACAAAGTTTCCCTCGCCATTAATGGATGAGTATGCAGATAACACTTCAGATCACAACTCTGATCTAGATAAGCCTTTGCCTATGACACCTATTGGACCACTATTTTTTGAACATCAAGATAATACTTCCTCATGTAGTTCAGAATATTCTCGACCACCTTCAACAAACAAGTGGCACAAGTGAGTGATCTATTAGATGATCCTGCCACTAGATCTCAATTTGAGGAAGTCCCACAGGAAATCTTAGCTATGGAGCTATGCATGCTTATATGATGCATGCATGTGATCCACAAAATTATGTACAAACAGTTGGGCATCCTAAATGGGAAGCAATTATGGATGAGGAATGCACATCTCTCATTGAGAACCAGACTTGGGACTTGGTTCTGCTACCTTCCAATCGTAAACTTGTCAAGTGCAAGTGGGTTTACCAGACCAAGAAAGTAGGAGATGGACAAGTTAGTTGATATAATGCACGGTTGGTCACAAAATTGTTTTAGTAGGTACATGGTACTGACTATGATGGGATGTTTTTTCAATGGAAAAAAAGGATTCCATTTGGCTAGCTCTCTCCATTGCGGCAACAAGACGATGGGAGGTGCATCATATGGATGTGAAGAATGCCTTTCTTCATGTTGATATTGAGGAGGAAATCTACATGGAGCAACCTTAGGGGTACGTGAAAAATTCATCTATGTTATGTAAACGAAAGAAGTCTCTCTATGGCGTCAAGCAAACACCTAGAGCGTGGTATGCAAAGATGGATTCCCATTTTCTATCTCAAAATTTTGTACGCTGCAAATCAGATTCCAATGTTTATTTGTTGAAGAAATTGACTCCTTTTTCATCATAGTACTTTGCGTAGATGATCTTTTGATAACATGTAGTTCAATTTTTTCCATTGGTAAGATCAAAACTCCATTGCATAAGCAGTTTTCTATGGAAGATATGGGTTTGCTAAATATTTTCCTTGGACTGGAGACCGATTAGAGTGTTTCTAGGATTACAATTTCTCAACCAAATTATGCTAGAGACCTTTTGGTATGATTTCACATGAGTGACTGCAAGCAAGCAACCACACCTTTCTTATTGGGGATTAATCTTGAGAATGGCAAAGACACACCATTGGTTGATTGCACATTGCACTATCAACTTGTGGGGAGTCTTCTTTATCTCACTCGCTCCCACCTTGATCTCTCATATGCCATAGGAGTAATTTATGGATACACGTAGGAGCCACATGAGTGACACCGGAAATCTACAAAGTGCATCATTTGATATGTCCAGGGGACAATCACCTATGGGATCCATTATGTAGCCAACTATTCTTTGGATGTCATCAGGTTCACAGATTCATGTTGGGTTAGCAACTGCCTTGATCGCAACTCCACCTCCAGTTATGTATTGAGTTTGGGATCTAGCCCAATTTATTGGTCAAGCAAGAAGCAAGTTGTCTTTGCTTTATCATCAGCAGAGGCCAAGTACAGAGGAGCAATTGATGCCACTTCTCAGGTCATTTGGCTACAACATTTTCTTTCTAAGCTTGGTATCAGTGTCCATCATATGATTGTCATTTGGTGTGATAATTAGAGTACACTAATGTTTTTCAAAGATCGAGTGCAGCGACAACGGACCAAACATATCAAGATCCACATGCACTTTATTAGATAATTGATTCATGATGGGATCATTGATTTGTAGTACTATCCTAGTTCTAAGCAGACTACCGACATCTTCACTAAGTATAAGTTTCAATTTCTGCGAGATCGTCTTGGGGTGAAGCACATAACTGCCTAACAATTGTATTTTCTCTACTTTTCCATTGTATTTTGAGGAGGGGGAGGGAGAGGGGTGGGGTTTCTTCCCACTGAGTTTCCCCTCTTTCCCCTTTTTTATGAATTTATGCTTAAGGGTTGTTGGCATGCATTTATGCTTAAGGGTTGTTGGTGTACATGCACTTAGTTAGCCTTAATTAGCTTTAGTTACACTCTAGTTCTTGCATGTGATGTGCACTTAGCTAGCATTAGTTAAGTCTAGTGTTTACATGTGGTGTGCATTTGGCTTTAGTTAGTTAATTCCACTGTTTGTGTTAGAACCTGCGGTTCCACCCAAGGTGCGACCGTGTTTGGCAGCAAACGAGCGGTTGGGGAAATGCGATGAACAAGCTCAAACTTGATGTGCGCGTGGAGACAAGTAAAAATACCCACAAAGGAAGGAGAGCGATGTGTTTTTATATGCATAGGAGCTTGGATTGAGTACCCACTGCCGACCCATACTTGGAGCAAGGCCGACATGAGTTTTAGAGGCATTTACGATGAGTAGGGGTGTGTCATAGCATGGAGGATGAGTCGGCTGGGTAGCCTAACTCGCCCTGCCACTCGTATAAGTAAATGATGCGTGGAGCTCATTTGAGCATCACATCTTCGACCTTCAACAAAGGAATAAGGTGCAGTTCAAAGGATACGAGGTGCAGGTTGAGTGTAGCCGGATGCGCCCAAGTCTTGGGCGAGGTTACACGGGTTGAACGCACGGGTGTATCGGGTGAACGAAGGCGTTGGGCGAGGAGCGCCCGCCGGTCGAAGAGAAGGCATGCACGGGTAAGGCGTGGGCGCTCGGTTGTGCAAGGCATGCATGGGTGAAGGCGAGGAAGCCCGGTTGTGCGAAGGCAGATGGGTGAAGGCGTGAACACCCAGTTGTGTGCAATTGTGCAGTTGGGTGGTTGTGCATGGGTTCTTGGGCAGCTCGAGTGAGCGGTCGCCCGTCGTGCATAGGAAAACGCGAAAGGTGTGCACGGTGGAGTCGATGAAGTGTTGAGATTGTGAACGGAGGTGTGACTCGTGCGGAGGCGCCTGTGTGCGGCGACTTGGTTACGACCAGGCGCGCCCAAGTTGCGCAAACAACACGATCATGCAACGAGGTGAATGAAGGGTTGATGAGTCATGCAGCGACCGTGTGGAGGTGCTGATGAGCTGGGCAGCCGAGTTTTCTGAAGTTGAAAATTGGCTAAGTGTAAATTTGGGGTTTCCCAAGATTTAACTTGTAAAGCTTTGTAACATTGAAGATTGTATAATATATTGATTCTGGCAGACTCATATTGCAGGGAGTTGCCCCTCCCTTTATAGTGTTGTGAATTTCTCTTGTATGATGTTGTTTATGTGAATGTTATGGGCTTTCACTTGTATAAAGGATAAAAATAATACTTGGTAACGAAAATAAAACTAAGTATCGAATGTTAGGCATAGTCTACAATCGTAAGTATTAGTGAAAGGAAAACGATTGGTAGTGCCGCACCTCGCTATAAGCGGTTGAAAGACTACCGCAGGTATAGGGGCGTGACAGGTGGTATCAGAGCTAGTGCCAGGGAGCTGGTGTTGGTGTTGAAGCGTTGAAGCTGATACACACTTGCACTTCGTGACAGGTGGTATCGGAGCTGGTCCAAGTTTTTCAGGAAACTTGGTGAACTGAATGAAGGAGTTGATTCTACGAAGACCAAAGACTTGAAGGAAGCTCAAGTTTTGCAGGTGACAGGTGGAATATCAAGGTGATTCAGGTGAATGGTGAAACAGGTTTAGCAGAGGTGAAGCTTAGTGCTTGGACCAAGCTGAACAACAAGGCATGGCAGCGTTGGAAGAATGCGGAGGGAAGCTTTTGCTTACCTTATACAGGTTGAAGCGGATGAAAGAAGAGAATCCCTGGATTCGAGAGAAGCTTGATGTCTTGGAAAAGAATGTTGAAGGCGAACTTCTTCAACTTGGTTGGACAATGGAGCAGGATGAAGTTGCAGAATGTGCCGACAAGGAAGAGGAAGCCGTGATGATTGAGGATGTTGCAGACATAACAACGATGGAGGATGAACTTGAGATTGATCAAGTTGTATCAGGATCGTGCAGTTTGCAGACATGGATGGATGAGGACACTCCTATGGAGGGGCCTCATGATGATGATGTAAGTACTATTTATACTTGTGTTTCACGTGAGCATTTGGTAGATGGACCAAATGGAGGGAAGAGCAAAATTAGTTTGTCGATGCTAGGGAGGATCTTACCATGGATGTCTATGATGAGACCTTGTATGGAGAAGCAAGGATTGTTGACTGTTGCAGGACTTGTTGGGGTTGTTTGTGACCTTATGGTAGAAGGTACAAAGGCTCATGACAAGGGAGGAACATGATGATCATTGCAGAGGATTGAGTCATGCTTTAGCCACATGGAGAATTGGCTAAGTGCCCGGCATGACTCATGGACACATTGGAGAAGAGCACACACTTGGATATGCTGATACTTGGGTGGACTTCTCATGGTCGAGACCAAGAGCAAGTCTTGGTGGAACCTTCAGTGGGGGAGCTATGAAGAAAGGGACTCATGATGAGGATATGGTTGGGTGACCGAGTTCACTAGACGGAAGATTACAGACTTGGATGAGAATGACCGATTGTTGTGATGAGTCTACATGGTTGGACTACATGGGCAACTTAGTCATGGACATTAGGTTGGAGACATGGAGCATGGCAGTCTTATGCAGGGACATGATGCAGGAGCACTTGTAGAGATGTCACTTATGATCATCCAATGTGGAGTGCCAAGGAAGAGATGTTGTGCAGGTAGATTTGCTGATATGAATTTAAACGCAAAGATCGGAAAAATATTATTTATTTACATCAAAACGAACTCTACTTTTCAATTTTTTAAAACCGAAAATGTGAATTTTCTATTATTGCGAATGATTCGAAGCTTAATATATAATATAATAAATATTATTGAAGATCCTTCAAACTTCTATTATTACGACGCTGAATTCCAATAGTTTTACCCTACATGCACTACATTCGAATAAAATATTAACTTGTGCCGCTGACTGATCTAATACACCACACACACTAGATTCGAATAAAATATTCACTTGTGCCGCTGACTGTCTGAATGACTGAAACCTCAATATCTAATATAGTAGATATTAGTGAAGATCCGTCTAACTTCTATTATTACCATCCTGAATTCCAATAGTTTTCCCTTACATTGCATTGGATTCGGATAAAATTATATAGAAATGACATGGGGAAGATTACTTTTTATTGAAAAAAATATATAATTTATATAGAAAGAACATATATTACCTATTTAGTTGAATGGAATAAATTGATTGTTTTTTTATGAAAATATAGTAAATATGTAAATTTATTTTATTTTATAAATTTAAATTTAATTATTAAAATTATATATTTTAGGCTTTTTTTTTTTTTAATTTATAAAAATGAATTTCTTTTATATTATTTTAATTATTGAAATAGTTATCATTCTCAATAAAATTAATGGACTTTATAATAATTTAATAAATATATTTTAAAAAAATAATAATCTTATGTATAATTCTAGCTTTATTATATATTTAAAAATATTAATAATTTAATTTTTTCAAATTCAAATTTTTCCAAAAAAGTCATTACATTTTAAAATTTACGCTTCCCATATTACAAGGATAATATTTAATTAAGAACAGAGGTATGTCGATACCACGTTGTTTATAGGATTAAGTAAATAATAAAATAAATATATATGCATTAAAATATAATTTAATTTTTAAATAAAATTTATTTATTTATTTATTTTATGTTATAAAGGATATCTATATTTTTTTATTTTTCAAATTAATTTAATTTTTTAAGTTTTTTATTAAATTGTTTTTTATTTCATTTTTTAAATTGTTTTAATGTTTTTAATCTTATTTAAATGTTTTTAGTTATGTAATATCTTTTAATATAATATTTTTATTTTATTCAGGGGGTGTTCAATAGATAGTGATTAGGTGAGATGTTAAGACATTTTTTGGATATGACCATGATGTAGCTTTATATATATTATTTCATAACCTCGATCGGTGTGGAGGACTTTGAAATCCACAATGAGGACCGACAGGGAGTAATTCCATGTGAAGGTCAATTGTTTGGCATGAGAGAAGTGGTTAGGATAGCTTTCAGATGGGTTTTGAATCCTCAAGAAGGTTGTTGCATGTTATAAGGATGATGCCTTTCCATTTGTTATTTTTCGCCTTCCGATTATGGGATATAGTGCCAGTGGTACAAACATCATAGAGTATGCATGCATTATCACCCTATGTACGCTCTCTTATCTAAGAACTTCAATTTGGGTAGTTATTGTTGGAGGTTTGGGAGTTGAGTGTTTCTTCATCTATGGTACATGTCGCTTCATCTACAACCCTTGAGCCAAGGCAATAACAATCTTCTCTAGTAGTTGATTCTCCGAGCTGACGTGAATTGAAACGGCTTTCTGGTCTGAGGTGTGCGACAATTGGATGGCCCTGGGGTCACAGGAAAGGATATTGATAATCTTTTTGGGCTTTTTGGTATACATTTGTCTTTTCTGAGCCCTTTTCATGGCAGTGCATTTTGGTTGTGCTCCATTTACTTGCTTTCAGGTGAATTTTGAGTTTGGTGTATGCATCCAGCCAAGACGGGCCTAGCTCTCAGCATTTATAGGTTGGGAAATGATTCTGTGTGGGTCTTCGGTGCGTGAGGGTCTTCCTTGGTTTGCGTGGCCTCTGCTTAGGGGTGGCCTTGGTGCACTAGTTGAGCTAGGGAATTTTTGTTGGTTTAAGGTGGTGGTTGTGTAGTCTGGTTGGAATGATGGCACCTTTCCTCCACCGCAGACTTAGACGGTAAAGCCCAGGTCAATTAAAATAGATTTTCCTTAGAGTGGGTGCTTGGGTGTGAGATTTGACATGTTTAGGCAGAGGGGACATGCCTAGCGAGGATTAGGGCCTCATGGTCTGCCGGGGTATAGAGGTGACTAGCCGGGTGCGAAAAGGCTACAGGGGTTAGGCGAGTGGATTTGGTTGACATTTGCGAACATTGCCAGGCCCAATCCCCTAGCCATGTGGTCCAACCCGCCACTTTGGAGTCCTTGGACTTGCAAATTCAACTTATCTTAATTATGTTGGAGGACATGGGTGGACAACACCTTCACAACTAGAATGAAGTCATTGTATTCCTGAATGATCTTCAACAAAATCAATGGACATCCTTGATCACTTGGCTTCTTTGCAACGTGTTAAGAGGCACACAAATGACCACTTAGATGACTCTGGCTGATGTGAAGTTCTACGCCCATCAGGATTTTGATCATCTTGTTCCTCCAAGTGCTAGTAAAGAACCAAATGATCCTCCAATCCTCTGATGTTCGTTGGCAATCTATTTGTTTTATGTGTTTTTTGGGCTCTCTTCCCAGCTAATTTATGGTCCTTTTGTAAATCTTGGTGCATTTTCTTTAGATTTTGCATTGCTCTCCTGGGCAACAAATATGGTCTGGTTGAGGTTGGGAGAGCAAAGATCTTTCTTTTTATCAAATCCAATATCTTGTCGAATTAATAGATTTTTTTGACCTACAAAACAAAAATAATATGTTTATTTTATTATTATTTAAGTAACTATTTTAAATGTAGATAAACATAGCAAAATTATATAATGAAATTTCTTAAAATAATTTTAAACTTTTAGTCTTAAGTTTTCGGTGATTCATCTATTTATTTATATATAAGAAAGAAAATATAATAACTAGTTATAAATAGTATTAAGTCTTATTCGAACACCAAAAGAAACTTTAATTCTAGATAATATCTAGAAGAAATTCATTTTAGGAACAAAGATTTACGTAAGCGAGGAAGTCAGTGCTTGGTGAAGGTGTAGTAAATTACGTTGTTGACAATAAGTGACAACTATTCACACTTGGCCAAGTTGTATTGTGAAATAATGAAAAATGTTATGTGAAAGAGGAAAAGGTGGACACAAAAGAAAATAGAATGCAAGGGAAGATACCACTTTGAGGGCTTAGGACTCTGCTTAAGATTATTAAATGAATGAGAAATTGCAACATTTGAGAAGGATGTTCTTTAAAGGAGAATAGAGGTTGGATCGTGAATATTAGGTTACACTGAATCGCATCAATTCAAATACCTCTAAGTGGTAGAAATATATTAGCAATTGCAACATTTGAGAAGGATGTTCTTTAAAGGAGAATAGAGGTTGGATCGTGAATATTAGGTTACACTGAATCACATCAATTCAAATACCTCTAAGTGGTAGAAATATATTAGCAAGTGAAAATAATCACGGGGAAGTCTTGTTGGAAAGGCTAGAAGAGGAACTATAGCTAGATGAGACCCAAAGGAACATAAAAAATATGGACAAAAAGATCAACATACTGGTTAAACACTTGGTAACATTAAGTTCACTAAGTCAACCACCTAAATTGATTGATCCATGTGAAACCATTTAAATAGATTCCCCTACAACCTTAGAGATTTTTTATTTTAGTTATCTATTACCTCATAAACCTAACCAATCATATAATGTGTACATCCACCAATCATAAACAATAATATAGAGACAATACTTAGATATTTTTACTAGATTATAAGTTATATAGCAAGAAAAATCTCTTATAATATACCCCACAAACTCAAGTTCTTTATTGGTTTGATTTACTCAAACCATATTATTATCTTTTTATCTTTTTCATATAATATAATACAAGTTACTCATTGGTTTGATTTACTCAAACCATATTATTATCTTTTATTTTTTTCATATAATATAATACAAGTTACTCAATTTTATATATATATACCGACATATTGGTTTGATTTACTTAAACCATATTATTATCTTTTATTTTTTTCATATAATATAATACAAGTTACTCAACTTTATATATATACCGACATTTATTTTATATATAGATCATGATGATGATGATGGTTAACGTCTACTGAGGCCAAACTTTGGTCTATCAAACCTAAAGAAATGAATTATTTAGTTTGATTTGAGATTTCATTCCTATGCTCAAAAAGCTTGGAGAGAAGCCTCCGGAGCTCACTATAATTTTGACATCGTAAAAGGCTAGAAAGGTCATTATTGCAACAAAGATTATGAAACTGAGATCTAATGTGGTTGTATGGGCGACACTCTAAGAGGAAGTGATTTTCATCTCAATGTTCATATTCTCACAGAGATGACAGATCTTTTCCATCCATGGTGTTTTAGAAACTTTCCAACGACACATTTCACTATGGAGCTCATGAGAGTTGGTTCTAATCTTGGCTATATTAATTCTCTTCTTTGAGCTAGTTAAAATAGAGAGATACTTTTGATCTTCTAGGGTGGGGTAGATGACCTCCTTATAATATCTTAATTTTCTTTTAGCTCCTAAATCTTTCTCACACCACATTTTTTCTTTGAACTTAGAAGTAACAATATTTTTAATGTTATTAATGTTTTGCAATGCAACATTCTCATCGATCTCCCAATCATTTAACCAGGTCCTGGTGTATTTATACCAACCTCTTTTAAAACTTAAGTGGTTTTGGCTGGAATTTAAAGCTAGCTTAACAAGTCTATAGTCTCCATTAATTGCAATTTAATCTCGTGTCAAAAAATAATTTTTTTGAAAATATTTAATACAAAATTTTAAATTATTTATATTTCTTAAAAATATATATATATATATATATATATATATATATATATGGTTATATATCCATATATATATATGAATGATAAAATAAACACCCGCAAAGAAACGTTAATTATTTTTGAGAAAAATATATATATAATTTAAAATCTAAATATAAATGTGTTAAAAAAATTATTTGCCATAATTACATAATTACGTTTGGACATTTCATAAATTTAAGAATTCCTTATAACATATATTTTTAAAATTAAATGTAATTTTCATTGGTATGTTGGTCGGATTAATGTTAAATTCGTTATTTGGTATTTAGATTATAGAAATAAATGTCTAGCATAGCGTTAAAATAGAAACATTATTTTTATTTATAGTGATATCTTTCTTAATTTCATATAATGACTAATCATGACATGAAAGTTGATGTTTAAAAAAGCAATCTCTTATGACATGAAAGTTGATGTTTAAAAAAGCAATCTCTTATAGGATTTAAAGTTAGTTTAATTATAAATAAAAAATAAATATATTAATAATTTTAATTGTATTAAAATTTTAATATTGTATTTATTTTATAAAGTTTAATTCACTTTATCAAAATTGTTTTTTATATTAAGATTTAGATTTTCAAAAATAAATATTTGGACTTTGAAAAATTATTATTAAAAAAAATTAAAATTATAAAGTTTGATTTTTTTGTATTTATGATTTTCTTTGTACATTTTTTACACTTCTATATTAAATGTGATCAGTTGTTTTAAAGTTTGACATTTAATTTTTCACTTTTAATGTAATATATTATTTTAATAGCTTTTTTAAAATTGTATTTTTAAATTTTACAATTTTTTCTTATTTTTGAAATTTTATATTTTTATTATAATTTTTGATACTTTTCGTTATTTTTTAAATACAAAAATAAAATTTAAATAGTTTTTTTTTTTTTTTTTTTTGTATTTTTCAATGTTAAATAAAGAAAATTTAATTTCAATAAAATTTAATCATCAAAAATTAAAAATATTCCCACACAAATTTATGTTGTATTACTATATTTGTATAATTACTAAATAATCTTAGAAACAATATTACTACATCACACGAAATGTGGACATGTTCATGTTGATGGGGCATGGGGAAGTAACAACACAAGGAGAGGGGGTGAAAGGAAAAGAGGGGAAGTAGGTGGTGAAGAGAGCGAGGCCACATAAGGAAAGAGGAGCAAATGACAAAAGGCCAGAAATAGCGGTGTAGTTAAGAGAGTAGCAGTGGGGAGAAGGCAACCAAGTGGGTAAATTAGAGAGCAAAAGGAGAAGTCGGAGGTAACTAGAAAAATACACCTCTACATACATGAGAGAAGAGAAGGTATAGAGAACTATAAGAAAAAAGAGGTTATAAAGAGAGAATTGATGAGAATCCAAAGAAAAAACTAGAAATAAAACACAATCAAAAAAGGAAACGAGATCATGGATGAAGTCGACGCCAAATAAAGACTCTTGATACCTAGAGTGTAACGCCCTCGCAACTTGGGCAAGTGTGCGACGGGCGAAAACTCTTCACACGGCGGTTGGACAGCGTGGGCGACCCGTGCACGACGGGCGGGCGACCCGTGCATGACGGGCGGGCGACCCGGGTGGGCGACCCGTGCACGGCGACCCGGCGGGCAGGACGACGAGCTGGTGCGGGTGCGGGCGTGCACGACGACCCGGCGGACAGGACGACGAGCTGGTGCGGGCGCGGGCGTGCACGACGACCCGGCGGATAGTGCGACGAGCTGGTGCACGACGACCCGGCGGACAGTGCGACGAGCTGGTGCGGGCGCGGGCGTGCACGACGACCCGGCAGACAGTGCGACGAGCTGGTGCGGACGCGGGCGTGCATGACGACCCGGAGGACAGTGCGACGAGCTGGTGTGGGCGCGGACATGCACGATGACCCAGCAGATAGGCGCGGCGAATTGGCAGACACGGTGAACGGGCGACCCGGGCGGGCGACCCGTGAGCGATGGGCGGGCGCCCCGGCGGGCGACCCGTGCACGATGGGCGAACGACCCGGGCGGGCGACCCAACAAAGCGACGAAAAGTGAGCAGCAATGCGACGAACAAGTGCGACAGCAATGCGACGTTCATTGGAACACTTGGAAAATAATGCGAAATATAAAAGGAGGCCGAAGCCTTATACTTGGCGTAGGGGAGGCCTTGCCATGGGCAAAGGCCGACCTACAAAAATGTTAAGGCAGGGGCTTGTAAAATTAAAATAGGGGGTCGGCTTTGGAGTTGACACCCCTTCACATTATGGCAGGCTAGCGTATAAATACAAAGGCGCAGAGCCTCATTTGGCATCAAGCACTTCGCTCTCCTCTCTACATTCGAGCTAAGGGTAAAAGGACGCAGCAAGAAGTGCGCACCTCTCATGCGCATGAGATAAGTGCGCAGTTTTACCAAGGGGCTGTTTGTAGGACGAAGACACACGGTATAAGGCAGTTTATGTGCAGGCCGAGTTGGTGGAGCTCTTGTGGCTCGGGTGAGCACGCTCCTACCAAGGGAGGTTGACATATGTATGAAAACGCTGTCTTGCCTCAATTGTAATATTTCTAAGTGTTGGCCTTGGATCTTGCCGGGCACATTTGTATGATGTATTATTGAAAGTTTTCATAATATATTATTATCGGGCGAACGTGTTCGGGAGTTGCCCCTCCCTCTATAATTGTGTGCAATTGTTATGTTCTCGGTTTAATTGCATATTGGTTATGAACGTGTAAGAAGATTAATGCATTTTACTTGATTGAAGAAGATAAATTAAGTATGTTAATGTGGAAAGGCGTAGTCCATGTGCATGATTATTGTTAAAAAGAAAGTGTACGGTGGTGCTGCACCTCGCCGGACACGGTTGGAAGACTACCATAGACCTGGGGGCGTGACAGGTGGTATCAGAGCAGGGTTGCTCATGAAGACTTAGACAAGGTTGTCTTGGTTGAAATTGAAGGTGAATCTGCTCGATCTAGAGCTAGTGAGCAGGTTGTTCGTGACAAGCTCTTGCAAGAGAAGGAAATCGTTTCACACGAAGTGAAACAGGGATTGGTTCTATTTGCAGGTGACTTGGTAGAGATGTCTCTCTTGGAAAAATTGGGTTATGCTACCCTCGAAGAATTCGAAGCAGAAACACTTGAAGAGTCAGAGAAGTTAAGGCAAGACTTTACAGATTGTGGTAAAAGGTTGTCTGAGATAAGAAGCGCTCTTCGTGCCTTGGTGGAAAAAGGGGCCTCGGACCTAGATGAGGAAGAAGCCCTTCGACTTACAAAAGAAGGAATCTTACTTGAAGCAGAATTCAAGGAACTTGGGATAAGACATGCCTTGAATCGAAAAAAGAAGGATTGCTTGACCCTTGAAAGACAACTCGAGGTCTTAAAGGGAGAAATCGAATCTAGAAAAATGCAAAAAGAAAGAAGTGAGGAAGGAACCTCACGAACACAAGAACACCTAGTAATAGAAGTCTCTTCTACCGATAATCTTCACGATGAAGCTGCAAGCGAGGCGGGCCCGAGTGCTACCTCAAAGGTGGTGATTGATGTGGAGCATGAAGGAAGAGATCCAGAAAGAAATAGGTTGGAGTATGTTCAGATGAAGGTTGGTGGAGCTGATGTACTCACTATGGTCGATAGTGGGGCTTCACACAACTTCATGAGTGAAGATACTGCAAGGAGACTTGGGCTGAAATTTGTACCGGTAAAGGCACAAATGAAGACAGTGAATTCTCCTCCTATGGCGATTCTTGGTATAGTTGAAAAGGTGGACACAACACTTGGTGAATGGACCGGAAAGGTGGACTTCACTATAGTGCGGATTGATGACTATGAGGCTGTATTGGGGATGGAGTTCATGAAACAATTTGAGGCCATGGTCGTACCACATTTGAGGAAACTCTTCATTTATTATGGAAGGGAAGATGTGCCCATTGGTGTTCCAACCATTCGTGTAACAAAACCTGATCATAAATTAGGAGGAATGCAGATGGAGGACAAGGAAAAGGTAAACAAGCAGTTGTCCACTGTTGAGGCAAAGCTTGTGGAGCAATCATTGGTTATCCGATCACTTTCAGATAGCATCTTGGACTTGTCAAGAAGGCTAGAGCTGGTGGAGGACGGTGATGATGATGATGAGACATATGTGAGGCCGAATATCTAGAAGGAAGATCAGGAGGCATATCTACAAAGGATGGAGGTTGAGGATCCTGACAGATGGATTGAGCTGATTAGTGAGAAAGAGCCTCCTGGCTCTTCTCCCTCCACATCTTCTTAGATGACATAGAAGATGGGGCTCATTGTTAAGCTGCTCATGGCAGTGAGCCCTCAAACATGGTTGAGCAGGTATGATGATCATGACATGCTGCAGAAAGATGGGGTTTCCATGGACCTGAGCATGGGATCGTGGAGATGAGTGTTGGCACATGACTGGGATGTGTAGCACTTACATGGGCAGTTTGCACATGGAGATGGCATGATGGAGATGAGACCTTATATATGTTGCAGTGATGTTTGCCTTATATGGAGGGGTCTACATCATGGCTGATGACGATCTTGGCAGAGAGCTGCCAGGATGGTGTGTTGTCGGGACGACAACGTTTTCGGGTGGAGGAGAGTGTAACGCCCTCGCAACTTGGGCAAGTGCGCGACGGGCGAAACCTCTTCACTCGGCGGTTGGACAGCGTGGGCGACCCGTGCACGACGGGCGGGCGACCCGGGCGGGCGACCCGTGCACGACGGGCAGGCGACCCGGGCGGGCGACCCGTGCACGGCGACTCGGCGGGCAGGACGACGAGCTGGCGTGGGCGCGGGCGTGCACGACGACCCGGCGGACAGGACGACGAGCTGGTGTGGGCGCGGGCGTGCACGACGACCCGGCGGACAGTGCGACGCGCTGGTGCAGGCGCGGGCGTGCACGACGACCCGGCGGACAGTGCGACGAGCTGGTGCGGGCGCGGGCGTGCAGGACGACCCAGCGGACAGTGCGACGAGCTGGTGCGAACGCGGGCGTGCACGACGACCCGGAGGACAGTGCGACGAGCTGGTGTGGGCGCGGACGTGCACGATGACCCGGCAGATAGGCGCGGCGAGTTGGCAGACACGGTGAACGGGCGACCCGGGCGGGCGACCCGTGAGCGATGGGCGGGCGCCCCGGCGGGCGACCCGTGCACGATGGGCAGGGCGACCCGGGCGGGCGACCCGGCAATGCGACGAACAGTGAACAGCAATGCGACGAACAAGTGCGACAGCAATGCGACGTTCATTGGAACACTTGGCAAATAATGCGAAATATAAAAGGAGGCCGAAGCCTTATACTTGGTGTAGGGGAGGCCTTGCCATGGGCAAAGGCCGACCTACAAAAATGTTAAGGCAGGGGCTTGTAAAATTAAAATAGGGGGTCGGCTTTGAAGTTGACACCCCTTCACATTATGGCTGGCTAGCGTAAAAATACAAAGACGCAGAGCCTTATTTGGCATCAAGCACTTCGCTCTCCTCTCTACATTCGAGCTAAGGGTAAAAGGACGCAGCAAGAAGTGCGCACTTCTCATGCGCATGAGATAAGTGCGCAGATTTACCAAGGGGCTGTTTGTAGGACGAAGGCACACGGTATAAGGCAGTTTATGTGCAGGCCGAGTTGGTGGAGTTCTGGTGGCTCGGGTGAGCACGCTCCTACCAAGGGAGGTTGGCATATGTATGAAAAGGCTGTCTTGCCTCAATTGTAATATTTCTAAGTGTTGGCCTTGGATCTTGCCGGGCACACTTGTATGATGTATTATTGAAAGTTTTCATAATATATTATTATCGGGCGAACTTGTTCGGGAGTTGCCCCTCCCTCTATAATTGTGTGCAATTGTTATGTTCTCGGTTTAATTGCATATTGGTTATGAACGTGTATGAAGATTAATGCATTTTACTTGATTGAAGAAGATAAATTAAGTATGTTAATGTGGAAAGGCGTAGTCCATGTGCATGAGTATTGTTAAAAAGAAAGTGTATGGTGGTGCCGCACCTCGCCGAACAAGGTTGGAAGACTACCGTAGACTTGGGGGCATGACATAGAGGGTCCCATCATGGTTTTTCTCAGAAAATCCGCTTGGAGTAAAAAAGGGAAATAACAGGTTGTCCTTAATGCACCATGGAGCCAGATGCGTCACATCATTAAGTCATTGTCCGCGGAAATAGGAATTTCCAATTAAAAAAATGGAAAGGGGGAAGAGTGATGGTACTCCTGCCAAAGCTCATAAAAGTGGGCCAACCAATACCAACAAGATGGCTTGCAGGAGCACTTAAAAGATATGATGACCAGCACAAACAAAAACTCAAGGCCGCAAAGAATGAGCAATGGAATAAGTAAAAACTCATTGAGAAAACATGGAAAAACAATTAGCATGCACAAGAGCCAAGCTAGCCATGGCCTGGCATTTCAAATGGAAATCAATGCATTGCTAAGATTATTCTCAATAATGCAAATATTTATTCAATCAATTATACACTGATGGCTTATCCTTATTTTATAACAAGTTTTTTCAAAGAAAAATCTAAGATCTACGCAGCAAGGTTATATAGATCTGTTGTTGATACCTGTGAGACTAATCAATACAAATATTTATTCCAGAACTTCATAAGCGCCTGGACGGATCATAAATACAAATTTGAAGCGAACTCGTTATAAATCACAAAATCAACAAACCATTAGAACATAGATATCGCATCGACCCCACACTTGCGAACAACGTAGTTTGACTTATCCTATTCCTTTCCCTCGGATTATAGAAAGTAGAAAATTAATTGTAGGCGTTAGACTCTGGAAGATATGTAAGCAGATGAACAACCTCGCGCATGGTGGGTCTGCGCACACTTCGCTTTTTTATGCAAAGGAGGGCCACGAAGAATATATGCATAGCTTCCTCCATACGAACATTGGAGAGCCTTGGATCTATAATCCTCCAAACTTCTTCTTTGGCGGATTTAGTTATCATCTTCGCCCACCCTGCGATGTTCATGCCCTCTTCAAATTCACAATCGCCTACTGACTTCTTTCCCGTAACAAGTTCAAGAAGAACCACACCGAAGCTGTATACATCACTTTTCTCATCCACTTTCAAAGTGTACACGTACTCTGGTTTTAACGTCAAAGGAAATGGCAGTGATGAAATTAATACTTCCTTAAAAACCACCCAGAAAAAAAAATATCAAATCCAATAACAAGTCATAATCCTTTTCTTAATGATAATATGAATCTCTAGTTTCATTATCCTTCCTTCACTGGATTTAATCCAATAATCATATCAAAAATCAAATAGTTGCACGCCAATAATCATTATCCTTACTTCTACTCTACGTGTAGATTATACAAAACCAAAAAACTAAAATTCGAATGCTAGTTTACCTGGTGCTATGTAGCCAAAGGTGCCTGCAATGGAAGACATGTATTCCGAAGCGCCAGAATGTTGCAGGAACTTGGCTAGCCCAAAATCTGCAACATGGGCTTCAAAGTTGGCATCCACAAGAATATTGTTGGATTTCACATCGCGATGGAGGATAAGCGGACGACAATCATGGTGGAGATAACACAAACCCTTGGCAGCTTCCAATGCAATTTTGTATCTCGTATTCCAATCGGCCAGAGGTTGGCCATTGTTTCCATGAAGTAGCTCTCCCAGGCTTCCATTAGGCATGTATTCATACACCAGAAGATTAGTGTCATGGTTGGAGCAAAACGCCAGCAATTTAACTACGTGTCGGTGGCGGATTTTGCCCAGAGTCTTGATCTCTGCAGAGAATCCATGATCATTTGAAGAGCCTCTTCCATTAATCCCCACAAGTTTCTTCACTGCGATTTGTTCGCCACTGGGCATCATGCCTCTGTACACAACCCCCGCCCCTCCTCTGCCGATGACATTCTCTTCTTTTAAGCATTCCAAGATGTCATCGCTTCCAAAGTTCAGTTTTTGGAAGGCCGTCATCTTCCAGGACTTGGCATCGCCTTCTTTTTTGACGGATCTGGCCTTAATTATGACAACTCCGATTGCCAACGCCAGTACGCACAAGAAAAGTCCGAGTGCTAACAGGCCTAGGAGAAGTCCAAGCTTGATGTGTTCACGGACGGTCGGTCCTTTGATGAAAGAACTGCAAGGTCGCAAGCGTGGTCCGCATAAACACGGATTCCCTGCAAAATATCTCGCATCAAATAAGGAAGACAGACCCTCTGGAACACGGCCCGAAAAGTTATTGTAAGAGAAATCCGCAGAGCTCAAGTTAGGCATGTTCTCAAATTCTGTAGGGATGCTCTCGTTTAAGCGATTTCTTGATACATTGAGAGAGTTCAGATTGGGCATCCTGGTGATTTCCACTGGGATGGGACCAGCTAACTCGTTCCGGCTAAGATCAATGTCTGTCAAAACACTACACTTGCTAATTTCCTTAGGAATCATACCAGAAAACCTGTTGTTACTCATATGGATTATAGAAATATTCTTCAGTTGGCCAATCTCTGGCGGAATATTACCTGTTAATTGATTTTCACTGATCAAAAGTGTCTGCAAAGAAGATAATTTACCGATAGATGAAGGAAGAGAGCCATTCAGCCTGTTATTGGAAATTTTCATTAGCTTTAGCATGGACGATACATTATTAATTTCCTCTGGTATGCTCCCACTAAGATAATTGCTGTGCAGTTGGATCGTAGTCAGCCTGGATAAATATAGCAAGCCCGCAGGTATCGAACCATTCAAACGATTTTGGTCCATGCGGACCCTATCGAGAGAATTGCACGTGCCCAGAGACTCAGGAATGGGGCCGACGAATAAATTATCGAATATCATCAATGACTGGAGTTTTCCACCGTTGCAGAGATTCGGAGGGATGGAACCAGTCAGTTTGTTGGAAGAAACATCCACTTCTTGAAGCTTTCCACTTACACCCAGTTGCTCAGGCAAGGGACCTGTGAAATTGTTCTGCCAAAGACGCAAAATCTGCAGATCTGGCCAGTCCCCAATGAAGGATGGAATACCACCATGTAGTCTGTTCCCAAACAGATTCAACAGTCTCAACTCTTTTAGGTTCCTGAGTTCCAAGGGTATTTCTCCAGAGAGATTGTTCTTGCATAGATCCATGGATTTTAACCTCCGAAGATGGCCTAGCTCAGGGGGGATAGGGCCACTGAGGTTATTTCTATATAAAAACATCGCATGCAGACTTTTCAGACCGCCAAGCTCCGAAGGAATTGCACCGCTAATACCACAACTAGTCATATCAAGAAGTACAAGCTTGCTCAAATTTCCTATCTCAGGGGGAATCCCACCCTCGAATAGATTGTAGAGTCCCAATTCAAGCGCTTTTAGGTTTCCCAAATTGCCAAGCTCCCGCGGTATTCTTCCACTCAAATCATTTGTACCCAATGAAAGATACTCTACATTCTTCAGCTTCCCATACTCACAAGGAATGCTGCCCGAGAAGTAATTTACTCCCAAGTCAAGATGCCTGAGCTTCACGAGATGCTGCAAATCCGATGGCAATGGCCCCGACATATTGTTGTTATAGACATCGAGGACCTCTAAGTTCCTCAATTTTGACATGTTGGAAAGAAGGCTGCCAGTGAACATGTTATTGGAGAGATTGAGCAAACGGAGGGCTGGTAGATTTGTGGTCTGACTCGGGAACGGGCCTGAAAGAGTCATCGCAGAGATATCTAGAGCCACTACTCTGCCAATATGGTCACATTGGACGCCAGCCCATGAGCAATGGGTGATGTGATTGGAAGCTCTCCAGCTATCTAACAGATGATTCCTGTCAACCATTGCCGCTTTCATTGAAATCAGCACTGTGGAATCTCTATGGAATGAAGAATTGGAGATATGAGCAGCAGATGGGTATAGAAACAAAGCATTCACAAGGAAAACAAATATTTGCAACCTCATGTTGAACGATGGCAATACTATGTTGCGCTGAATCAATCTGCTATGGCACTCAACTATGGCAATAATGTTAATCCTCACTGCACTACGGCTATGGAATCACAGTCAAAATCCATACATATCAACAGCTGTGTCATTGCATAAACGCGTTATGTTTAACAGGCAAGCATACCACCTAATATATAGAATTACAGTCCATGCCTTTCATATGGTCAAGTAATTCACTAAGTCCTGAATCTTCAATGTTTCCAACGTCATAAGTGCTTTTCAGTGTTTCCGACGTGATTAAGGGAAATCAATGCTACCGATGAATAGACTGCATTGCCTTTCATCTCATCTTTTTCCATGTGGCTGGCTTTGATTTAATTTAAAAATAATAATGTGCCGTGTTTAATATCATTTCAGATTATTTTTATAGACTGCATTCCCTTTTATATTTGTATTTTATACCATCATTTCATCTTTTTCCATGTGGCTGGCTTTGATTTAATTTAAAAATAATAATGTGCCGTGTTTAATATCATTTCAGATTATTTTTATAGACTGCATTCCCTTTTATATTTGTATTTTATACAATCATTTCATCTTTTTCCATGTGGCTGACTTTGATTTAATTTAAAAATAATAGTGTGCCGTGTTTAATATCATTTCAGATTATTTTTATAGGATTTGGTTTTGTTTTACCGTTCACATCCTCGACGTACCATTTCAAAGATTCCAGAATTCCCTCTCTCAACGCAAAGATGCGAATTAAAAATCCGAATTAGTTTAACTATGTTATAGTTTATCTTGTCACTCTATTGTTTATGTTTGGATTTGCTAGAGGTCATCCTTGTTTGTTGTTTTGTGGTCGAGTTAGCATTTTCCTCTACTCCCTTATTGTATTAAAGGTCATGCTATGTCTTGTTCATTAATTGGCATGTATCCATTGTGTTATAGTTTAGCTTGTGTCTCAGGGCTCTGCTATTGGTTGGTAGTAAATAGAGCTCAACATGTTGTACATAGTTTTATGTTGGACATCGAATTTCTACATTATAGTGGGTTTGCATTGAATTATAAGTTTTATGTTGGACATCGAATTTCTACATTATAGTGGGTTTGCATTGAATTATAGTTTTATGGTTTTACCATTTGATATTTCATCTCAATAATTTGCATTTAGCACTCTTCGGTTACATTTTTCTCTACTATTTAAACATGTAGACTAAATCATCAAATATTTTGACCCTTCTTTTCTAGTAACTCAAAACACCTCATATATGTTATCATCAACAAATTGACTTTATTTATCGACCTATGGCGAATACAGAAATTTTATTACAATAATCTACCTAATATTATAAATAACTTTTTAAAAGTTAATCATTCTTTTTTCATTTATTTATTTTGTTATTTCAAGTTATTATTACTAATACTTATCGTAAAGAAACAAAAATAACACATATTAATAATTTTTTAAAATTTTGAAAATAAGATACAACACACTAATTAATGCAAAAAATAATTAGATAAAAAGTTGTCCCTTCTCTAAAATATCTTGAAATACATTCATAATTATAAATTTAACCAACATAATAAAAAAAGCAAAATTAATATTCAAAAGGCATCTTAAAATTATAAATATATGAACCATTATCAAAACTAATAAACAAGATTTGAGTAGTATTAACACACAAAATTATACATTAATATGATTTCAATTTAATTTAATTTCATCACATATTAGATAGATAATGAAAAAAATAAAAATAAAAACTATTATAGCAATATAAAATACAATAAATCAAATGACATAATAATCATAGTAAATCCAACATCTGCTTGGTAAGTAGTTTTTATCATCATTCCTTTTTGAGATGTGGCGTTGTTACCTTTCAAATTTCTTAGTTTTCCAATGTGTGTTTATATTCTTTACATGAATTTATTAAATTATATATAATTAGAGTATTTAGAAAAATCGAATGGTTTGGAAAACCAATCTATAATAATAATAAAAAATCAATTTGTAAATTGTTGTGGATATTTCACTAGAAAATTTGTCACAATAGATCTCCTAAAAATATATTTAAAAAATCAAAATCATCAATATTAACGTTTATTTTCTCTTTATATTTCTAGATTTCCAGATTATTGTTTATTGTTAATTGTTTATGCATGCAAATTAAAATTTATGCATAAAATAGAGAACAACAAAATAAAAACTCACAAATACATTTCACACTAGATGTAACCTATGAGACTCTTTTGGGAGAAAACCGAGCTGGATGGTGAGGTTTTTATGCTCTCTTTATTTTAATAGAAAATGGTTGTAAGTATAATGAAGTATGTCATGTGGCTTGTGGGCTACTAGAATGCACAAATCCTCTTTGCATGCTCTATCCCCAATGCCTTTCGAATATTTTTATCATCTATAGAAAAAACACACTAAAAAAGATCAAACCCCTTTTCCTCCTAGTGGCGCAGTTATAACATAACCAGATAGCCTACTAGTGGTTAGGTTCGACTAACTCAACTCTTAAGCAAAGCTACAATATTAACTCTTCTAGAGTCTTCTTCATAATAATCACATGGCTAGCCCCTTTTCCAAGAATAATGGGGGATTGTGTGAATTCCTCTTAAATTATGGTGGTGAAACAGGAAGGTCAACTTCTAAGTGGCATAAATTTGCATACAAACTTTGATTGAGGTGTTTCGTATGTCATTCGAAAGGAATTTTTGTTTAGAATATGAAAAAAAATATTGCACTAAGTGGAAAAGTTTTACCACAAAAGGTATCATTTGATGCCTCAAAATTCTCACGAAAGGTTTCATTACCCCAATTTTCCAAACTGAGTCCCATTGGTAAAAATGGTCCTATGAACCGATTCCTCGACTTTTCCCACTCCGAGAGCTTCGAGATGGATGAAAAATAATATGGTGATACAATTCAAATCACACATTCCCATTTTGGGATGCTTTCGGTTCGTAAAATATTCTACAAAATTAGGTGAGGAAAGTTTTCCTCCACCTTCTCTTAGGTGTACCATTTAGCTTTGCTTGGAAGTTGTTATCTCAACACAATCTAACAAAGATCATGCTGCTCTTATCTTGTAATATTTGACCTATTCTGCAAAATTGTATCTTTTGTTAACTGTACCTGAGCATCTGGTGCCAAATCTTCTACAAAAGGTGGGATATCTTCCTCTTCCTGATCCAATAGTCAACAAATCAATAGTAAACAAACATTTACCATGAGGTATAAAAATAGACAAATAATTTTATGCTTTTGGATTTATTTCCATCAAAATGATTAGAATTCCCACGGTTGATTTCAGTTTGTAGATTATTTACTTAGGATTTTCTCTCACTTTTTTTAGTTCATATATGAATTTAGATATTATTAAATCAGTTGAATCCTCAAATCTATTGCACTGAACTTTCCCCTTTATAAGGATTGCGCACAAGGAGGCTGGTAAAATGATAGTGGAAGAATATTCCACTATGCAGAGTGTAAATCTTTCCATATAGATGTGGTACTCTAGATATTACATATAATGTCAATCACACACAATTAAATCCACCTTTTCATAGCTTTGCTCTGCAATTTCGTATCTCGCATATTGAAAGGTATCCTCTCGTAACTTTGTGCGGAGTTTTTCATTCCATAATGAACCCGACAACTACCAAAATGAGAACTTAGAAGAGCACATAGAAAAGCATTTTGGAAAAAACTATTTGTAACAAGCCTCCTCAACAGGTAATCGAGAATGCGTTGCCAACATGTATGTCAACAAACGCATGATGAACACTTTGTGAATGCAACTACATACACGTTACTTCTTATAATTCCATTAGGTTCTCCACACTAATTTTCATTTATGTTCATGAAAGCGTCATAAAACATATATTTCTCTAATCATTTGTGAATTTAACACTTATTGTCTAACATTAAATGAAATTTGTTTTTAATTTGTGACTTTTGTAGCATTACAAGTGTGCACAATAATAAACACAAGTGTGCTATGATGTTTTGCACTTTCGTATGCATTCTCTCTTTGAATAGTTTAATGTATATCTTCCTGCTATACAAAGAGATAGGTAAAACGATAATGGAAGAAGCTTTCATTGTGAAAAGTATGGAGGTTTCCTTATAGACTTGCTACTTTAGCTTTTACATAGCACCTAAATCATGCACAGTAAAAGCCACTTTCCTCTACAATGAAAGCTTGATCTATATCTCCATATTTCGAATTGTTCTGTCACAATGTTTCATACTTCCACATGGATTCTCCCTTCATAGTTTTGTTGCACACCTTCCTTTTGCATGATACTAGTTTTTGATTTATTAAAGCCACCAAAACCACATCTCATTTCGAAAAACATTAGCACATCTGTAAAAGCAAAGTTTGTTGAGACAAAGAAATCCATTATTGGGTAATGGAAGCTTCCTTCTCACTAAAAACTACATACTTTACTTCCGCACAATGTGTTATGGAGGTAACGCAGAGGAAAAATGATTTACTTGATATAGTCCCTGCTCCTTTTTTTTTTGATCAGGTAAGAGTAGGACCTGCTATTAATCTAGCTAAAAATACATAATTTACAAGCTGCAACTCCATGAGAGTTCAACAGGCATTTGTGTAGTCAGAATTCTGAACCACGCATCCAGAACCATGCGAAGTCCTAACAAAACAACTGGGGAGTTACCTTCGTTTACTTTGGACAACAGGCAATCAGTAGACCATATGGTCATGCTATCTAGTACTGAAAGAATTCGAGCCCTCAAAAGAAGTTTCAAGTGAGGGTCCACCAGACATCCAACAAAGAAGATCAACTAGAAACTTCATAGAGCTTGTAGAGCCGCTCACCCTCCGAACCGACCTGTCAGTATCCACTGGACCCGCACTGAACGCGGGCCCACATCAACCCATACCAAACCATGCTTACGGACTCGATATATACTTTATTCTAGCCCTCTAAACTTTTTTCGGGTCTGAGACACCAAACTAACTTGCATGATCAAACAAACACCGTTGATCTCTCGCCAATGATCCAACGGTATACGAAGATATCGGGTGGACAAGTCGCACGAGGGATAACCATCCAATGAGAGCAGTATTCTCTCACCTCTTCTTGCTACGTGTCGCACGAAGAGTGGAATCGGAGCCTTCCTAAAAAAAACCCGATACCACTTAGACTCTGCCCGATAGACATCTCGTGGTTATAGAAAAACACTCCTTGCAGAATAACTACCGCGCTCTTTCACCAAGCAGTAGCCATTGATCTCGCGCATCGGACGGTTCTTGTGTTGTCCTCCCAAAATCACTGTTAAACCCAAAACACCATCAACATTTCCACCTAATGACTTGTACCATGGACAACCCAACCTGTAGTATTTCCATAGAGGGTTGGAAGGAATATTAAGCTCTGGATTGCAACCCATACCCCAAGAGGGCCGACAAATTATGGTACCCTATCCTCCCTCCTGTCTTCTGTACCATCTCAGTCCTTCCTGTGAATCCATAGCTCTATATCTTTGTCCGCCTAACAGAGACAGTCCTCCAATAGTTTGCCTGGGGGTACTAGATCCCAATCATACCGGGAATCCCTATCCATGTTGGTGACTCCCTCATTCGCCAAGCGATCTGCTAACATATTAGATTTCCTCTTCACATGGACAAAACTGACCGTTTTTAAGGTTTGCAAGTGGAAGTGGATATGGTGAAAGACTTGCAAAAGCCTCCAGTGCTTTGAAACTTTATCTGGAGAAGTACCATTACATATTTTCTTGGCCGCTCTAATAATCAATTCTAAATCTGCCTCTATGATGACATTGTGCAAATTAGAAACTAACAAAATTTCCAAGCCTTGTTCTAGTGCCATGAGCTCTGCCATGTTGTTAGTAGCCTCGCCCAAGTGGCCATGGAAGATTTTCTTTATTTGACCCTTTTCATCTCTTATAACCCTTCCAAAGCCAGCTAACCCTGGATTGCCTTTAGAAGCTCCGTCTATATTAATCTTTAGAAATCCATGAGGAGGAGGCTGCCAAATATTAATATTTGCATTAATTTGGCTTACTCCCTTGAATAAGCCCTGTGGGTTTATGGATTGGAGACCCAAATGCATAAGAATGCTCACCTCTTGGGGCAGAGGAGGATCCTTAGGAAGATTCCCCAACAGGCTTCTTATTATGTCTTTGAGTTGCCTCTGTTTGGGATCTCTTGCTCTATCTTTTAAGATTGGATTGTTACGCTCTTTCCAAAAATTCCAGATAACAAAGCCTGGTACCAGAATCCAAGATTTATTAATAATTTCATTCCATGAGAAATTTACCTACCAGTTCTTTAGAGTATTGTAAATGCTGAGACTATCCCTATCTATTTGCCTAAATATTGAGGCCACCCAGTCCCAAACGTTTGATGTGAAAGGACAGAGGTTGAGAAGGTGATCCATCGTCTCCTCTTGAGAGCCACAGAGATAGCATTGGGAGGGGCCAATAAAGCCTTTTTTTCTGAGATTCTCCCAGGTTAAGATTTTCCTTTGATGTACTAACTAGATGAATAACTTTATTTTCATCCAGTGGGGGCTTTGCCAAAGTTTCTTCCAGACTAGATCAAGATTCTGATAGTTAAATCTTGTTACTTCCTGTTTAGCTTCTTTGAGGTTAAAGTTGCCTTCAGAGTTCTTTCCCCATCTTAATTGGTCAAGTAAGGAGGATACTAGAATCCTTCTATGCTCTAGCTCCTGGGCGAGGATTCTAGCCAGGACCTTCAAAGGACTATCATCACTGTGGCCCAGATCCTTCCAAATCCTCCATTTTTCATTATCCCTATTCTGGTCCCAGAAATCTTTAACCATAATCATCCCTTTGTTATTTGTGTCTCTCTTGAGAGCTACTAATTCATCCTTATATAGGTTGGGTTCCTGTTGCCAGTTGTCCTCCCAAAATCTTGCTAGGTTCCCTGCTCGAATTTCCCAGAAGTTGTGTTGTTGAACAATACTTTTATTCTCCCAGGCCAGATTCCAAATATGGGAGCCCCTGATTTGCCCTGACATTCTAATGTGATCCTTTTCCTACCAATACTTGGCATATTTTTGTTTCCACAGCTTAGCCCAGGGGGCTGCCGATTCCTTAATCCATCGCCACCAAAGTTTGGCTCCCAAAACTTTACTAAGGGTTTCAGGGTCATGAAGCCCCAAGCCACCATGGTTTTTGGGCTTGCAAATCTTGTCCCATGCTACTAAAGCCCACTTCTTTTTTTCTTCACCTTTGCCCCACAGAAAATCCCTTTGTATACTCCTAATCTGTTGCATAATGCCTTTAGGAGCAGGAAGAGCTAAGAACATAAAAATGGGAATAGCCTGCAAGACCGCTTGTGTGAGCACCAGGCGTCCTGCCAAATTTAGTGACCTGTGAGTCCATTTCCTGACCTTGTCCTGAAGTTTGTTAATTGTTGGCTCCCACACACTCTTGCTCAATGGTTTATCAGTAAGAGGTATGCCTAAATACTTGGAAGGTAGTTGTTCCCTTTGAAACCCAATAATTTTGGTAATATTTCTCTAAATAGAAATATTGGTATTAAAGAAAAAAACTTTGGATTTGTTGAGGCTTACCTCTGTGCCTACTGCCTTAGCAAAGTCAATCAAGATATTTTTGATCTCTCTGGCTTCCCTGACTGTGGGTATACCCTGTAGCATCGTATCATCCACAAATTGTTGATGAGTATTTGTCGCTCCATCTTCAGTGAGTTTGATACCCTGGATACGTCCTTCAACATTTTCCACTTTGAACGCTCTACCTAGCCCTTCCATCATGAGAACGAAGAGGAAAGGTGAGAGCAGATCTCCCTATCTGAGACCTCTAGATGGTGTGAAGGTTCTTGATGGAGCTCCATTGAGCAGTATAGAGAAACTGGTCGTGGTGACGAGTGCCATAACCCATCTTATCCAATTTTGGTCAAAGCCATAGGCCCTTAGAATTGCTCTTATATAAGACCAACTTGGTTTGTCATAGGCTTTCGCTAGGTCCAACTGAATGATCATACTAGATTGTTTATTGCTTTTGAGAGAGTGTACCACCTCATGTGCTTGGATGATGTTGTTGAGAATTTGTCTTCCTTCCACATAGCCTGTTTTCTCCTCCGAGATTAGAGATGGTAGAAGGGGCTTGAGTCTATTGGCTATCACTTTGGAAATGATTTTGTACACCACATTACATAAGGCTATGGGTCTGAAACCATCAGGAGTCATTCCATTTTCCTGTTTTGGGATCAGAGCAATGAAGGAAGCATTAAGAGCCTTTAGAACATTTTTAGATTTTCTTGAGTCTTCCACAACCTCAAGGATATCCTGTTTGACTGTTTCCTAGCAGGCTTTGAAAAAGTCCACATTAAACCCATTCGGGCCTGGGTCTTTTCCATTTTGGATTTCATTGATCACTCCGCTGACTTCCTCTTCTGACACTACCCTGTTAATATTGTGGTTATCTTCTCTGGTGACCAGCTGAGGGGATGTATTGAGTGAATTGTTCAATGAACCTGGATCTATCCTCCAAGGGTTCCTCTGCTATATTGAGGAAGTGTTGTACAAGGACTGATTCCATATTGTTATGAGAGACAAGCTCTATTCCTTGAGAATCTTTGAGCTTGGTGATTCTGTTATGTGCCCTGTGAGCCATGGTGGATTTATGAAAAAAAATTGTATTCCTTTCTCCCTCCCTAATCCACTGTATCCTTGATTTCTGCCTCTAGAAAATTTCCTCTTGCAAGCATCGCTCTTCCCATTCTTCCTGCAAAGAGTCAGTAAGCTTTTAAAGTTGCTCCTTGGATAATCCATCTATGATGTTTATCTGATTAATCTCTTGTAGCTTCTGCTCCACTTCTTTTTTGGCTTTGAAGATATCACCAAATTCCTTTTTGTTCCATTCTTTGAGTTTGGATTTGATGTATTTGAGTCCTTGATGGAGCATGAACATTTTAGTGCCTTGGATGTTCATATCTCCTCTCCACCATTTTCCAATATTATTGTTGAATTCAGGGTGAGATAGCCAGGCATTTTCAAACCTGAAAGGTCTGTTTCTAGGAGTGCCCATAAATGTGGCTTCCAGCTATACAGGCCAGTGATCCAATCCTCCAAAGGGCAAAATATAAGCTTTCATGGCTGGGCCTGCAAGAAGGAGGTCCTCTGAAATAATAAATCTATCAAGTTTGGAAGCAACTTGAGAAGCTCCTCCCCTTTTCTTGTTCCAGGTGAAGGTTCCATTTATATTTTTAGTTTCCACTAGCCCCATGTTCATTATAAAATTCTGGAAAGCCAAGGAGTCTCTTCCTAGTTGTCTAATACCTCCTTTTCTCTCTGAGAGAGATCTTATCATGTTGAAATCTCCTGCAACAATCTAGGGCAAATTGGGGTATCTTGCTCTGAGATCCTCAAGGGAGATGAGAAGCTCGAGTTTGTCTGCTTGATTCTATGGTCCATAAACATTTCTAATCATGTATACTTCCTTATCACCTATAGGTTGACAAACCATAGAAAGATAGTTCCTGGATGCTTCAGCGTCCAGGTTCCCAAATTTCTGTGGATCGCACAGCATGAGAATCCCCCCTGCCAAGTTGTTTGCTTTAACCTTTATCTGATTAGCCACTTATTATGAATTTCTCTAATCTTTTCCATTGAACATTTTGTCTCCTGAATAAAGATCATATCTGGTTTTTCTTCCTTAATTCTATAACTGAGAGTCCTTTGTTTCCTTTTATTTCCTATGCTTTGATATTACAGGTTGTGAGCTTCACTAAGAAAGGTTAGTAAAGGAGTAACTGGTAAGATATTTCATCTTACCTGAGATAGTTAGTAGTTTCCCGCATTCGTTGAGTAGCTCATTCTGTCTTTTCCTTCCTGCGTTCTTTGACGATTGTGCTTGTGTATTTTCCATCATTATGACTCCACTGTGCTCTTGACTTTCATGATTTCTTTTGACTCTGGCTCCCTTTGCTTGTGATCTCCATAGAAAGAGTTGTTGTACCCTGTCATAGTCCTCTTTTGGTAGGGAATGCACTCCTATAGTCGTCCCTTGTTCCAGAAAATTTTCTAGATCTAGATTTTCTTTATCTAGAATCTCCTGTAGTTCATAGTCTTCCGTTCCCACTTCACTTGGAGTCATCTCCTGGTCCTTACTTATATCCATATAACTCAGTAGATCATTCTTTTGCTGGCTATCTACCGTGATGCCCTCCATGTCGTCTTCCTTTTCCTTTTCATTGATTATGTTCTCCATATCCTGGACTATTTCCTTGTTCCCCTCTTCTTCCTCTAAGATTTTGAACCGATTGATAAAATAAATGATGATTGTTATTACTGTGGAAAACCTAGACATCATGCTAAAGATTGCTATAAAAGGAAATATAATGAGTCTAAACAGAGGAACAAAAGGCATAATGGGAATTTTGTGGACAAAGACACCTCAATCAATGATGGATTTAAAAATCTCAAATTGTTTGTTTTTTATGTTGCATTTTCTGCTAAGACTGATGATGTGAATGCTTGGTTCATTGATTAGGGTGCATCACTCCATATCTCTTGTAATAACGAGTGGTTTGATGAATATCATGAGAACATTGATGGCACATGTGTTTATCTCGGAGATAACAGATCCCTTCAAATTCAAGGATATGGAATAATAGGTATGATGTTACCTAATGGAAAAGAGAGACAAATCCATCATGTGATGTATGTTCTTGGTATAAAAAAGAATATGATTCTTGTTTCTACTATTGTTGATCAAGATCTAAAGGTGGAATTTGTCAAATCACATTGTGTTGTTAAATATATCCAAGATCGCTACAAGGTTATTGCCACAGGTGCCAGAGTTCGAGGTTTGTATAAGTTGAATGTGACCAAGATAGGGCATCAAGCATTGGCATCTACAACAATGTCAATAGAAAGGTTATGGCATCAAATGTATGGGAATTTAAATCACAATGATTTAATGTTACTTCAAAGAAAAGCAATGGTTGAAGGTCTTCCTATTATGAAGAATAATCATGTTGAATGTGAAGCATGGGCAAGCGAGAGGAATTTCTTGTACATGAAGAAAAAAGGCAAAGAGAAATACTTGAATTAATTCATATTGATGTATGTGGACTTATGAAAACTAGATATCTTGGAGGAGCATTGTACTTTCTTATTTTTGTTGATGATAGATATAGATACACTTGGTCTATTTCATAAGAAAGAAAAGTGGTGTTTTTTGGTACTTTAAGGGATTCAAAAACATGGTGGACAAACAAACTGAGAAAGACATCAAAATTCTTAGATCTGATCATGGGGGAGAATAAAAATCAAGAGCTTTTAATCAATATTGCAAAAGTCATGGGATTCTACAACAATTTGCAGCGCCTCATACAACTCAGCAAAATGGAGTTGCTAAGAGGAAAAATAGAACACTAGTGGAATGTGCACAAAGCATGATTCAAGGTAAAAATATCTCTAATAGTTTTTGGGATGAAGTCATTAATACTGTTGTTTATTTGAGAAATAGGATTCCAACCAAAAGTTTAGATCTAAAAACACCTTTTGAAGCATTTTATGGATATAAATGAGAACTAAATTACTTAAGAGTTTTTGGATATAAGGCATTTGCACATATTCCAAAAGATAAAAGAAGAAAACTTGATGCAAAATCAATTAAGTGCACATTCATTTGTTAGTGTGATGATCAAAAGGCATACAAGTTATTTGATCCCACTTCACATAGATTTCTTGCAAGTGGGGATATGGTGTTTCATGAAAATGCAGATGGAGGTGATAAAATGAATAACACATTTGTATGGCATGATATTGATGATTATGTCAAAATAGAAGAAAGTTTTGAACTGGAATAGGAAAAGGTACAAGATCAGGTACAGGTTCAAGAGCAAGAAGCATCAAGTAGTCATGACACTTCAAGCAGACAACAAGAGACTCCACAAAGCAGAAAGAGGGATGAAAGTAGTAAAACCCTAAGGATTTCACCACGTCAAATTCAACTACCTATAAGGTATAAAGATTATGCATTGATGTCTCATGTAATTAATGTTGTAGAACCCTCAAGTTATGAAGAATATAAAGAATATATAGAATGGAGAGATGAAATGAATGAGGAATACAGCTCTATAATGAAGAATGGCACATGGGAATTAACAAAATTTCCTAAAGATAAAGTTCCCATAGGATGCAAATGGTTGCTCAAACCAAAGTTTAATGCTGATGGTAGTATTGATAGTATAAAGCTAGATTGGTTGCAAAAGGGTATTCATTAAAAGAAGGCACTGATTACGAAGATAATTTTACACTTGTAGCTAAAACGAGTACAATTAGAATGATGATTGCATTAGTTACAAAACAAAATTGGAAAATGCATCAGTTAGATATCAAATCGAATTTCTTTAAAGGTCAATTAAAAGAAGAAGTTTACTTGGTTCAACTTGAAGGGTGTGTAAAGCATTCACATGAGCATCTTTTTTGCATGTTAACAAAAGCTTTGTATGGTTTGAAACAAACACCAAGATCTTCGTATGTGAAAATTTATTCATTCTTTTATGAAAAAGGTTTTGTGAGAAGAGAAAGTAATCCTAACTTGTACATCAAGAGAGATGAAGATGGGAATAATTCCTTAATATCTTTGTATGTTGATGATATTATCATAACAGGCAGTGCACTCAGGTTGATTGAAGAAATTAAAATTCAGTTGTCAAAGGTATTTGAAATGAAGGATCGTCGTGAATTAGATTATTTTTTGGGTCTTGAAATTTGGAGGGAATTTGGTAAGCCAATCATCACACAAATCAAATATGCAAAGACGATCCTTGGAAGGTTTCATATGTTAGAATATAAACCAGTGTCTACTCCTTTGGAACAAAATGCCAAGTTGTATAATGACGATGGATCTAAAGAAGTGAATGGAACTTTGTATTGTCAATTGGTGGGAAGTTTGAACTACATCAACACTACCAGGCCAAATATAGTGTATTCTATCAGCATCATTAGTCAATTTGTGGCTAAGCCTTGCGAAAGCCATTAGAAAGCAGCAAAGAAAGTCCTTCGATATTTGAAGGGAACACTTTATATTGGTATTTTGTATACTGATGAATCTGATGTTGAGTTGGTAGGTTTTTTTGATTCAGATTGGGCTGGAAATATTGATGATAGAATATCAACCTCTAGATATGCATTCAATTTAGGATTGAGGGTCATATCATGGAGCAACAAGAAACAACCAATTGTTTCTTTTTCATCCATAAAAGCTGAATACAAAGCCTTGACCAATGAAACTTGTGAAGCTATTTGGTTAAGGAGGATTCTTGAAGATGTTGGAGAAAAAAAAGAGGACCAACAATCATCAAATGTGATAACGAGAGTTCCATGATGCTAGAAAATAATCCAATTTATCAAGCCAGAACTAAACATATTGAAGTCCAACATCATTTTGGAAGGGAAAAGATACAATCAAATGAGATTCATTGAGTCTATTGTAATACAAGTGAGAAAGTAGTTGATATGTCTACCAATCATCTTGGAAAGATGAACTTTGAAATATGTAGACAAGAACTAGGCATTGTTGAAAATCCATTTGTCTATTGGGAGGGGGGGGGGTTTGGAATAATGTGGAAATGATATGTCTAGATAGAGTTGAAGAGATGTGTTCTCGTAGTTAGTGTTTGAGTTTATCTATCATGAGTTGTGTGTTCATAGTTTGTGTTGTGAGTTGGTGATCCAAATTATTTGGATCTAGATTGTCCTTGAAGTTGTCTATGTGTGCCTATATAATGCATTGGTTGTCTAAACAATTTGATCAACAAGATTTGGTTTTATTCTTGTGCATCTCTTTGATTTTGTAATTGTAAAAGGTTTGCCTAAATTTGAAGGAAATTTTATTTTAATATTATATTTTTTTAAAGAAAAACATCCCTATTTTTTCTACTTCAAAGATTATTGAGGGAGACATTGCATTTAGTGCCACTTCGTGGATATGACCATGGTGTATATATATATATATATATATATATATATATATAGATATAGATATTATTTCATAACCCTAATCGGGGTGGAGGACTTTGGAATCCATAATAAGGGCCGACGAGGAGTAATTCCATGTGAAGGACAATTTTCACATCAAAGAGGTGGCTAGGATAGCTGTGGAATGGGTTGTGAACCATCGAGAAAGTTTTGCATGTTATAAGGATAGTTCCTTGCCATTTTTTATTCTTTCGCTTTCCAGTTCTGGGATATAGTGCCAGTGGTGCAAACATCATAGAGTATGCATGCGTTATCACCCTATGCATGCTCTCTTGTCTAAGAACTTCAATTTGGGCAGTTGTTGTTGGAGGTTAGGGAGTTGAGCATTTCTTCGCCTGTGGTACATGTCACTTCATCTGGAACCCTTGAGCCAAGTCAATAACAATCTTCTGTAGTGGTTGGTTGTCCGAGCTGACGAGAATTGAAGTGGCCTTCTGGTTCGACGTGCGTAACAATTGGATGGACCTGGGGTCACGGGGAAAGAATTTGGTAAGATTTCTAGGATTTTTGGTCTACATTTGTATTTTCTTAGCCATTTTCATGGAAATGCATTTTGGTTGTGCTCCATTTACTTGCTTTTAGGTGAATTTTGGGTTTGGTGTATGAATAAAAAAAGGATGTGCTTGACACTAAACATTTGGAGGTTGGAAAATGATTTTGTGTGGGTCGTCGGTGCATGAGGGTCTTCCTTGGTTTGGGTGGCCTCTGCTTAGGGGTGGCCCTACTACACTAGTTAAGCCAGGGAACTCCTGTTGGTGTAAGGTGGTGGTTATGTAGTCTTGCTAGAATGATGGTGTCTTTCCTCGACCGCAAACTGAGACAGTAAATCCTAGTTCAATTAAAGTAGATTATGCTTAGAGTGGGTGCTTGGGTGTGATTTTTGACATGTTGAGGCAGAGGGGACAGGCCTAGCGAGGAGTACGGCCCCATGGTTTGTCAAGGAGTAGAGGTGACTAGGCACATTTGGCAAAAGCTGCAAGGGTGAGTGGATTTGGTTAATGTTTTGGAACATAGTCAGACCCAAATCCCTGGCCATGTGGTCCAACTTGACACTTTGTAGTCCTTGGACTTGCAAATTCAACTTATCTTGACTATGTTGGAGTACATGGGTGGACAACACCTTCACAACTAGAATGAAGTCATTGCATTCCTCAATGATCTTCAACAAAATCAATGGGACATCCTTGATTGCTTGGATTCTTTGTAGTGAGTTCATAGGCATACAAATGACCACTTATATGACTCTGGTTGATGTGGAGTTCCATGGCCATCAATATTTTTATCATCCTATTCCTCCGGGTGCTAGTCAAACAACAAATTCTCCTCCAATCTTGTGATGTTAGTTGGCTATTTGTTTGTTTTGTGTGTTTTTTTGGCTATCTACCTGACTAATTTATGGTCCTTTTGTAAAGCTTGGTGAATTTTCCTTAGATTTTGCATTTCTCTCTTGGCCAACAAATATAGTTCGGTTGAGGCTCGGAGAGAAAAGATCTTTCTTTATATCAAATGCAATATCTTGACAAATTAATAGGTTTTTTGAGTGAAAAACAAACTAATATATTTATTTTATTATTATTTAAGTAATTATTTTGAATATAAATAATCTTAGCAAAATTATATAATGAAATTTATTAAAATAATTTAAAATTTTAATCATGTATTTAACTTTTAGGTGATTACTCTATTTATTCATATATAAGAAAGAAAATATAATAACTAGTTATAAATAGTATTAAGTCTTATTCTAACACCAAAGGAAACATTTATTCTATATAATATCTAGAAGAAATTCATCTTGGGAATAAAGATTTACTTAGGCTAGGAAGTGAGGTGTTTGGTGAAGGTGTAGTAAATTACATTGTAAAGTGACAACTTTTGAGACTTGGCCAAGTTGTATTGTGAAGTAATGAAAATTGTTATGTAAAAGAGGAAGAGGTGGACACAAGAGAAAATAGAATGCAAGGGAAGATACCACTTGAGGGCTCAGGGCTTTGCTTAAGATAATGAAATGAATGAGAAATTGCAAGATTTGAGAGTGATTCTCTTTAAAGAAGAATAGAGGTTGGATTGCCCAAATATAAGTTACACTGAATCACATCAATTTAGATACCTCTTAGTGGTGGACATTTATTAGCAAGTGAAAATAATCATGGAGAAAGGAGAAAGTCTTCATAGAAAAGTTTGAAGAGCAACTATGAAATATTTCTATAACTAAATGAGACATAAAGGAAGATAAACAATATGGACAAGAAGATAAACATATTGATCAAACACTCGATAGCATTAAGTTAACTAAATCAAAGGCCTAAATTGATCCATGTGAAACCATTTAAGTAGATTCCCTTGCAACCTAACACATATTTTTTAGAATTTTGTATTTTATTTTATTTATTATATTATAAACATAACCAATCATATAATATGGTAGATGCAACAATCCTAAACAATAATATAAAAACAATATTTACATATTTTTCCGCAAAAAATAATAATAATAATAATAAAAAAATAAATAAATAAAATAAATAAATAAAAGAAAAAAATTAAATTCTCTTATAATATACCCAAAAAAAACTTTAGTTCCTTATTGGTTTGATTTCCCTACTCGTATTGTTATCTTTTACATTTTCACATCATATAATACAAGTTACCCAACTTTATATATATACCTACGTTTATTTTATATATAAAATCATATATTACTTTTAATTGCAATTTAAAGTAATATATAATTTTATAATGTTATATTTTCTTAATTTCATATAACGACCCATCATTACATAGAAAAAAATAAATAAATAAATGAAAAAAATTAAATTCTCTTATAATATACCCAAAAAAAACTTTAGTTCCTTATTGGTTTGATTTCCCTACTCGTATTGTTATCTTTTACATTTTCACATCATATAATACAAGTTACCCAACTTTATATATATACCTACATTTATTTTATATATAAAATCATATATTACTTTTAATTGCAATTTAAAGTATATATAATTTTATAATGTTATATTTTCTTAATTTCATATAACGACCCATCATTACATAGAAGTTGATGTTTAAAAAAACAATCACTTATAGGATTTAAAGTTAATTTAATTATAAATAAAAAATATATATATATATATTAATAATTTTAATTTTATTAAATTTTTAATATTGTATTTATTTTATAAATTTAATTCGCTTTATCAAAATTGTTTTTTATGTTAAGATTTAGATTTTCAAAAGTAAAGATTTAGACATTAAAAAATTGTTTTTTATATTAAGATTTAGATTTTCAAAAGTAAAGATTTAGACATTGAAAAATTGTTTTTTATATTAAGATTTAGATTTTCAAAAGTAAAGATTAAAACTTTAAAAAATTATTATTAAAAAAATTTAAAATATAACTTTAAACTAGTTCTTGGCACAATTAATGTATTATTGAAGTTTCATGTAATCTCGAAGTAATGGGAGAGGAAAAGGAATCAAGTGGAGATACGAGAGCTCAGGGTGAATAGCTAGGGTTTCAGGCTTTTGCAGAGGTTGTTTTCCATGGAAGGTCGCAAAGGAGGGAGCTCCACTCCCTCCTACAAGCAGGTTGTGGCCAGCAGGGGTAAGAAACCAATGGAATATGATAGAGAACCTTCAGAAGGAAGGAAAAGAAATATTGACTAAGTTAAGGGAGAATAATAGCACTAAGGAAAATGAGGAAGAAGACAAGGAACAGGGAACAGAAAACAAAGCACACATGGGACCATGTAAACCGAAAGTTGCAGTTACACCCATAGTCATTTTAAATGATCCTACTCTACAAGCGCACAGGGACCACGTGCAAACTTATGCTATCGTTTGTAAATTCATGGGTTTATGGCCCACTGAAAAAGCTTTACAATTGTGGATCAAATACCATTGGAAACCAAAAGGAAGCATTGACCTACATCTTGGGTCAAAGGGTTTCTTCACTATGGTATTTGCAAACATTGAAGATAAGGACAGAGTGTTTGAAGGAGGGCCCTACTTTTATGCTGCAGCAGGCCTCTATATGCGACCATGGATTATGAATTTTGTTCTAGAGCGTGAGACTTTTACTTCGGTCCCGGTTTGGGTAAGACTCTACTCTCTACCTCTTGATTACTGGCAAATGAAATCCTTATCTGCCATAGGAAACAAGTTAGGACGTTTTGTCAAAGCTTCAGAGGCCACTAGAAGGGGAAAGTATACTTCCTTTGCTAGAATATGTGTGGAGATGGATCTCTCTGGAGCTCTACCGGATGAGGTAATCTTAGAAGTATTTGATGAAGAATGGGTGCAAACAGTAGATTATGAACATATTCCATTCAGATGTCACAAATGCCATGAGCATGGGCACCTATTCAGAGACTGCCCTCTCAGTAAAATAGAGAATAAGAATAAACCTAACACAATGAAAGATTCTGAAAGCTTTCACAAAGTAGCACATAGAGGAAAAGGAAGCAAAAGGGGGCAAAGATACAAAAGTAAGAAGGGAAACAAGCTAGTCATAACAATTTCCAAGTTCTCGAAGAGGAAGAAGGGATAACAAATGTAGATCAGGAAAAGGGAGGAGGTCCAGTGGAGGAGTGGAAAGAAGAAGATAGGGAATAAACACAAGATAATAATAAACAGAAAGAAACTATGTTGAGTGATGCAGAATAGGGGATGGACCATGAAATGACCCAAAGTGAGATGGAAATGGAGAACCATGAACTACAGGAGATTCTTGAGAAAGAGAACCTAGATCTGGAAGGTTTCTTGAATCAAGGAACCAGGGAAGGGGTAGACTTGTTACCTCCAGAAGAGTTCAACAGCTATTTATATGGAAAACCCAAACCAAAGAGTTGGAGAGGCAAAGAAACAATGAAAGGTAGGGCAGTGAAGGTGTGAAAACGATGAAAACCACACCAAGATTAGCACCCAAAAACCCAGGAAGGAAAAGAGGTAGGAAAAAACAGAACAAACTATTGATGGAATGTGGAAAGCTAATGATAGACTCAGGTAAGATGAAATACCTAACTAGCTGCTCCTTTACGAATCTTTAATAATGAAGTTCACTTCTTGGAATATTAGGGGTCTAGGCAGCAAAAGAAAGCAAAGAATAATTAGTAATAGAATGAAACAAGAAGCACCATATGTGATCTTCATCCAGGAAACTAAATTTTCCATTCAAAAAATAAAAGAGATTCATAGCAAATGGCTCAATCGATTTGAGTTTCTGGAAGTCAAAGCAGAGAATACAGCAGGAGGCATACTCACTCTTTGGAATCCAAAAAAAATTGGTATTTTAGATGCTGAGGCATCTAGGGAATATTTATCAGTGGTCATGTAGCCTGTGGGAGATAAGGAAACCTACCTGGTCACGAATGTGTATGGCCCCCAAAGAGTGGATGGCAAACTCAAGTTTCTATATTCTCTGGAGGATCTCAGAGACAGACATTCAGGCATACCATGGATCTTGGGGGGTGATTTCAACATGATCAAATCACTTTCGAAAAAAAAGGGGGAACCAGAGTTCTAAGTAAAGAATCTTTGACATTTCAAACTTTTATAGATAATATGAAGCTAGTGGACATTGTAACGAGTAATGGTATCTTTACTTGGAACAATAAAAGAGGAGGAGAGTCTCAGGTGGCCTCAAAATTAGACAGATTCATAATCTCAGAGGACCTTATGCTCAATGACAAAGAAATAGAAGCAAGAGTTCTCCCCTTTGGAGGCTCAGATCACTGGCCAGTTCAACTGGAGGTTCAGGGCATTGGTACCCCCAAGAACAGACCTTTTCGATTTGAGAACATCTGGCTTTCCCACCCAGATTTCATCAGCAACATTGCCAAATGGTGGTCAAAAGATTTGAACATTTAGGGCACAAGAATGTTCCTTCTTTAGAAAAGACTAAAACACATCAAGCTCAGGCTCAAAGATTGGAACAAGAATGAATATGGCAATATTTTTGAGAAAAAAAAAATCTGTTGAAGGTAAAATGCAGGAACTCAACCAAGCCCTTATCATGGATGGCTTTGATGAAGTTAGAAGTGATCAAGCCACCAAATATCATCAATGCTGGGATAATTTATGTAAACAAGAGGAAATATTTTGGAGACAAAAATCTAGAGTTCAATGGCTAAAATAAGGAGAACGTAATACTAGATTTTTCCATAGATCCACCATGGCGAACAGAGCTCATAACAGAATTTCTTCAATCAAGGATGAGGTAGGTAATATTCTCAATTCTCATGAAGAAATAGAAGCAGTACTAGTTTAGCACTTTCGAGGCATAGCAAAGGAAACCTGTTATGACAGAGAACACTCCATCAGGGACTTCACTAGACATATACCTAGGCTGGTGTCTAGAGAGGACAATTTCAACCTTAACAGGCCAGTGACTGAAGAGGAGGTTAGTGAGGTCCTCAAGGAAATGCAGAACGGTAAAGCGCCAGGCTCGGATGGTTTCAATGTAGATTTCTTTAAAGCTTGCTGGAATATTGTCAAACAGGATATTCTGAATGTAGTAGAAGATTTCAGGATGAATAGAACTATTTTGAAAGCGTTGAATACCTCCTTCATCGCCCTGATCCCTAAACAGGAGTTAGCCCAAACTCCTGACAAGTTTAGACCAATAGCTTTGTTCAATGTGGTTTACAAGATAATATCAAAAGTTGTGGCCAATAGACTCAAACCTCTTCTTCCTACCCTAGTTTCTGTGGAACAATCTGGATATGTGGAAGGAAGGCAAATTCTTAATAACATCATTCAAGCACATGAGGTGGTGCACTCTCTGACTAGCAATAGGAAGGCTGGAATGATCATGCAATTGGACATAGCCAAGGCCTATGATAAGCTGAATTGGACCTATATCAAGAAAGTTCTTATTGCTTTTGGGTTTGATCACAACTGGGTGAGATGGGTCTTGGCCCTGGTTATTTCCTCCAGCTTTTCAATTCTGGTCAATGGTTCTCCCTCGGAGACTTTTACTCCTTCTAGAGGCCTCAGATAGGGTGACCCACTCTCTCCCTTTCTCTTCATCCTCATGATGGAAGGACTGGGTCGGTCTATCAAGCATGCAAAAGAAGTTGGTAAGATCAAAGGTCTCCAACTTTCTGATAGTGGACAGACTTTGACTCATCAACAATTTGTTGATGATACCATGCTACAGGAAATCCCCATAGTTAAAGAAGCTCTCGCGTATAAACAAATCCTCAGTGACTTTTCCATGGCTTTAGGTATGGAAGTTAATCTCTCCAAATCTAAGTTTTTTTTCTTCAATACTAATATTGTTATTCAGAGGAACATCTCCAGAATTCTGGGCTTTCAAAGGGAAACTCTCCCCTCAAAATATTTGGGAGTTCCTCTAACTGCTAAACCATTTCACAAGAGCATCTAGGAGCTGGTGATTAATAAATTGCAAGATAAAATCAGGCAATGGACTATGAGATCCTTAAACCTGACCAGTAGGTTGGTGCTTACAAAGGCTATTCTTCAATCAATCCTAGTCTTCATGCTATCAACTCTCCCAGCTCCTAAAGGAGTCTTGCAACAATTCAGAACCATACAAAGAGACTTTCTATAGGGCAAGGGGGAAGAAAGGAAGAAATGGGCCTTGGTAGCTTGGGAAAAAATCTGCAAACCTAAAAACCATGGGGGTCTTGGATTGGATGATCCTGAGATTCTAAGCAAGGTTTTAGGGGCAAAATTATGGTGGCGCTGGGTAAAAGAACCAGAGGCTCAATGGGCTATAATTTGGAAAGAAAAATACGCTAGCTCATGGAAAAATAATGATCATATAAGGATGGATGGAAATATTAAGGGATCACACATTTGGAATAATATCTGGGAACACAGGGGCTTAGTCCAAGAAAACAGCTTCTAGGAAATTAGAGAGGGAGACTTAGCTTTATTCTGGGAGGATAGATGGCAACAAGAACCTATTATGTTAAAAGAGGACTTGGAGGACCTCAAGGTAGAGGTAGATACTAAAGGGCTATCCAAGGTAAAAGATTTTTGGGATCAAACCAACAGTATAGGAAAATGGAGAACCTGGAGGGACTTTGATTTCAGGGATGACAAACTCATGAAAGCCAAAGCTGAGACACGAATGAAAGAGCTAAATCAAAGGAAAATTTTAGTGTCAGGGGGGCATGACCAACTGAGATTGGGCAACAACAATGAGGGAAACTTTAATCTTAAGGAAGCAAAACTCATTCTCCTTGAATTGAATTCCCATGCTCCGGATAGGGTTTGGCAAAACCTATGGAGGCATCAAGGTTGGATGAAAATTAAACTCTTCATGTGGCTGGTTCAGCATAGGAAAATTTTGACCTGGGATAACATTTGGAAGAGGGGTGTCCTGGGGCCTTCCAGATGCCAGCTCTGTGAAGTACAAGAGGAAACAATGGAGCACCTTCTCAACAATTGCATTTTTACCTCCAGGTTGTGGGATTCCTTTGCCACCATTTTCCAACAGTCTGATAGAGACAAAGGGAGTATTATCAACACCCTAAACAATTGGAGAAGAAACTTTTCAGATTATGAAGTTCTTGGATCAGCTTGGGCTCTTACGCCAAGCTTTATTATTTGGAATGTTTGGAAAGAAAGGAACAATAGAATCTTCAAGAATGAAAAGAAGCCATCCCTCTGCCTTTTTGAACAGATCTTAAAATAGCTTAAGGAGATAGTGGGCACTATAGTCCAAAATCTCCCTAAGAATCCACCTTCTGTAACAGAATTGAGGATTCTCAGTTAGCTAGGGTTGCAGGGACTTATTCCTCAGGGCCTGGATAGGAAGGTTTTAATTTTGGATTCTGAGCTAGATTTCTGGCATCCTCCCCCTAAGGGTTTTTTAAAATTCAACATTGATGGTGCTTCAAAAGGCAACCCGAGCACTGTTGGTCATGGCGGGGTTTTAAGGGATGAAAATGGAAATATTCTTTTCATCTTCTATTGCCATTTAGGAAGAGCCACCAACAATATGGCGGAATTAATGGCTATGGAGCAATGTTTAGAGTTCCTGGTTCAGGATAATCACCATAATGTGATTGTTGAAGTTGATTCTAAGTTAATCATTAACTCGGTCAAGAGAATCAGCTGGGGTACGAAGCCGGAAAAAGCCTCAAGAAATTGGAGGCTGATCTAGGTCTTTCAATGGATTCACAGTCATCTCCAATGCCTTCGAACAGTCAGTTTTAAACATGTGCGAAGAACGGCCAATAAATTGACGGATCTCCTGGCCAATCAAGGAGTGATCTCCACAGAAAATAGGGTTGTGAGGAGTTGGTGAGAGCTACCCCAGAACAGATTAAAGGCGAATTAAGGAATTTAGACTTCTGTGATCCATAACATTGTTTAGATAATCTTCGGCAAAATCACATAACCAATCTTTTGTCGACGCGTTTCGAACCAACCAGTGTGGTTCATCGTCAGGACAAGTTGAAGAACAGATCCAGCTTAGCCTGTTTAAATAGCTAGAGCAGAGACACCAACGGTTACCTAGCCACGGTTGACTTCAGGAGCAAGGTCAAAATTAGTTATATTAGGTAAGAAATAAATACATATATCAATGATAAAATAATGATAAATAAATCAAAATTAATAAATATATATAAATTTAGTTAAATTAGGTGTGAGATTAATATATAAATATAAAATAAAGTCATGATAAATTATTTATTTATTAAATAAATATAAATATATAAATAATAATAATTTATACTTATTTATTTAAATCAATAAAATATAAATAATAATAATTTTTATTTATTTATTTATTAATTAAAAATAAATATATAAAAATATAAATTAATAAATATAATAACATAGGTAAATTATTTACTTCATTTATATAAATGGTATTATTAGTGAGGTAAATAAATCATATATAAATATATAAGTTTAGTTATATTAGGTGTGAGATAACTAAATATATAGATATATAAATAAAATAATGAATTATTTATTTATTAAATATATAAATATATAAATAATAAAAATATATTTGTTTATTTATTAAATAAATAAATAAATATAAAATTATAAATTAATAATAATAATAGCAAAAGTAAATTCTTTATTTAATTTATATAAACGGTATTATTAGTGAGGTAAATAAAATAATTCACATATAACTATATAATTTTAGTTATATTAGGTGTAAGATAATTAAGCAAAAGATAGTTATAATAGATAAATAATCAGTATTTAATAATAAAATTATTAAAGTTAATTCTGTCATTAGGTAATTAAATTATTACTTATATGGTTTAAAAAGAGTTATAGTAGAATTAAATAGACAATTGACATTATGGAAACAAAAATTCAAATCTAATTAAAATATACCCAATAGTATCATAAACGGGATAAGGTTAATACACTAATTAGCCCGAAATTAATTAATAACCTAATAAAAACTCAAACACTCCATAATGCTAGGACTAACCCGCCAAAAACAAACTTAAGGAGAGGGAAGACAGAAACCCTAAGACCTAACAACCGGGGAATGAGGAGGCTAGGAAGCCAAGGCTGGGACCCAGCAACTGCTAATCCTCCAGCCATCATCCCTATTAAGATTGTTTGGCCTTTTTTCAATCTCCAGGGCCTCTCTAAATTTGCGATGGTGAAACTGCGCAACTTTGGCAATGACTTGAGCCTCCTCTATACATACATGATGCATAGTCTTCTCTGCATGCTCAGCCAGGGCTGAGGACTTGGTCCTACCATGCCTTAAGTCAGCCGAATGCTCGCTAATCCACTGGTTGATAGAGCGACCAGTCTCACCAATATAAGGGGTCCCACAGGAACAGGGAATGATATAAACGCCCTTCATGTCCTTAGGGTCAATCGGGTCTTTCACCGACCTGAGGGAGCTCCGGATAGTGTTGAGAGGTCTAAAAGTTGCGGGCACATCGTACTTCTTTAGAATCCTCGCAATCCTGTCTGTGGTCCCCTGGATGTAAGGAAGGTTCACACCCATGATATGATCTTTAGGAACCCTATGGATTGAAGGCTCCTTCTTGGCCCTGAGGAAGGCTTTTTGACCAAGGCGCCTATTGTAACCATTCTTTTCAAAAACATCTAGGAGATGAGCCTTCTCCGTTTCCAGGCTCTCCTCATCCGAAATTCTTACAGCATGGGTGGCAAGCGTGCTAAGAACCCCTAACTTCTGAGCGGGGAAATGATGCGAAGAAGCATGCAAGTATTGCTCAGTATGCGTCTTCTTTCTAAAAACCTGATGAGAAAAGGAACCATCCACCTTCTTAGAGATGAGAACATCCAAGAACGGAAGACAACCATTATCTTCTTTTTCCATCGTGAATTTAATGGCGGTGGATTGGTTATTGAGGTGACTGAAGAAACGAACTAGCTCGTCAGGACCATGAGACCAGACAACACCAGTGTCATCAACAAATCTTTTCCAAAGCTTCGGTAAGAGACGAGAGGAGGCCAAAGCCTTGGACTCAAAATCCTCCATGAAGAGATTAGCGACGACAGGGGACAAAGGGGAGCCCATGGAAACTCCGCAAGTCTGCTCATAGAATTCTCCCTCGAAGCTGAAAAAGGTAGAGGTAAGGCAAAGCTCAACTAACATAGCCGTATCAGGGTCAGTTAGCTTATTAATTACCTCCATGGCCTCATTGATAGGAATACAAGTGTAAATAGAGACCACGTTGAAACTCACCAGAATGTCCTCGGGCTCAAGTTTAATCCTCTTAAGATCCTCAATAAAAGACGCTGAGTCTTTGACAAAGGACTCAGTTTGCCCAACCAAGGGTCTCAACTTCGCAGCGAGGAACTTGGCCAGGAGGTAAGTCGGACCACCGATGGTATTGACAATGGGTCTCAGGGGGACCCCATCCTTATGGATTTTTGGAAGACCATATATCCTAGGAGTGATGGGGTTTCCCTCAATAAGTTTCTGGGCTAGAGGAATCGTGGAATTGCACGACTTGATTGCAAGAGCGACTGCTCTAGAAACCTTTTTGAGGGGATTTTTCGAAAGCTTCTTATAACTCCCACTATTACAAAGATGGTCAAGCATCTTATTTCTGTAATCCTTTCTATCCAGGATAACAGCAGCCCCGCCTTTATCAGCTTTTAATACCACGACATCACGATTTTCATTCAAGCTCTTCAGAGCCTCAAACTCAGCCTTGGTGATATTGCTACGGGGAGGCTTAGCCCTCCTTAGGGTGACTGCACAATCCTGCCTAATTGTGTCTTTAATCTTATCAGGAAGGTTCTTCCGTTCTTGGATGTTCTCATCTCGAAGAAGGTGGATGGTTCCTTTTCTCATCAGGTGTTTAGAAAGAAGACGCATACTGAGCAATACTTGCATGCTTCGTCGCATCATTTCCCCGCTCAGAAGTTAGGGGTTCTGAGCACTCTTGCCACCCGTGCTGTGAGAATTTCGGATAAGGAGAGCCTGGAAACGGAGAAGGCTCACCTCCTAGAAGTTTTTGAGAAGAATGGTTACAATAGACACCTTGGTCAAAAAGCCTTCCTCAAGGCCAAGAAGGAGCCTTCAACCCGAAGGGTTCCTAAAGATCATGTCCTGGGTGTGAACCTTCCTTACATCCAAGGGACCACGGACAGGATTGCGAGGATTCTAAGGAAGTATGATGTATCCGCAACTTTTAGACCTCTCAATACTATCCGTGGCTCCCTCAGGTCTGTAAAAGACCCGGTTGACCCTAAGAGCATGAAGGGTGTCTATGTCATTCCCTGTTCCTGTGGGACCCCTTATATTGGTGAAATTGGTCGGTCTATCAATCAGCGGATCAGCGAGCATTCGGCTGACTTAAGACATGGTAGGACCAATTCCTTGGCCCTGGTTGAGCATGCGGGGAAGACTATGCATCATATATGCATAGAGGATGCTCAAGTCATTGCCAAAATTCCGCAGTTTCACCATCGCAAATTTAGAGAGGCCCTGGAGATTGAGAAAAGGCCGAACAATCTTAATAGAGATGATGGTTGGAAGATTAGCCGTTGCTGGGTCCCAACCCTATCTTCCTAGCCTCCTCATTCCTCTTTGGGTTAGGTCTTAGGGTTTCTGTCTTCCTCCTCCTTTAATTTCTCTTTTGGCAAGTTTGTCCTTTAAATGTAGAGTGAATATAAATCATTAAGTTGAATTTAAATTTATTTGTTATATATAAGTTTATTATATTTTACATAAAGTTAATATATTGTTAAATTATAATAATATAAATTTATTTTATATTAATTTAATATAATTTTGTTATATAGAATATAAATTCAATATTAATTTATTTGGTATATATAATATAAATTTATTTGTATATTAATCTATTTAATATAGATTAAAATTTATTTGTTATATATAATATAAGTTTAATATATTTTTGTTACATAGAATATAAATTCAATATTAATTTATTTGTATATTAATCTGTTTAATATATATTAAATATAAATATAGGGCAGTTTTAATATATTTGTTATATTATAATAATATAATTAATTTATATAAAATTAATTTATTTATTTGTTTTATATAATATAAATTCAATATAGTTTTTGTGTATATTATTTAATATGTATTAAATTGAAATATATAACTAATTTTTATAATTAATAATGTTCATATATATTAGTCTAAGAATGGTAATAGGGATTTTATTTGTTTGTTTTTTAATATTGAATTAAGAATTTTAGTAAATATAGATTTATTAATAAACTTATTTTATTAGATTGGACCATTATATAATGTAGAATAGTATATCTTAAAGAATAAATTACCTAATATAACTAAATTTAAGAATGACATAATATTTAAATAATAATAAGTATAGACATATGACCATTATAGTTAATATGATATTATATTATATACTAAAAATATCAAATCGATTCTAATTTTAGATATAAATTAACAAGTTTACCTGTTGTAGCTATTTATAGTATTGTTAGGGGTTTGACTAGGATCCTTAGGTCAAATTTAGCAGTTGGCAATATAGCCGTTGGAGTCTCTGCACTCTCTATTTATTCAGCTTAGCTGGATTGGTTCTTCAACTTGTCCTGACGATGAACCACACTGGTTGGTTCGAAACGCGTCGACAAAAGATTGATTATGTGATTTTGCCGAAGATTATCTAAACAAGGTTCTTAATGCCATATTCCACATCGCAAATGATGTCTTCAATCGGGATTTTTCTGGGTGCTAAGGCAAAATTAAGACCTTTCCCTAAGAGACTAAAAACCGCAGGTGGAAAGGAGAAACTCGACAAATTCACCACCTTATTGTCCTTAGGGAGAGAGCACGAATTACCTCCCGACAAACCCTTAAAATTAACCTTACACCTAAGGCTATCAATCCCATCTAATACATTATTACTACAGCTATTATTATTATTAATATATACCTTATTAAGATCACAACCACGATTATCATCTTCATTATTTATATTGTTATTTTTATATATTAAAGATTTATTATTATTTTTATATATTAAAGATTTATTAATAGTAATATTATGCCTATTTTCCTCGCTATTCGGATTAACACTAGCACCCTTTATATCGTTATTTTTATATATTACATCTTCACACTCATTTAAAATCCTATTATGCTTATTATTCATGATATGTAAACTAACGCTAGCACCATTAATATCGTTATTTTTATAAATTACACCTTCACACTCGTTTAAAGTCCTATTAAGCTTATTATCCACGCTATGAAAACTAACGATACCACCATTAACGAGCGGATCTGTTACCGCTGACCTACCAGCAACGTCAACCGAATCATGCGAGTAAACCACCTTACCAGAACTCGCGCGCAGATCATAATTCTCTGTCGAGTCAGCAGCTACATCAACCGAAGAACCGGCTACGTTAACACCATAACCACGCAGATCTATTTCCGCTGACCTACCAGCAGCAACGCCATCCGAACCATGCGAGTAAACTACCTCACCAGAACTTACGCGCAGATCCATATTCTCTGTCGATTCAGCAGCTAAATCATCCGAAGAACCGGCCACCGACTGCTGCGAACAGATAGGAGATCGATCACTAGAACCCGCTGTTCGGCTGATCAGACTCACAGGTCCTTGATTAACGCAGATCGCTTCACTGTTCAGCCCCATGCCGTTCAGATCGCCGCTTCCTTTCACCAAACTCGAGCCAGAGGAAGGCGGATCAAGACCCACAGGAGAAGAGCCGCTTAAAACCCAAGCCCTCGGGGAGGATACCTGGTTAAAGGAGACCCGACTGTCTGAATCCTGACCATAGAATCGATCAGACTCCTGAATCAAACAGCCCGAAAGTTTATTAAACTTTGCGGACTGTCTGATCTTAAGGGACTCTTCTAATCTTAGGGACTTCAATGCCGAACAGGCATCAATCCTGGACCAGAGAGAGGCAGGGAAAATACTCGCCAGCTCCAAATGAGCCGCCAGAAGGAGTCTGGATCGATGATCAAGATCCCTCCTTACTCTGCCAATCTCAGATCTGACCAACCCTAAGCTAGCCTTCAGAAAAACGCCACGATTTTTTGGAACATTGAGGATATGCTTAATCCGGGCAAAGGTAGGAATAACCGAGGAATCTCTGCAACGTTTAAGAAACACTAGGCGAATTATCACGACCAAGCAGATGAGTATAGGATGGTGTTTCGGAACAGAGCCATGGAGGTGGGGTTCAGATGACTTAGCAGCTTTATGATTGGCGGTTTTTTCATAGTCAGGTCTTTAGCGGGTTGCAAGCAATGGACAGCCTTCGCAATCTAGGTCAACACTTTCAAAACGGCTCCAAGAGGTAGCAAATCGAGCGATTTAGTTTTTTTGATGACAGGCAGGATGGCGGGTGCTTCATCTCACAATGGGTCAGGTAGAGTAGGTGCAGCAAGCGGCCGAAAAACAGGAACTCTCAGTGGCCTCGAAACCCTGAGTTTTTCTTCTATGTTCGTAATACTGCATCTAGGGCAGTTTTACGATGATCACAAGCCTTGCAAGCAGGAAGTGGTTTTTCCAATTTGGGAGCGATTCCATTCAGCGAACTCCACGTGGCAGTGGGGTCGGATGGAATACCACCCTCATCGCACGCTATTGTTCGGTGATGTAGACCGATGCGATATGATCCTCAACCGTTGGATCTTGCAAGGCGGATCTACGGATGGGAATGATCGAGCATGTTGGTGGGTCCATTTGGGTAAACGTCGTGCTTCTAAGCACAACGATATCGACCATAGCTGCAGGATCAGGCGAGAAGGTTCGACGGTTAAGATTAAAGATGCAAGTCAGGAAAATGGTGGCAGGCGTCAGTGTTTAGTACTATTGGCGGGATGCAAATTGTTCATGGCGGGAAGTGCCTATCTTTTTCGTTCCACAGATTCACGGGTTATGAGTTATGCAGACATGATATCTTTATAGAACAACACATTTGTTCCGCTTCAGGTCCAACTCTTGATTCTTGCTTGCCGGTTTCCGCAATGTATTTCTTTTGAGAGTTTTGAGGTTTGGTTGTAGGGATCGAGGCTTCTGCATCTCGCCCGTTAACAGTTAGTGTTGGGTTTTCTCCTTGGTCCACAGTTTACCGAGGAATATTGTATTTTATGTATTTTATCTACTGATTAGTGAAATATAAGGTCCGACTCTTGCTTTAGCAAAAAAAAAAAAAAATTAACTAGTTCTTTGTATTTTTCAATGTTAAATAAAGAAAATTTAATTTCAATAAAATTTAATCATCACTATTATTACCAATTGAAAATTAAAAGTATTCCCCCACCAATTTATGTTGTATTACTGCATTTCTATAATTATTAAAAAATGATAGAAACAATATTACTACATCACACGTATGTGGACATGTTCATGTTGATGGGGCATGGGGAAGCAACAACACAAGGAGAGGATCAGAAGGTCAAAGGAAAAGAGGGAAAGTAGGTGGTGAAGAGAGCGAGGCCACAAAAGGAAAGAGGAGCAAATAGCAAGAGGTGAGAAATAGCTGTGTAGTGAAGAGAGTAGCAGTGGGGAGAAGGCAACCAAGTGGGTAAATTAGAGAGCAAAGGGAGAAGTTGGAGGTAACTAGAAAGGTACATCTCTAGATGCATAGATGCATGAGAGTAATAGGGGCAGGATAGAGAAAGTATAGAGAACTATAAGAAAAAAAAGGCTAGAAGGATAGAATTGAAACAGATGAGAATCCAAAAAAAATACTAGAGATAAAACACAATCAAAAAAGGAAATGAGATCATGGATAAAGTCGACCCCCACTAAAGACTCTTGATACCTAGAGTGTCCCATCATGGTTTTTCTTAGAAAATCCATTTGGAGTAAAAAGGGAAATAACAACTTGTCCTTAATGCACCATGGAGCCAGATGTGTCACATCGTTAAGTCATTGTCCACGGAATAGGAATTTCCACTTAAAAAATGGAAAGAGGGGGAAGAGTGATGGTACTCCTCCTGCCAAAGCTCACAAAAGTGGGCCAACCAATACCCACAAGATGGCTTGCATGGGCACTTAAAAGATATGATGACCAGAACAAACAAAAACTCAAGCTCACAAAGAATGAGCAATGGAATAAGTAAAAACTCATTGAGAAAGGTGGCAAACAATAGGGTAAAACAATTAACATGCACAAGAGCCAAGCTAGCCATGGCTTGGCATTTCAAATGGAAATCAATGCATTGCTAAGATTATTCTCAATAATATAAATATTTATTCAATCACTTATATACAGATGGGTGGCTTGGCATTTCAAATGGAAATCAATGCATTGCTAAGATTATTCTCAATAATGCAAATATTTATTCAATCACTTATATACCGATGGGTGGCTTGGCCTTTCAAATGGAAATCAATGCATTGCTAAGATTATTCTCAATCATGCAAATATTTATTCAATCACTTATATACCTATGGGTTATCCTTATTTTATAACAAGTTTTTACAAAGAAAAATCTAATATCTACGCAGCACGGTTATATAGATATGTTGTTGATACCTTTGAGACTATTCAATACAAATATTTATTCCAAACTTCATAAGCGCCTGGATGGATCCCTTATGTTACAGTAACAAGTTCTTGCGATGGATCATAAATAAAATGTTGGGTTGTGTTATATTCTTTCCACGTAGTTAACAGGGGGTTTGAGGTGTACCCGTAACCCCACTTTATGGGATCCGGGGCCTCGGCAAATTTTGGTTTTGGACCCTATGTTAGGCTGGGTGGACCCACCTATGGTTTTGTGCATGATTTTCGCACATGTTTTTGGACACGATGGTTTTCGGTCCATGGTTTTGGACACGATGGTTTTCGGTCCATGGTATTGGATGCTTCGGCATGTATAAATATGTATTGTAACATTGAAAGGAACATAATGAAAAAATTAGGCTGGTAGTCTCGGTTTTGGGATCTAGGGGAAAATTTCTGTGTATATGTGTTTTATGTGCTATTCTCTTGCATTGTTTATTTTATGTGTTTTAGAATTCGTATGCAGGTAATTTCTGTACAGGGTTAAAACCTACATTTGGTATCAAAGCATATTTGGCTTCAAGGGGACGCCTTTGTTGCTGAGGGGTTTCGCTCAGGCCTGTGGTAGACCTTGTTCAGTGGGATATCTGCGAAATCGATTCTGGTGGTGAAAGAAGATGGCGAGCAGTGGAAAGATAGAGATCGAGAAATTTAATGGTCAGAGTTTTGAGTTGTGGAAACTCAAGATGGAGGATCTGTTGGTGGATAAAGATCAATGGATTGTGGTAGATTCCGGTACTAAACCAACAAGAGTGTCCTATGAAGAATGGAAGAAGTTGGATCGGAAGGCAAAGAGCACAATATGATTGTGTGTCTTAGATTTAGTATCGCTGAATGTATCAGGGGAAGCTACGGTGAAGGCTTTGTGGGACAAGTTAGGGACTTTGTACCAATCTAAGTCTCTGGTGAATAAAATGTTCCTGCGGAAAAAGTTGTATAACTTGAGGATGAAATATGGAGGCTCGGTGACAGAGCATCTAAACGCTTTTAATACTATGGTAAGTCAGTAGCATCTGTTGATATTAAAATTTTAGATGAAGATAAGTGCATCAGTTTGTTGTGTTCTCTACCAGATTCGTGGGATAGTCTGGTCACTGCAATAGGTAGCAACGCAACTACCTTTCAGTTTGATGAAATAGTCTCAGCCTTGTTGACGGAGGAGATGAGACGGAAAAATATGGAGAGCCAAAATGGTGATGCCTTGTCTGTACAAGGACAGTGCCAGAACATAAACAAAAGTAAGTCATCGAGTGGGAGATCTAAATCTCGAGGGAGATCTAAATCTCCAAGAAAACCTGTAAAGGTGGTGTGCTGGAAATGCGGAAATGAAGGCCACTTCAAAAGGGACTGTAAATCTAAAGCTCCTGACAAAGGAAAGGGATCTGATGAGGCTCCTTATGTAGAGGCGAAAACCACCTCAGATGAAGGTGGGGATGTGTACTTGGCTTCTTCAAGTACACATGTAGATCATGAGGCATGGTTGATTGACTCAGGTGCATCCTTTCACTTCACTCCCCATAGAGAGTGGTTCTGCGAGTATGAGAAATATGATGGTGGTGATGTCTTCTTGGGGGATGACAGGAAGGCTAGAATCATTGGTCGCGGAAAAGTAAAGTTGAAGTTGCAAGGTGGAAGGATTAGAACGCTTCCAGGTGTTCTACATATTCTTGCATTAGCTAGAAATCTGATTTCTGTAAGCAAGCTGGATGATGCAGGTGTAAAAACAGTGTTCAAGAAGGATACCTAAAAAATGGTTCGGGGAGCACTGGTATTGATGCAGGGAGTTCAGATTGGAACTCTGTACAAGCTGCAAGGTATCACTGTTATTGATGGATGCAATAGTTCTATGGTTCCTGAAAGTGGAGCAGAAAATCTAGTGGTCTCTAGAGAGAAGACCATGTTATGGCATCAAAGGCTTGGACATATTGGAGAGAAGGGCCTTTGACTACTTCATGATAAAGGTATGGTAGAAGGTATGAGTAATAGCTCTCTGGATTTTGATTTCTGTGAAAATTGTGTATATGGGAAGCACAATCGGATGAGTTTCCCCTCTAGTGGTCAGAGGGCGAAACATATATTAGAGCTTGTGCATAATGTTACACTAAAATTTGTCACCATGACTATTTGCAGTTAGTATGGCTCCATCAACTGTCATACTATCCTCCTTGGCAAGTCTTATACCTCTGCTCCTCATGTTAAACTCCAAGAAAGAGAGAAAGTCCTTAAAAAGTCAATTAAATCTGGTTACGCAGTTTCTCTTAACCTTACCTGCGTGTACGCACCTCAAGTTCACATTACCTGCGTACTTGTACGCTCTGTCTGTAAAGGGGTGGGTGCGTACTCCTGTAAAAGTCAAAAGGCGCAAGTTTTACTTCAAAAAAACTTACTTGCAATCGATTCTAGAGCATTCTAGAAGATGGTTTGACGTGGAATGAGCGCCTCCAGATGGTTCATGCATCCCAAAGAAAGAGGAACTTATCCCATGAAGAGGGGAGCTATCCCTTTGAAAGAGGGGCTTATCCCATTCATGGTGGACCTGATTAACTTCCTCCAAAGCATTATAAATACAGGCATTGGGCCAGAGGGAGGAGAGTTTGAAAGCTGAACATTCCTAAGGGTAGATGCTGCTGAAATCAGGACTCCCTTATAGAGATTGAGAGGAGAGATTCCCATCCTTTCTTAGCTTCATTTGGAAGTGGGTGAGCTGATCAAAGTAAAGGAGAACTCTTGCTGGACCCTGGGAGGGACCTGCACAACACCAAGGCACTGGTTGTAAGGTTTCTTTTGTTTCCTATTAATACAATTAAGTTCATTCTTCTCAACAAGTTGTTATTTATAATTTGTTTCATATACTCCTTGGTCTTTATGATGAATATGTTTTATTTTATGAGTTATTCAGGTGCTATGTAATCGTTTGCTTGTTAGTGAATGCAGGTTTCAAAGAGAAGGAGGAGCTCATCCGGATCGGAGAGGCTGGACTGCTACAAACAGCGTTGGATTAAAGGTATGTTGTAAACACCTGATTGCTTGTATCTTAAATGCATATTTAGGGAAGGATAGTGCTTAATTGTCTTGTTTGTCACTAGAAAGCCTTAGCTTCTAGGGAGGTTGGTTTTGTCCGCAACATTGACTCTTTCCGCATGACACATAGTGATGTGGTTCTATCATTGGGTAAGTTTGTGTACTATGTATCATTTATAGATGACTTCTCAAGGAATACATGCATATATTTCCTTAAGAATAAATACGAAGTCCTTAACAGGTTTAAAGAATTTAAGGCTCTAGTGGAAAACCAGACAAAGAAAAAGATAAAGGTGTTGAGGACAGATAATGGCGGAGAGTTTTGCAGTAAGGAATTTGAAGAATTCTACAAGAAGTGTGGTATAGCATGGTAGAAGACTACTCCATATACACCTCAGCAAAATGGAGTTACAGTAAGAATGAACAAGACATTGATGGAAAGAGAAAGAAGCATGCTTAGTGGTGCTAGGTTAGGATAGGAATTCTGGGTAGAGGCAGTGGATACTGCATGTTACCTGGTCAACAAGTCACCTTAACCAGTGTTGGAGGATAAGACTCCATAAGAGGTATGGACTGGTAAGAAACCCTCTCTTTCACATCTGAGGGTATTTAGATGTGATGCATATGTACATGTTCCAAAGGAGAAACGAACCAAGTTGGATAGTAAATCTGAAAAGTGCATCTTTATTGGGTATAAGGATGGTTTAAAGGGTTATAAGATTTGGAACCCAGTCACACAGAAGGTTGTGTACAACCGAGATGTGGTGTTCAGAGAGGTAAAAGATGTTATTAAACACGAAGTCTAACCAAAGGAACCTGAGAAGATAGAGTTTGAGCTAAAGGAGGAAGAATCAGACTCTACAACAGAGGAGGAATCAGAAGATGAAGAGCCACAAACTCCGGCTATGAGAAGATCAGTTCGAGAAAGAGGGCAGCCATAAAGGTATAGTCCATCTGCTTTCTATTCAAATTTTGCTTTGTCTGTTACTAATGATGATCCCAAAACCGTGAAGGAAGCATTGGATTCAGAGGATGGAAAACTTTGGAAAGAGGCCATGGTTGATGAAATGGCATCTTTGCACAAAAATGAGGCTTGGGATCTGGTGGAGTTGCCGTCTAGAAGGAAACCCATTGGTAGCAAATGGGTGTTCAAAAAGGAGACAAATGCAGAAGGAAAGGTGGAGAAATACAAAGCTCGGTTGGTAGCAAAAGGTTATTCCCAGGTGCTGGGAATTGATTTTGGTGATATTTTTTCTCCTGTTGCCAAGGTAACTTCTATTAGATTACTTTTATCTGTTGCTACTGCTCTTGATTTTGAGGTAGAATAGATGGATGTGAAGACAACATTTCTTCACGGGGATTTGGAAGAGGAGATCTACATGAAGCAACCTGAAGGCTTTGTGGTGAAGGGTAAGAAAGAACTAGTGTGTAAGTTAAAGAAGTCTCTGTATGGGTTAAAATAGTCACCAAGGATGTGGTATTATAAATTTGATACATTTATACAGGGACTTGGCTTCACCAGAAGCAAAGCAGATCACTATGTGTATTTTAAATTAATTGGTGACCGTGTTATTTATCTAGTCTTGTATGTGGATGATATGTTGCTGGTTGGAAGTGACAAAGAAATTATCCAGGATTTGAAGACCCAATTTTCCTCCAAATTCGACATGAAAGATCTTGGTGCTGCAAACTATATTTTGGGCATGGAAATTAAAAGAGATCGTACAAAGAGGAAGCTCTGGTTAAACCAGAGGAAGTATGTTGAGACAATACTGTAGAGGTTTAATATGCAGGATAGTAAACCGGTGAAGGTTCCTATTCCTGTAGGTGTGAGGTTATCTGCTGAACAGTGTCCCAAGACACAAGGAGAGGAAGAGGACATGTCCTGTGTTCCATATCCAAGTGCAGTCGATGGCTTGACGTATGCAATGGTCTGTACTAGACCAGACATTGCACATGCAGTGGGAGTATTAAGCAGGTTTATGGCAAAACCAGGGAAGGAACACTGGACAGCAGTGAAGCGGGTTTTTAGGTATTTGCGTGGCACTAGTGATTATGGTTTGTGCTACGAAGGAAGACCAGGATTGGACAGAGTGTTGGATATTCATGGCTTTGTTGATGCAAACTGGGCTGGAGATCTGGATTAGAGAAGATATACAAGTGGGTATGTGTTTAACCTATTTGGAGGTGCAGTCAGTTGGATGAGCAAGAAACAATCTGTAGTGGCATTATCAACTACAAAGGCAGAATACATGGGAGCCACTCATGCAAGCAAGGAAGTAGTTTAGTTGCAGAGATTGTGTTCAAGTATGGGGTTAGTACAGGAAGCTATAATGATAGACTATGACACCCAAAGTGCAATTTTCTTGGCAAAGAATCTTGCATATCATTCAAATACAAAGCACATTAATGTTCAGTATCACTTTGTGAGGGATATGATAGAAGACAAAAAGGTGTTGCTGGTAAAGGTGGACACTTTGAAGAATACTACAGATGCATTGACAAAATCTGTGAGCTCTAAGAAGCTCTCTTGGTGTAGAGAGACAATGGGAGTTTCAGGGCTGGAAAAATGACTAAGCTCTCTTGTGGCCCCCTGTGGAAAGAAAACAAAAAGTGGGAGAAAGTTGGGTTGTGTTATATTCTTTCCACATAGTTAACAGAGGGTTTGAGGTGTACCCATAACCCCACTTCATGGGGTCCAGGGCAGCGCCCCGGAAAATTTTGGTTTTGGACCCTATGTTAGGTTGGGCGGACCCACCTATGGTTTTGTGAATGATTTTTGCACATGTTTTTGGACGTGATGGTTTTTGGTCCATGGTTTTGGACGTGATGGTTTTCAATCCATGGTATTGGATGCTTCGGCATGTATAAATATGTATTGTAACCTTGAAAGGAAAATAATGAAAAAATCAAGCTGGTAGTCGCGGTTTTGGGATCCAGGGGAAAATCTCTGTGTATATGTGTTTTATGTGTTATGCTCTCGCATTGTTTATTTTCTATGTTTCAGAATTCGTATGCAGGTAATTTCTGTACGGGGCTAAAACCTACATACAAATTTGAAGCTGGTGAGCTTAAGTCGATTGCAGATTCCCGAAATATTCCAGGATCCGACGGACATGGGCACGGTAAAAACATTGACCACGCCCATGTCCGTCGGATCCCGGAATATTTCGGGAATCTACAATCGACTTAAGGATGGCCGAACATTTGAAGCAAACTTGTTATTAACATTTTTCATATTGATAAAATCACTGTACAAATCAGAAAATCAACAAACCATTAGAACACAGATATTGCATTGACCCCAAACTTGCAAACAACGGAGTTTGACTTCTTCGATTCCTTTCCCTCGGATTATAGAAACTAGAAAATTAATGTGAGGCATTAGACTTTGGAAATTATGTAGGCAGATGGACCACATCGCGCATGGTGGGTCTGCAGACACTTTGCTTTTTTATGAAAAGTAGGGCCACAAAGAATATATGCATAGCTTCCTCCATACGAACATTGGAGAGCCTTGAATCTATAATCCTCCAAACTTCTTCTCTGGAAGATTTAGTTATCATCTTCACCCACCCTGTGATGTTCATGCCCTCTTTAAATTCACAATCGCCTACTGACTTCTTTCCCGTAACAAGTTCAAGAAGAACCACACTAAAGCTTTCTACATCGCTTTTCTCATCCACTTTAAAAGTGTACACGTACTATGGTTTTAACGTCAAAGGAAATGGCAGTGATGAAATTAATACTTCATTAAAAACCACCAATAAAAAATGATATCAAATCCAATAACAAGTCATAATCCTTCTCTTAATAATAATATCAATCTCTAGTTTCATTATCCTTCCTTCACTGGATTTGATCCAATAATCATATCAAATATCAAATAGTTACACGCCTTCACAATGGATGTATACTTCTACTCTACGTGTAGATTATACAAAACCAAAAAACTAAAATTCGAATGCTAGTTTACCTGGTGCTAGGTAGCCAAAGGTGCCTGCAACGGAAGACATGTATTCCGAAGCGCTAGAATGTTGCAGGAACTTCGCTAGCCCAAAATCTGCAACATGGGCTTCAAAGTTGGCATCCACAAGAATATTGTTGGATTTCACATCGCGATGGAGGATAATGTTGGAAACAATAATCCCAACCACTGCAATAAACAGTCAGACAATAGCCATACCTTTCAGACGTACTTTTTGCAGGTTGCGTCTTAGCGTGAAGATAGAAGGACCAAAGCCAGACGCGAACCACTCAGAAACTCAGAAAATGCATTTAAATAACTTATTTACTTAGATAAACAAATATGGGAAAGCATTAATTCAACAACCTTGCCCACACTCCAAGAACACCTGTGTGACTCTGATCACACTCAACAACAACATCAAAATTAATTCCGCTCTGTCATGAATTAAATGTAAAAATTGTCTGTTGAGTTAAATATGAATGTAAAATTCATTTTGAAAGGAGAGCATAGAAGAGTTTGACTGGGTAGAGAGGTCAGAGAGCAAGTAGAAAAAGAGCGCAAGTCTCCGTGGAGAAAATTGTGGAGCAATTTTTGGTGGGCGTGTAAAACAGCAGTTACTGTGTTTCACTGTGTAGTGTTGCACGTAAGTTTAAATCTCTGTAAAATATTATTTTACTTTGTAAATGAGTAACAGTCTCATGTAAATGTATTTTCATGTTCAAGAAATGAATATTAAGTTTTGTGTTGCTCCAAACCTATCTTGTTAATTTTACTGTGAATATTCTTTAAATCTCTGGAATAGTTTAAAGGTGCGTGAAATTCAAGCCTGGAAATTAGTGTCGCGGTGCGCGAAGGTAGTTCCACGAAATCGGCCTCACGGTGCGCGAACCTAGTTTCGCGAAAATAGCTTCATGAAAGTTATAACTCTCTGCCTCTCCCCTCCGCGAAAATGAAAATCAAATTCGCCAAATATTTCTAACATGGTATCATAGAAGGTTAAACTCTGTTAGTGTAAAAACAAGTGCTTTTACTAACAGTGAAAATTGTTTTGAGCGCGGATTGTGTTTATCATATTTACCAGCAGGTAGAAAGTTTTTTTTTATGCTCAAAAATGGAAACCTCAAGCACAAGTTTCAATAATCCTCAAATACCTCAGTTTAATGGCAAAAATTATGATTATTGGTCTATTACAATGAAGGCCATGTTTTCTTCTCAAGACATTTGGGATTTGGTGGAGAATGGTTTTCAAGAACCCGCAGATGCAGCAGCATACAATGCCTTAACTCAACCAGAAAGAGATGTGCTAAGGGACAATAGGAAGAAGGATTCAAAAGCCCTATTTTATATTTTTCAAGCAGTTCATGAAAGTATTTTCTCAAGGGTTGCAGCAGCAACGAAGTCCAAGCAAGCATCAGACATCTTCCAGACAGCCTACCAAGGCATGGCAAAAGTCAAGACAACGAAGCTACATATGTTGAGGAGAGATTTTGAAACACTTTGTATGAAAGAGTCATATAATATAGACTCGTCTTTTACACATGTAAGTGGGTTGGTTACTCAAATTAGGTCTCATGGTGAGACACTTGAGGAAAGAAGAATAGTTGAGAAAATTTTGAGAAGTCTGCTAGCAAGGTTCGAGGCCATTGTTTCGGCCATAGAAGAGACAAAGGATCTCTCATAATTTTCAGTGGATCAGCTTAATGCATCACTGATTTCTCATGAACATAGACTAAACAAGGTAGCAAGCTCCTCATTGGAGCATGCCTTCAAGACATAAGTATCATTTGGTCAAGGTCGAGGCAGAGGAAGAGGAAGAAGCACACACAAAGGTGGAAGAAGCAACCCTTCAAGCTCAAATGGAAGAGGCAACAATAAAAATCTAGCTCAAGGCCCAAGCCAAAATCAAGCACAAGGTTAGAGGTATGATAAATCTCAAGTTCAATGCCATTAATTTAAGAAGTATGGTCATTATGCAAATGAATGTAGAAAGAAGCAATATGATATTAGTAACAAACCAAGTGTAAATTTCACAACAGAAAATCAGAACCATAACAACGTGTTTTTAGCTTGTAATGTAGCACAAGAAAAACAGAGTGATATATGGTATCTAGATTCAGGGTGTAGCAACCACATGTCAGGAAATATAGAAATGTTTTCTGATCTAGATGAAAGTGTGAAATCTGAAGTGACATTAGGGACTGATAGCAAAGTCTCTGTCATGGGTAAAGGAAGAGTTAATATCCTAACAAAGAAGGGGGAGAAGAAATACATCTCTGATGTTTACTTTGTTCCTAGTTTGAAACACAATCTTATGAGCATTGGACAACTCATGTAGAAAGGCTACAATGTCTTCTTCAAAAATGATGTGTGCACAATTTTGGATAGGCCTCCAAGCAGACAACTGATTGCAAAGGTTCAAATGACAAACAATAGAATGTTTCCCCTAAAGATAAGATCAGATTTGAAAGAAGGTGCACAAGCACAACTATCAATGAACTCACAAGAAGATGGAAGAAAAGAGGCAGTTGTCACACAAGTAAACTTTCAAGCAGAGGTAAAAGATGAAAAATGGTTATGGCACTTGAGATTTGGACATCTCAACTTTGGAGGTTTGAATTTGCTGCATAGGAAAGGCATGGTGAAGGGTTTACCACTCATAGAAAAACTAGACAGCATATGTGAAGGATGTATCTTGGGCAAGAAACATAGAGAGACATTTCTAGTAGGAAAGTCAGTGAGGGCAAAGGCACCTTTGGAGATTGTCCACTCAGATTTATGTGGACCAATGCAGACACCATCAATTGGTGGCAGTCACTATGTATTGACCTTCATAGATGACTACATAAGGAAGACATGGGTCTTTCTCCTAAAACAGAAAAGTGAAGTGTTTGATCACTTTCGCCAATACAAGGCTCTTGTTGAAAAGCAAAGCGGACATTTCATCAAAGTCCTTAGGACTGACAGAGGTGGATAATAGATCTCAAATAACTTCCTTCAATTTTGCAGGGAGCATGGAATTCACAAGCAATTTACAACAAGATATACACCATAGCAAAATGGTGTGGCAGAAAGGAAGAATAGGACCATTATGGAGATGGAAAGGAGTATGTTAAAGGCAAAGCATTTGCCAAATGACTATTGGGCTGAAGCTGTCGCTTGTGCAGCATATATCTTGAATAGGTGTCCAACAAAAAGTGTCTAGAACATTGTTATCGAAGAGGCATGGAGTGGAAGAAAACTAAATGTCACTCACATGAGAGTTTTTGGATTTGTGGCTTCTGCACATGTCCCGGATGAGTTGAGAAAGAAGTTGGACAGAAAGGGGGAGAAATGTATATTCGTTGGATACAGTGATGAATCCAAAGCATACAAACTCTACAATCCATCAACTAAGAAGGTAATAATCAGCAAAGATGTGTAGTTCATAGAAGAGGAAGCATGGGATGGAAGTTTAGAAAACACAATCAATGTCAAAACATGCATACGACATGAGGACAGAGAGGAATTAACAGTAGCAAGTAATTCCCCAATTGTGACTCCCTCTACTCCTATTCAAGCGCAGCAAAGCAGGCAGCAAGCAACACCATCAACATATAATAGGACAGTCTCCCGCAACCAAGCAAGTGCTTCTCCAAGCACACCGCGAAGCGTGACACCAAGTGACATGTCAAGCCCATCTTCAACAACCATAAGAAGGCCAAAGTTCAGAAATTTAAATGAAATTTATGAGCAAGATGAAGTTGATAGTAGCACGGGTCTGAATTCCTTATTTGCATTATTTTGCCATGTAGATGACCCAATCCACTTTGAAGATGCAGTCAAAGAAGAAGAATGGGTTGCGACAATGGAGGAAGAAACAAAAGCAATATAAAGGAATGACACATGGGAGTTAGTGAGCCTTTCGAAAGGAAAACATGTCATTGGAGTGAAGTGGGTCTATAAGACTAAAAGTAACATTGAGGGAAAGATTGAAAGGCACAAGGCAAGGCTAGTTGTCAAAGGATACAAGCAACATCATGGAAGAGATTACGCAGAGACATTCGCACCAGTCACGTGGCTGGAGACAGTGCGCGTAGTTGTGGCGATTGCCATGCAGCATAAACTTATAGTGTATCAAATGGATGTAAAGTCAACATTCTTGAATGGAGTGCTAAAAGAGGAACTGTATGTCGTGCAACCACCTGGTTATGAGATAGAAGGACAAGAAGACAAAGTGTATCAGTTGAAGAAAGCTCTTTATGGATTGAAGCAAGCACTGCGCACATGGTACAACAAGATAGATGCTTACCTATTGGACAATGGTTTCGACAAATGTGATGGTGAGCCTACTCTCTACATCAAAGAGAGCGAAGGTAAGATTCTCATTATCGTCTTATATGTAGATGATTTGATCTTTATAGGCAGTGATGATTTCCTCATCGCTGATTTTAAACAAGTCATGAAGAGTGATTTTGAAATGACTGCCTTGGGATTGCTAAGATATTTTTTGGGCATAGAAGTGAAGCAAACAAAAAATGGCATTTTTATCTCTCAAGCAAAGTATGTGGCATAAATTTTGGAGAGGTTTAAAATGCAAAACAGCAAGTCCGCACCAACTCCAACTGTCATAGGGTTGAAGTTGAGAAAAGAAGATTGCAGCAGCAATGTCAATCTGACATTATACAAAAGCATGATAGGCAGCCTGATGTATTTAACCGCCACTAGGCTGGATATAATGTATGCAGTAAGTTTGGTGTCAAGATTCATGGAGACACCCAAGGAGACACATTGGCAAGCACCGAAAAGGATTTTTAGGTATGTCAATGGGACAATAGTATGGCGTTTTTCACACAGCAACCAGTGATTTCAGGTCGTTTGGTTACACTGACAGTGATTGGGCAAGCAGTGTCAATGACAAAAAGAGCACGTTAGGATATGTTTTTCATTTGGGTTCCAGAGTCATTTCATGGGCCTCCAAGAAGCAGCCGATAGTGTCATTGTCAACAGCAGAATTTGAATATGTCATAGCAACAATAGCATCGTGTCAGGCAGTTTGTATGAGAAGGATGTTAAGGGATCTTTGTCATGACCAAGAGGGCACGACAACTATTTTCCGTGACAACACCTCAGCAATTGCATTGTCAAAGAATTCTGTCTTCCACAAGAGGACCAAGCATATTGATGCTAAATATCATTTTATTAGAGATTTGATTAACAATGATGAAATTGTGTTGCAGCACTGCAGGTCACAAGAACAACTTGCTGATATTTTCACAAAGCCATTGGCAGGAGAAAATTTTGTTTATCTAAGAAACTGTTTGGGAATTGTCAATGGCAGGAGTTGTGATTAAGGGGGAGTGTTGGAAATAATAATCCCAACCACTGCAATAAATAGTCGGACAACAGCCATACTTGTTAGATGTACTTTTTGTAGGTTGCACCTCTACTAGAAAACCTGTTGTTACTCATATGGATTATAGAAATATTCTTCAGTTGCCAATCTCTGATAGAATATTACCTGTTAATTGATTTTCACTGATCGAAAGTGTCTGCAAAGAAGATAATTTACCGATAGATGAAGAAAGAGAACCATTCAGCCTGTTATTAGAAATTATCATTAGCTCTAGCATGGACGATATATTATTAATTTCCTCTGGTATTCTCCCACTAAGATAATTGATGTGCAGTTGGATTGTAGTTAGCTTGGATAAATATAGAAAGCCTGCAGGTATCAAATCATTCAAATGATTTTGATCCATGCAAACCAAAACCAGAGAATTGCACGTGCCGAGAGACTCAGGAATGAGGCCGACGAAGAAATTATTGAATATCATCAATCACTGGAGTTTTCCACCCTTGCAGAGATTTGGAGGGATGGAACCAGTCAGTTTATTGGAAGAAACATCCACTTCTTGAAGCTTTCCACTTACGCTTAGTTGCTCAGGCAAGGGAACTATGAAATTGTTTTTCCAAAGACGCAAAATCTGCAGACTTGGCTAGTCCCCAATGATGGATGGAATACCACAGTGTAGCCCATTCCCAAACAGATTCAGCAGTATCAACTCTTTTAGGTTCCTAAGTTCCAAGGGTATTTCTCCAAAGAGATTATTCTTGCATAGATCCATGGATTTTAACCTTCGAAGATGGCCTAGATCAGGGCTATAGGGCCACTAAGGCTATTTCTATACAAAAAAATTGCATTCAGACTTTTCAGACCACCAAGATCCGAAGGAATTGCACTGCTAAGACCACAATTATCCATACTGAGGCATATAAGCTTGCTCAAATTTCCAATCTCATGAGGAATCCCACCATCGATTAGATTGTTGAATCCCAAATCAAGCGCTATTAAGTTTCCCAGATTGCCAAGCTCCCGCGGTATTCTTCCACTTAAATCATTTGTACGCAATGAAAGATACTCTACATTCTTCAGTTTCCCATACTCACAAGGAATGGTGCTTGAGAAGTAATTTCCTGCAAGGGAAACAAGCCCGAGCTTCACGAGATGCTGCAAATCTGGGGGCAATATCCCTGACATATTGTTGTTATAAACATCGAGGACCTCTAAGTTCCTCAATTTTGAGATGTTGGAAGGAAGGCTGCCAGTGAACATGTTATTGGAGAGATGCAGCAAACGGAGGGCTGGTAGATTAGTGCTATGACCCAGGAATAGGCCTAAAAGAGTCATCGCAGAGATATTTAGAGCCACTACTCGGCCAATATGGTCACATTGGATGCCAGTCCATGAGCAATGGGTGGCGTGATTGGAAGCTATCCAACTATCTAACAGATGATTCCTATCAACCATTGTCGCTTTCATTGAAATCAGCATTATGGAATCTCTAAGGAATGAATAATTGGAGATATGAACAGTATATGGGTATAGAAACAAAGCATTCACAAGGAAAACAAATATTTTTAACCTCATGTTGAACGATGAAAATACTATGTTGCACTGAATCAATCTGCTATGGCTCTCAACTAGGGAAATAATGTTAATTCTCACTGCCCTACAACTATGGAATCAGAGTCAAAATCCATACATATCAACACCTGTGTCATTGTTTAACATACAAGCATACCACCTCATATATAGAATTACAATCTCTGCCTTTCATATGGTAAAGTAATTCAATGTTTCCAAAGTCATAAGTGCTTTTCAGTATTTCCAATGCGATTAAGGGAAATCAATGCTACCGATGAATAGACTGCATTCCCTTTTATATTTGTATTTTATACAATCATCTCATCCTTTTCCATGTGGCTGACTTTGATTTAATTCAAAAATAATAATGTGTCGTGTTTAATATCATTTTAGATTATTTTTATAGGATTTCATTTCAAATATTCCAAAATTCCCTCTGTTAACGCAAAGATGAGAATTGAAAGTCCTAAAAAGATTCCAGAATTCCATCTATTAACGCAAAGATACGAATTTGAAATCCAAATCAAATTAAAGGAGACATTAGACACCAAATAAATGTTTGTCACTTGACTAATCATCAAATACAAATTGGACAAGTTTCTGGTTGGAATAAAGTTTCTAAACAAGGTCATGAACACGGGAAGAATGAACCATCAAGTGATTTTGATCCCCCAGAAGTATATAAATATATATTTTGCAATTTATTTCTCAAGTATAGAAATATATATCTTGTAATTTTCTATTTAAACTAGTTTAGATTTGTTTAATTTTGGATAGAGATCAAATTTCTAGAGAAATCACAAAGATCAAATCTCTTGAGATACAAATTTTTCTTTAAATTATTAATCTAAAATTAGTAAATATAATAATAATAATAATATAATATATTAATATTAATATTAATATTAAATTTAATAAAGTTTGTTAAAATTTTTTTTGGTCAAGTAAGAGTGGAACCTTCAATTAACCCAACAAATTACATATGGTACATGTCTTTACAAGTGTAAAGACTAAAAAAAGACAAACTGGTTGGAGAACAATAAACAATCGGGTCAACAAAACCCAAAACCTTACATGCATAAACACAAAAGACCCCTGGCCATAATTCCTAAGTGAAGAGTTTGTTGATCAAAATGAAAATCTTCTCCTTCAATCAGACCCCACTATCAATCTACTTTTCAATCGGACGGTTGATACTCACTCTAATTAGCCGAGATCTACCAAGATCCATCGTCGATCTAACCTTCAATCGGATGGTAGATACTCACTCCGATCAACCGAGATCTACCGAGATCCACCGTCAAGCTAACCTTCAATTGGATGATAGATACTCACTCCGATCAACCGAGTTGCACATTGATCCTGCGTCGTTGATCAAAACCCAATTGATTTGACAGTCCACGATATATCGCTTCGGAAACATGTGTGGTAATTATCCACTTTTCGGACCTGATCTAGATTATAACCTTGGTCTAAAAAGATATCGGGTCCGCTCAACCCCTTAACCTCCATCAAATTGAAACCCGATATCCATTTGATATCGAAGGCCATCAAAGCCTATGGTCTACGGCCCTTCAACAAGCCCACTGTTTAACACATCCTCCACTCCCGTAGTTGGCTAAGGCGTAAGCATTTATTGTGGGATCGACAGTTAGGAAACACCCGACACTTCTACCAGGCGCCAGGACTTCCGCTCTTTCCCACTCCCGCTAGTCTCCCTCCTGCTTATTATTCATGATCTGGAAGTACTCCATGTCTTTGATTGCCTATTGATGACAATCGTCCCTCAGTTTACCAGAGGGTATAGAATCCTAGTCATACCAGATATAGCTCTCCTTGCACATTACGCCTTCATTCGCTAGATGATCAGCTAACATATTGGCTTTCCTTCTCACATGAACAAAACTGACAGTTCTTAGGGTTTTCAAGTGGGAATGAATACACTGAAAGACCTGCGAGAGCCTCCAGTTTTTCGACACTTTGCCAGGTGTTGTTCCATTAAACATTTTCTTGGCAACATTAATGACCAATTCTGAGCCAGCTTCAATGATAGCGTTTTGTAAATTTAACTCAATCAAGCTTTCTAGGCACTGTTCTAAGGCCATGAGCTCCACCATGTTATTAGTGGCAGTCCCCAAAGGACTATGGAAGATATCCTTTATTCTCCCATATTCATCTCTTATGACACCTCCAAATCCAGCCATCCCTGGGTTGCCCTTAGAGGCCCCGTCTATATTGATGTTCAAAAAGCCGTGCAAAGGTGGCTGCCAGAAATCTTTACCAGTAGTTGTTTTGCTCACTTCCTTAATAGTTCCAAGGGGAACCAGAGAGTGGAGATCCAACTTCCTGAATATGCGAGCCTCTTGGGCCGAAGGGGGGTCCTTAGGAATTTTCCACATAAGGGCTCCTACTATATCTTTGATCTGTCTTAGAATTTGGACAATGATATTCTGAGTTGAGCCTGTTTTTTTCTTGAAAATCCTGCCATTGTGTTCTTTCCAAACATCCCATATAATAAAGCCCGGAATTAGAGTCCAAGCCTTGTTTACGATTTCATTGCCTGAGAATTCTTTCCTCCAATTATTCAAAGTGTTGGTGATGCTGAGTCTGTCTCTATCAGTTTGCCTGAAGACTGAGGCTACCGAATCCCACAAGGTAGAGGTAAAGGGGTAGAGGTTTAGTAAATGCTCCATCGTTTCTTCCTGTAAGCCACATAGATGGCATTTGGATGGGCCAACAAATCCCCTTTTCAGAATATTCTCCCAAGTGAGAATTTTCTTTTGGTGAACTAACCACATGAATAACTTGACTTTCATCCATTGTGAGTTCCTCCAAAGGTTATTCCAAACCTAGTCAGGGTTTGGATAATCAAAACCTAGGGCCATGCGTTTAGCTTCTTTGAGGTTAAAAGTGCCTTCTATGTTTCGACCCCATCTTAGTTGGTCAGATGGGAAGGAACTAAAATCTTCCTCTTCTCCAAATCAAGAGCAAGGGAATCCGCCTGGGCTTTCAAAGCGCTCTCTTCACTGTATCCAAGATTCTTCCACATTTGCCATTTTTCAGTGTCCCTTACCTGATCCCAGAAGTCACTTACCATGGGTAAACCTTTGTTATATGTGTCATTTTATAGAGCAGTTAGTTCTTCTCTAAACAAATTTGGTTCTTGCTGTCAATTATCCTCCCAAAACTGTCCAAGTTTACCAGCTCTGATCTCCCAGAAACTATGTTGTTGGACAATACCTCTATTCTCCCAAGCAAGATTCCAAATGTGGGAGCCCTTGATGAGCCCTGACATTCTGATATGATCCCTCTCATGCCAATTACTTGCATATTTCAACTTCCAAATCTTTGCCCAAGGGGCTGTCGATTCCTTGAGCCACCTCCACCAAAGCTTTTCTCCTGAAACTCTATTGAGGATTTTAGGGTCATGAAACCCCAAACCTCCATGGCCCTTAGGTTTGCAAAGCTTTTTCCATGCTACCAATGCCCACTTCTTAAATCTCTTTGAATACTTATGATTTGTTGTATAACACCTTTGGGAGCAGGGAGAGCTGAAAACATGAATATGGGTATAGCCTGCAAGACAGCCTTTGTAAGCACAAGGCACCCCGCTAAGTTCAAAGACCTGCAGGTCCATTTCTTGACTTTGTCCTGAAGTTTATTGGTGACCGGTTCCCACACTCCCTTACTTAGAGGTTTGTCAGTAAGAGGCATTCCAAGATACTTGGAAGGTAACTGAGCCCTTTGAAACCCAAGAATTCTAGTGAGGTTCCTCTTAATAGCAATGTGAGTATTGAAAAAAAAAACCTTTGATTTTTCAAGGCTTACCTATGTACCACCTACCAAAGCAAATTTGTTCAAGATTTGTTTGAAAGCTCTGCCTTCCTTGACTGTAGCAATGCCATGCAACATTGTATCATCCACAAATTGTTGATGAGTGGAGGCATCCCCATCCTGGGTAAGTTTCAGACCTTGGATTCTTCCTTCAGCATTTGCCATTTTGATCGTTTTGCCTAGTCCTTCCATCATGAGAACAAAGAGGAAGGGGGAGAGCGGATCCCCTTGTCTGAGACCTCTAGAGGGAATAAAGGTTCTAGAGGGAGATTCATTAAGTAGAATTGAGAAGCTAGTCATGGATACTAGGGCCATAACCCATCTTATCCAGTTGTGGTCGAAGCTATAAGCTCTTAGCACTTCTTTGATCTACACCCAACTTAGCTTATCATAAGCTTTCGCTAGGTCCAGTTGCATGATCATACCAGCTTGCTTATTGCTCCTAAGAGAGTGTACCACCTCATGAGCTTGTATGATGTTGTTGAGAATCTATCTTCCTCCCACAAAACCAGTTTGCTCCTCAGAAATGAGAACAGGAAGAAGAGGCTTGAGTCTGTTAGCGATCACTTTGGAGATAATTTTGTACACCACATTACATAAGGCTATGGGTCTGAATCTGTCCGATGTCATATCTTTTTCCTGCTTTGGAATCAAAGCTATGAAAGAGGCATTAAGAGCTTTCAGAACAGTTTTGGATCTCCTAGAGTCTTCCACAACTTCAAGGATATCTTGTTTGACTGCTTTCCAACAAGCTTTGAAGAAATCCACATTGAAACCATCAGGGCTAGGAGCTTTCCCATTTTGCATCTCATTGATAATTTTACTAACCTCCTCCTCCAACACTGGCCTCTTAAGATTGTGGTTGTCTTCCCTAGTTACAAGCTTAGCAATGAACTTTGTGATTTTGTTGATGAACTGTGATCTATCAATGAGAGGCTCCTCTACTATGATAAGGAAGTGTTGAACTAGGACAGATTCTATTTCTATGTGTGAGACAAGCTCTTTCCCTTGAGAATCTTTAAGTTTGGAAATTCTGTTATGGGATCTGTGATCCAAGGTTGATCTATGAAAAAACTTCATGTTTCTTTCTCCTTCTCTAATCCACTGCACCCTCGATTTCTGTCTCCATAAAATATCCTCTTGCATGCACCGATCTTCCCATTCGTTCTGTAGAGAGTCAGCCTGAATTTTCCTTTCCTCAGTAAAACCCTCTGAGATGTTGATCTGATTAATCTCCTGGATTTTCTTCTCAACTTCTTTTTTGGCTTTAAAAATATTTCCAAACTCTTGTTTGTTCCAATCTTTAAGCCTAGATTTGATGTGTTTGAGTCTCTACTGTAGTATGAACATTTTAGTGCCTTGAACGGGCCTTTCTTCCATCCACCATTTGTCAATATTTATGGTGAAATCAAGGTGAGAGAGCCAGATATTTTCAAACCTGAAAGGTCTGTTCCTCGATGTTCCCATAAAAGAAGCTTCTAGCTGAATAGGCTAGTGGTCTGAGCCTCTAAAGGGAAGGATTAAAGCTGACATATCAAGGCTTGTGATAAGGAGTTCATCTGAGATTATGAATTTTTCTAATTTAGAGGTGACTTGAGAAGCCCATCCTCTCTTATTATTCCAAGTAAAAATTCCATTTTCTCTTTCTGTGTCCACTAGCCCCATGTTATTCACGAAGTTCTGGAAGGCAATGGAGTCCCTGCCTAGTTTTCTTGTAGCACCTTTTCTCTCTGTAAGAGATCTGATCATATTGAAATCCACTTCTAGAATCTAGGGCATATCAGGATATCTCTCCCTAAGTTCCTCAAGGGAGGTGAGAAGCTTTAGTTTGTCTTCTAGTTTTTAAGGACCATAGACGTTAGTGATCACTCCAACTGATGGGAGTGTTGCAACTCCACCCATAAAATGCCTCAAAAGGACTCATTCTAAATGATTCATGATACTCATTATTGTATGAAAACTCAACCAAGGGGAGATACTCTTACCACTTCCCTTACTGATGCGTCACATACATCCTCAATTTTTCCTCCAATATCTTGTTGACCCTCTTTGTCAGCCCATCTACCTCTGGATGATAATTGTGTTAAAGGCCAAATCTCTGCTGAAACCTGCAAACAACTCCTTTCAAAACTTGGAAGTGAACTTTGCATCCCTGTTCGACACAATATTCTTTGGAATGCCATGCAATCTGACCACATCTCAAATGAATACATGTGCTACATCATTGGCTGAGAATGTAGAATTCATCAAAATGAAATGTGCAACCTTTGTTAACCTGCCCACAACAACCATGATGGAACCATGTTGTCTCACTGTCTTTGACAACCCTATGATGAAATCCATTGAAATGACATCCCATTCCACTTTGGAATAGAAATCCGCTGTAGTATTCAACCTGGATGTTTGTACTCTACCTTCAATTGTTTCTAAGGAGATGATTGTAGAAAATATGATTGAGAAATATTTGTTTAGGAATGCGAATGTTGCTTAAAAAACTCATGGATGTTGTTTTACAAGAGAAAAAAAAATTATGCTCATTGATTAATTGTGAGTGACTAGGAATGTTAGAATATTGTCATGAAGGATGACCATGGATGCTCTTCGAGAAATGTGCTCTAGTTGACATGTGCTTGTTATATGGTTTGTTGATCAATATGATTGTCAAACATCTTGAGGATTTTACCTAAGTATCAACGGATAAACAATGACATTAGAGGATTTTTACTCTGACCAAGACGAAGAAAGAATTGTTGATCGACTCACAAGTTCTAGACCTTCTAAGCAGATGATTTGATGAAACTCCATGAACCCAAGCTTTATGAGATGCATACATATTTAGTTTTAATAGAACATAATACATAAATTCGTGGAGAAGAGAACTTACTACAAATAGAGATTATTGTCAAGTTGGAGATTTTTGGTTATGCGACATCAATACATTTTTTAATAATGTATGGTTGCTCCTGTTCTTATCAGCTAGGAGGTTTCAAAACATTTGGGTTTTGATATTCTGAAAATGAAACAAAGGAATTATATTAGTGCAAGTGGTTGTGAACCCTATATGCATCCAATGAATTTCTTGAGTAATAAGAACAAAACCTTGTCTTTTTATGAGTTTTTTTAGTGTTTTTCATTTATTCTCTATAATCATGTTTCGAACTTCCTGTGAGTCGTCTATGTATTGTAATAGGTAATGGATTCCACAATTTCAATGTGATTTAATATATGATGCCATAAGTATATTAAAAGTCAACTTAGATAGTTAGTTACAATTCAACCTAGTTCGAATATATAAAACTTGGCCATGTTAATTTTGTTTTCTATGCAACTATTGGTATTGGCATTATTATAAGATGTTATAATAAAACAATGTCGCATGCACTTCTATTTGGTTGTTGGGAGGACGGCGAATTTAGGTAAACTTCGTAAGGGTTTAGGGTAAACCCTAGGATTTACTGCAGATCTCTTTGCAGGCACTTGAAGCTAGGCACCCGACAACCGACAGTTTCTCTCTCTGTTTCTGTTGTAGCCGTGCCTGTCTCTATCTGCCGATGGTTACTGATAGCATCATGGGAGATTCTATAGATGTCGAGGAGCTCGATTTTACCAAGGACCCTTTCCCCGACTGTGTCATTTTTGGAAACCCTAATCTCTCTTCACCGACATCTGGCTTTACCCTCCCATGTGAACCTGCTCTGTCTATTTCTGTGTTGGTGGTTTCCTTTTCGAGGCACTGTACTGTTCCTTTGTTTATCGGGTCGCTTTCCATCGAATCTCCAGCTCTGGACTGCCCCCCATTATCTCCTGGTACTCTACACATTCTTACATCTAAAACTCCTCCTTCACCCTCATTTTACCCAAACCTGCCGGCTGACCATCTCCATCCGTCCATCTCGACCTTTTTCTCTCCATCGTCTGAAGATATTCATGCATTTGAGGCTCCAAACCCTCCTTTTCCTACACACTATCCATCGGGATGCTTTGAGACTACTGCAGTAAAACTCAAGCCTGCGAAACATACCTCTCTGGAAGGTTCACCTAATCCGTTGGCAGATCATCCATCTGCCCCTCGTACTAGGAAGCGGAAGACAAAGTGTGTGAAGGCGACTTCAAAGGACATCATCATTTGGTTCGGCGAGACCTCTGCTATCGGGGAAGCGACATATATGGATAGCACTATTTTAGTTGGACACGTTCAAGGCAGAGCATATTCAGCAGCCAGACTCACCCTATGGGTCCATGAGATTTGGGGTGGAATGCTAAAGGAACTGCCTGAGGTGCAGGTCTTACCCAAAGGTTGGTTCGCCCTACATCTCACAAAAGAAAACTACACGGATTTGGTACTCGCAAGGTACTGGCACATTGAGATGGCTCTGGTACTCCTCAAGAGATGGAGTCCCCTCTTCAACTCAGAGAGGGAGCAAATAGGGGCAGGGACACTCTGGGTACGCTTGTCAGGGCTTCCATTACAGTACTGGTGTGAGGAGGTTTTCATCAGAATTGGGAATGCCCTAGGCACCTTCCTGGACCATGATCGAACTTTCGTGCAGTCAAAGAACAGAACCCTAGCTTGCATCTTGGTTCATCTGGATACACGCGAGGGATTGGAAGATAAAATCACACTTCAATGGGGGAAATACATCAGGGTTCAGATCCTGGACTATGAAGGAGTTCCCTTCCATTATCGGAGATTTCACAGGGTTGGACACATTTTTAAATACTGCCCACTCATCAAGAAATCAAAGGATCCTCTGAAGGCATCTCCTACACCTACAAGGATTGACTCGTCGGCTCTGCATTGCTCACCTATTCTAGGCCCTATCCCTTCGGCCAGCAATGTCCCCTCGAAGATGGTGAACGAAGCACATAGATCGCCTTCGCCCCCACTTACCAGAGCTCGAGCTGCAGCTGAAGCTGCAAAAGCATCGGGTATTCGCCTGACCTCTCTATCTCCTTCAATTGCATTATGCACATCTTTTGTTCCATCCTCCATTATCACTTATGTGGCACACTTCTCTATGGCTACACCTCCTTTCATTGCGACCATTGCGCCATCTTTACACTCACTATCCACATCCTCCACCTCTCCATCTTCTAACAGGAATTCATCATCTCACCATTATAATCTTTGCTCTCGTACCCTATCTAGCGGTACACCGGCACATTTTGCTGGTTTGGGACTCACCCTACCTGGTTCAGCTATTCTATCTTCTTGGGGGAGGAAATTAGACCTCTCCAAATCCATCAAGCAAGAAGGGGCTGAGGTTTCCTCTGGCAGACAATCCACTCTCGATGGGGTTCTTAGAGCACTGAACACCCTGGGTAGGGTTTCCCCATGAAGTGTCTATCATTCAATTGCAGAGGCATGGCTAGTGCCTCCAAGAAACTTGCCATTATCCTGCTATAAGAAACCCTAGGTGAGGTTGATTTCATCACCAGCTCCCTAAAATCTATATCTCCTGGATGGAATTTTATGGCACTGGATGTTGTGGGTCGATCAGGGGGCCTTGCCATTGGATACAATCCCCGCACCATCAGAGTTTATGCATCTTAGGGTGGCCATGGATTCATTGGCTTTGACATTTTTTCAGCAGAGCTTGGTATTAACCTAAGGGTCATTAACATTTATGGTCCTTGTCATCAGAGGGAAAATTTCTGGCAACACCTGCTTAATCTTACGATTTTTTCCCCTGATCACATCATCGTAGGAGGAGATTTCAATTTCTCTTTGGGTTTTAGTGAATCTTGGGGGTCAATGGCGCAAGTGGACTCTATTACAGGATACATGACCAACCTTCTGGAGCAGCATAACTTGGTGGATGTTTCCATGAATAAGCCTCTTCCTACATGGAGAAATAGAAGGGTGGGCAAAGCTGCACTTGCTCGAAGATTAGACCGGTTTCTGATGAAGGTCCCCCTTGTGCAACATCTGCATCACTACAAACAATGGGTTGGCTCAGGGGGCATCTCTGATCACTCCCCGATTTATCTGGAGGTGTTTGGTCCTCATCTTAAACCAAAATCCCCATTTAAATTTAACCATGTTTGGCTATAGGACCCTGAGTACATTAACATGGTCTCAGAATTCTGGGTTGCCAACCTGATTGATAGGTTTGATTCCTTGACTAAGAGTTTCTGTCAAACTTGTCTCAGCTTAAGCATCTAACTGTCAATTGGGAAAAAGAGAAACATCAGAGGGAGGAATTTCTTTTAACTCACATTGAATCTGAGCTGAGCACATTGCTTGATGATCGAAACCTAAGTTTTGTTTCAGCAGAAGACAAAACTCATTTGATTGAGCTAGAAAACAAAAAGGCTAGGATCTTGAAGGAGAGAGAGGAATCCTTGCATGTAGAGCTATATGGTTAAAAGCACGTGACGACAATACAAGATTCTTTCAGAATTATGCAAGTGGTAGAAAGGTATCAAACACCAATTGGAACTTACCACTACCTGAGGGGGGAGTTGCTAATACTTTCAACAAACTCTCCCATCTTGGCATTTCACATTTCAGGAATCTCTACAAAAATCCCCCTGGGTCAAATCTAGCTGATATCATCAATGTGGCTGGAAATTTTCCCAGATTTGTAAATGTTGATGAGGCCGAGGACTTAACTGCTCCTGTTACTGGAAGTGAACTCAAAGGAATGCTGAAATGGTTTAAAAAGGACAAGAGTCTTGGACCGGATGGGTGCACCATATAATTCTATCTTGCATTCTATGAACTGTTGGGGAATGATATGTTGAAAGTTGTGGAAAAATGCAGAATGTCCGGTTCTCTTTATAATTCCGTCAATTCGACCTTTATAGCCAGCATTCCGAAATATGATACACCTTCCTCTTTCAATGACTACAGGCCTATCTCATTATGCAATTGTCTGTACAAAATCATCTCCAAGGTCATTAATAATCGACTTTGCCCCATCTTATCCCGTCATATTTCCCCCCAGTAATTCGCCTTCCTTGAGCATCACCAGATACATGAAGCCATTGGCTCAGCCCAAGAGGCCATCCACTCGATCTAGACAAAACACCTAAAGGGCATTATCCTAAAGATTGATTTGGCTAAAGCCTTTGATCGTGTCAGCTGGCTTTACATTAAGATGCTTCTCATCCACCTGGGCTTTCCCCATGACTTCATCACTTGGATTATGGCTTGCATTACCTCCCCTACCTTCAGTGTTCTCATCAATGGATCTGCCTCCCATTTCTTTCATGATGAAAGGCGGCATAGACAAGGTTGCCCTCTCTCACCCCTTCTCTTTCTGATTGTCATGGATGAGCTTAGCCGTTTGTTCGCCTCGGCCAAAAGAGATGGAAGCCTTCGGGTTCTTAAGATATATGATGCCTGTTTCCTTACTCACCTTCTATTTGTGGATGATGTTCTCATTTTCTTGGATGGGAGAATTCGGGACTCTCTCACTTTTTCAAAAATTCTCCCACTTTTCTCATTGGCTACTGGTATATAGGAAAATCATGCAAAATCTACCATTACCTTAGCCCTCACTTCCATCCAGGAGTCACAACTTGCTTAACAACATTTCCCTTATTTTATCATACCCCTGGACAATGGTTTCAAATACTTGGGTTTCTGGATAAAGCCTCTCAGTCAGAAAATCACAGATTGGGTTTGGCTTGTCGCCAAACTAGAAAAAAGGATTTCAATCTGGAGACACAGATACTTATCCAGAGCTACCCGATTAGTACTTATCAAATATGTTCTTGAGGCCACACCTGTATTTTGGATGGCACTTGCATGGATCCCCAGGAACGTTTTGGCCCGATTACAACAACTTTGTAACAGATATCTTTGGAATGGCCACCAAGACAAAAATATACTTGCCTGGGTTAGCTGGAATAAGATAGCTCTGCCTAAAAAATGGGGAGGTTGGGGACTAAAAAACCTTCCTCTCTTTGCACAAGCCCTGGCTGCAAAAATGGGTTGGACTCTTTTGACTGGACAAAATATATGGACTTCTATCTCATATCATAAGTATATATGGCCACAGAAAATCATGGACTGGGTTCACTTCCCAAGCTAGCCTCAATCTGGTATTTCATTTGTCTACAAGACTCCTACACTCCCTGCCTAGCATCAGGGGCAACCTCGTTTGGAGAATAAACAATGGATAAAAGGCTCACATTGGATTGGATCCTTGGACTGGAGGTGGTGGTAGATTCCAGCTATCTCGAGATATCATACATCATCTACACTCCCATGAGATCAAGGTGATAGCACATATTGTGGACCCACAGAATACCAACATTTTTCTCAAGGATGGAAATCAGCCCAGCAGCTTAATATACCCCCCTCTTTGGCAACAGGAATGGCAAGAATACATCTTTGCATTATGTGAATCTCACATTAGGATAAAAGATGGACCTGATGAACTTTTCTAGTATCTAGCTGAGAATGGCATATACTCTCCAAAGACTGGATACCTCAACCTGATCTCTCACAAACAACCGGAGCAGACCACTTTCTGGTGGAAGAGTATATGGAAATTAACATCGCCTCCAAGGACTAGACTATTCTTTTGGTGTATACTCAGAGACAAAGTTCCTATAGGAGAGTCTCTCACCCATCGATCTTTTCATGGTCCACATTGGTGTGTCTTATGCAAGAATTCTTCTGAATCGACTCTCCATTTATTTCTTAAATGCACTTCCCTGATCAATCTTTGGCAAAATATAACCACTTCCATTCATTTTTCCGGGCATTGGGAAGGTGAAGATATTGGTCGAGCATGGGAAAGCTGGTGTAATCAACATCAGGGTTCTAAATTACAAAATCTACCCCTTATCATCAGCTGGCATATATGGCTGGCTCGGAATTGTGTCATATTTGATAACAGACCTGTGTGCTGGCCTCACGTCACAGCCCGCATTATATCTGCTTATAACAAGCTTCCTAAACCTCATCAACCTCAACCCCGAAGGCCACATGACTCAGCACCTATTGACAAAAATTTACCTTGGGCATTCTTCCATGGCGTGACAAAACACTATGGATGCAGCAGTGGTTTTATTCTTTACTTAAATGATCAGCATTACTACAAAGTAAAGATGGGATTAGGAGATGGAACAAACAATTTTGCAGAACTCATTACTCTTCGTCATCTTCTGCATTTCTCATTGGGTCATAATTGCATGAATCTAAACATATATGGGGACTCAAAGATCGTTGTAAATTGGTTCAACAATAGTACTGTTTGTCACTCTCACACACAGTTATATTTTGGATGAAGTGAATTTGTACAAGGCATAGTTTAACATTCTCTCATGCAATCACATTTACAGGGAAAATAACACTTGTGCTAACGGGCTATCCAAGGAGGCCACGACACTTCCCCGAGGAGAGTGGATGATCCAGGAACAGCGAGGGGCAAATGAATACCGCTACTACCACCGACCGTATATTGATCAAATCTACCACAGGGCAGAGAGCCCTTGATTACTACTTTTTTTGTAATTATTTTTTGATGAACATGCTTGACAAACTCTGTGTATATATTTTTCAGGCTATCCTTTTAAGTGTTATTGCCCTGCGTGGCATATGTACAGCCATATAACAGACTCTTTTTCATTTTTCTGCATAACAGAATGTTGACACCTAATCCGAAACGGATGGGTGAACTGGACAGTCATCTAGAAGATGAACTGATCCGTTGTATTTATGTATATAAATATGAGTTAGCTAATGAATAAAATATCAGTTTTCTCTCCCGCTCATTCTGGAGTTACCCTGGCCTGACATGGTATCAGAGCACATGTCCCAAAAATAGTTGTAACTCCTGCTGTCCTGAGAGCTGCTCAGTCTTGAGCGCTACTCTGACATTGATTGTCTGCCTGAAACTTTAGTCTCTCTGAACGTTTGCAGTCTCCTGAGCGCTGCCTCTGTCCATAACTGCGCCCTAACGCTTCTCTCAGGTCTGCTCGACTACCATTGTGACTACCGTTAGCACCTGCTCTCATACTTTCCGCTCTTTGTAATTTTTGAGAAACGCGCCTGCTCTCACACTTTTCCGCGCATTTCATTTCCCCCATTTGTATGGCAAATATCACTGTGTAGGTATGCTGAGTCCAGCTCGGGGTGCCCTTAACTAAAGAGTCGTGATTTCATGAGTTCGATATTCATGGAGTTATATTTGAGATTCCAGCAATTCATCTGATTTCATTCACCCATCCATGGCCGTGTTGATGTAGTCCAGGCCCACAACCTCAATCATCGATGATACCTTCTTCTCTGCACGAAATCTAGAGTTTCCTGTTTGACATTACTTGATACGCTTGTGTCTCAGAGAGCTTGCTTCAGCAGCAGCTTCACCTACATCTTTTGTTACAACACCGACATGATTTCTACTCATAGAATCACCAACCACCATTGGTGAACCATGGCGAGTAATGGGAGATCTTGAAGATGACTGCGAGCCATTCGGTGAACAAGGCTGTTGACCTTCAACGGAAGACGAGAAACTATCGGGCCTCGTGAGTTGTTCAGTCGTAAGCGGCACCAGTTCTATTTCTACCAAGGTTAACTCCCGGTCCAAAACAGGCCTCAGTTTTATTGTAAGAATGGTGTAAGAATGACTGCGTTTTATTGTAAGAATGGTGACTGCGTTTTATTGTAAGAATGGTGACTGCGTTTTATTGTAAGAATGGTGTAAGAATGACTGCATTTTATTGTAAGAATGACTGCATTTTATTGTAAGAACTGCTCCTATTCGAGCCATTTTCTATTACTGGCAATCAAAGACTCGCAGAACGCAAGAGCCTCAAAAGTCGCCAACAACACTGGGTATTACGAAGAATGCTAGGACTTCAGTATTATGCAGTTGTTTTTTTGACTTTGTATGGCATTTTTTTGTATAAGGTGGAGATGCGTTTTTTGTATAGTGGTTGAGAAGTTCGTTGAATTCAAAGCAGTTTGTTGAATTGATATACCCAGTTTATATTATTCAAAGCATTGTTGTGTTTCCAGAATGTTTTATTGCTTCATATATATTGAAGTAATATATATTGAAGTAATATATCCTTTATACATTTTGAAGTGAATACATTCAAAACATAGTAATATTGCAGTGATATAAGAAATGCTGATGCAAACATTAGAAGAAAATAAAGTGCATAAGGCTGTGGCATAAGAATTTTTTTTCAGCAGAAGTCTTTTATCAACAGAAGTTTTTTAGCAGAGATATTTTTTTACAGAATGCATTCAATCATTTCTATGGTAGGAATAGTTCTCACTGGTAAGGAGAACTATTCAGAATGGTCTCGGATGGTAAAACACACCCTCATCTACAATGAGCTATGGAAAGGAGTGTGTGTCGGAGAAGAACACAAAGACCCTGTGCAGCCTACAGCAGATAAAGAACTTGCCATTTGGGAAAAAAAGAACAGCAAAGCCTATGCATTGATCGCAGCATCTGTAAATGAAGAAGTAAGTCGTCATATTTCATCCTATTCCACTGCCTTTGAAGCTTTACAAAAGCTGAAAGAACTCTATGATACACATTCTGCACTTGAAGTTGTTCAGCTCATGATTAAACTCTTCACTCTTGAACTGAAAAATAATGATCCTCTTGCTCTTGCATCTGAAATAAAGTCTATAATGCATGATATTAAATCCACTAAGGTTGAGCTGGATATCTCTCTTATTGCCTTTCTCAAAGCACTCTATCCTACCTACTCCAATTATCTTGAGTCTTTACAAGCAAATGGAAATCTTAAAGATATAACCTTTGACTCTCTTGTGAAAAAGTTTGCTGAAAGAGAGAAAGCCTTTGGAAAGAAAACAGTCCCTGAATCTTCTAAAGAGACTGTTTGCCTTGCTCATAAAGAAAAGCATCCTGCTCAAGATTCTACAAGAGGAAGAGGTGGACGAAGAGGAAGAGGAAGATACTTCAGAGGTAGGGGGGGCAGACATCCTCAAGCAGAAAAGGCAGATCTGCATTGCATTCGCTGCAAATGAAATGGATCACATGATGCTTCTACATGCAAGCTACCATGGGACAAAGTTGAGCAGAGAAGAAATCAGCAGAAAGGTAAAACTGATGACACAGACAAAGGTAAAGCACCTGAATCCGCTCACTATATTGAGGCACAATGTAACATTGGAGTAAATGAAGATTTGTTTAATGCTTCACTTGCTTCTTCGAAAAATGACTGGTTGCTTGATTCAGGAGTAACCTGTCATATGACTCATAGGAAAGATTTTTTTGAAGACTTCACTGACAATGTTGATGGAGCAGTATACTTTGCAGATCAGTCAAAAATCAAGCCATCAGGGCTTGGCACAATCAGGCTTAAACTGCCTGGTCTTCCAGACTTTCTTCTGGATCATGTTCTATATCTCCCACAGCTCAAGAGAAACTTGTTGTCCCTGGTCCACATCCGCCAGCAAGGTCACTCCATTCATATGTTTGATGGAAAGCTTGAGGTAAGAAAGGCATCTGACCATTCACTTGTCATGAGGGGTATAGAAGAAGAAAGACTTCTTAAACTGCAAGGAACCTCTGCTCATGCACAACATTTTTCATATATTTCTCATCATGAAGAAGGTACACTTCCATCAAGTTTATTATGGCATGCTAGATTTGGACATTTAAACTATGATAGTCTCCGCTTGTTGAAGAAAAATGGTGTTGTTGGTTTGCCTACAATTCCTAGAAAACATAAGCAATGTGATGCTTGCATTCTAGGAAAGCATAGCAAACAGTCTTTTCATGATTCACATTCAAGAGCACATAGGAAGCTTGAACTCATTCATTCAGATTTATGTGGTCCAATGCCTGTTTCTTCTGCAAATGGAAATAAATATATCATGACATTTATTGATGATTACACCAGAATGTGTTGGGTTTATTTATTGAAGAACAAATCTGATGCTTTTCAAACATTCAAGAATTTTCATAAGTGGATTGAAAATGATGAACAATCTCATATTGGGTCTATTCGCACTGATAATGGAAAAGAATATACATCAAATGAATTTGAACAATATCTTCGCCAACATGGGATTAAACATCAAACAACTGTACTTTATAATCCCCAACAGAATGGTGTAGCAGAAAGAATGAATAGAACAATCTTGAATATGGTACGATCCATGCTTTTCTTCTAAAATGTAAAGACAATGTTTTGGGATGATGATGTTCTATGTGCTGCATATATAAAGAATAGATGTCCATCTAGTGCTATAAGAAACAAGACTCCTTATGAATTGTGGTATGGACATGTTCCTTCGGTAAAACATCTTAGGATATTTGGTTCCACCTGTTATGCTTTAATACCAAAGGTACATAGAAACAAACTTGGTGCTAGAAGTCGTAAGTGTATCTTCCTGGGGTATTCAAACACATCTAAAGCATATCGCCTCTATGATGAAGTAAATAAAAAGTTTGTTTTATCTAGAGATGTCATTTTTCTTGAATCATCCAAATCTGACAGTGTTGTTGAGCGGCAACTTGATCGCTTGGATAGATTCACAAAACCGAAATCATTCCAAGAGTTTGATAATCAGATTCCACATCTTGAAGGGGGGATTCCTATACTAGATCAACATGTGGAATCTCCTTCTGAAGAACAATCTCCCCTGCATGACACTCCAACAACGGATGATGCTTTAAGTGATGTAATTGATAGAATTGGGAGACTCAATCTTGATTCAGACGCAACTCAATCAACAGAGCAGCCTGGACCATCTCAGAAAGGTCCCCCAAAGTGGCTGACAAAGACACTTGAAAGTGTTCATCCTGATGAAATTGGAAAAACAGGAACCAGAAATACAAACCGACAAGATGGAGGTGATGTAGATAACTCTAATTCACCTGTTGATATGGATGTTACTTATGATTGTGAATTGAACTTGTCTACAGATTTTGAACCAACTTCCTTCAAAGAAGTTGCTTCTCATGATGAATGGAAAGAAGCGATGCAGAAGGAGTATGATGCCCTCATAAAGAATGGCACTTGGAAGCTGGTTGATCCTCCATTTGGAACCAAACCAATTGGCTGCAAGTGGGTCTACAAGAACAAGTACAAAGCTGATGGCTCACTTGACAAGCACAAAGCTAGGCTTGTGGCAAAAGGCTTTGCACAGAAGGAAGGGGTCGATTATGAGGAAACTTTTGCCCCCACAGCAAAATGGGCAACCATCCGGACACTCTTTGCACTAGCTGCTCAGAACGGTTGGAAAGTCCATCAAATGGATGTAAAAACTGCATTCTTGAATGGAGATCTAAAAGAGAATGTTTTTATGTCCCAGCCTGAAGGATTTGCTGTGAAAGGACATGAAAACAAAGTATGCAAACTTGTGAAGTCCTTGTATGGCCTCAAACCAGCACCACGAGCCTGGTATGAAAAACTAACTGAGCATCTTCTGAAACTCAACTTCAATCATTTTGATCTTGATGATGCAACTTTATTTGTCAAGAAAGTTGGCAAAACAGTTGTATATCTTGTGGTATATGTAGATGATATTTTAATGACAGGGAACAATGAAAGCTATATTGCATCCATAAAGAAAGAATTAGGAAATTTTTTTGAAATGACTGATTTGGGCTATGTTCATTACTATCTTGGCATTGAAGTAACCCAACATCCAAAGTCCATATTTCTTTCTCAAAAGAAATAAATTGGAGATTTGTTAAACAGATTTGGCATGACAGAGTGCAATCCCCTTTCTACTCCAATGGAACAAAACTTGAAGCTCACATCTATTGAAGGAAAGGAATTTGAGGATGCAACAAAGTATAGACAGCTTGTAGGAAGTCTCATCTACCTCACTACTACCAGACCAGACATTTCATTTGCTGTTGGAATCCTCTCCAGGTTTATGCAAAAGCCTTGTGAGGGACATTGGTCTGCTGCAAAAAGAGTTCTAAGGTACTTGAAGGGAACTCAAGACCTTGGAATCAAGTATACACAGGTGGACGACTTCAACTTGATTGGATACTCTGATTCAGAGTTCGATGGAGACAAAGAAACTGGGGTATCTACTTCAGGATATGCTATGAGTCTTGGATCAGGAGCTGTCTCCTGGAGATCACGCAAACAATCAGTACCAGCAGATTCCACAACAGAAGCAGAATATGTGGCAGCAGCTGAAGCAACGAAAGAAATTGTGTGGCTCAGGAAAATTCTTGAAGATTTGCAGGTAAAACAAATACAATCAACTCCACTCATGATTGATAACACCTCTGCAATAAAGTTGGCCAAGAACCCAAAGTTCCATGATCGTACTAAGCACATCAATACTAAATATCATCTGATCTGACATCATGTTGAGGCCAAAACAATCCATCTCCATCATTGTTCCACAAACGAGCAAATTGCAGACATCTTCACCAAAGCGCTTGGAAGAGAAAAGCTTGAAAGATTCAGAATGATGCTTGGACTCACCAACATCCCTTCAGATTAAGGGGGGGAATGTTGACACCTAATCCGAAATGGATGGGTGAACTGGACAGTCATCTAGAAGATGAACTGATCCGTTGTATTTATGTATATAAATATGAGTTAGCTAATGAATAAAATATCAGTTTTCTCTCCCACTCATTCTGGAGTTACCCTAGCCTGACACAGAAAATCACTGAACACCCTGCGTGGTGATGAAAGCTCAAAGTAGCAAAAGTTTTTGGCAAACTGTAAATTTTTGATAGAGCCTTAGTGGCTAGAAGGATACAGCATATGCTAATAGCATCTACAACATGTAATTTTTCAAAATTAATGAAAGATTGCGATTTTTCCAGGGGAAAAAAAATGTGGCATGCACTGAATTTGATAGTTTAACTCAAGTTTGCGTTAAACCAAATAGTTTTGATGGAAACCTCATCTCTTCCATTTTCATTGATTTTTTCATATTTTTTTACTATAAGGAGGATCACTAGAATGAAAAATGAAACACTTCGAATCTATTTAAAAGGTATATATTTTTTTCATAGAAGCAAGGATTTTTTACTTAAAACGTTATGGGCTAACTATACTACAAATGTTTGCATATGAAAGAGTGATGAAAGAGTAGTGTCTCTCATAGATGGGACCTTCTCAATAGAATGTTAAAGGGTTCTCCTATATCGAGATTCCATCTCCTTTTTATATCATGTCTCGCATGAATAGACACATAATTATGAATAGATATTTAATCCAAAATAACTATATAGCTAGATGATGTCTTGATATTGATTTCAAATTTGATATCATACTATCACTATAGGTAGGCTACACTTCATTTTTTCGACACCTTCTATCTATTCCCCTTTTTATATTGTAGTAAAGTAATAGGTTTTGTTTGGGATTCCATGTAGGTGGCCTGTTTTATCTCATCTATAATTGGGGGTGTTTTGGATCAAGAATCTCTAAAGTTTCTTATTCTTCTTCCACTACTTATTCAAGCCATCTCACCTTTACTTGTTTGATGATTTAACTTGTGTATGTCTTTATATTTTCCTTCAAAGGTTCATACTAGAAGTGTAATAGTGGAATGGGTCCTTGCTCTTATGACTTGATAAGCGATTTCTTCAGATGCTACTTCTTCAGGAGGATGAATAACTAGTAGAGATATATTTCCATGGTAAGTACATAAAAAATATTGATATGGATGTAGAGGGTCGAAATTGACCAATAGTTATGCATCCATTTTGAAAACCTAGAAAATAGGATATTGATAAGATTTATTCTAGCACCATACTTAGAATATTAGTGAAATGCACATCAATGTGTCATGTTTCAAAACATTCTCTACATTTGAAGGTCACTTGCTCATAGTCTGTCTTTTGACTCTAGATATAATATTTATCAACTATTTTAATTCCACAATTATTTAAACTCATACATAAACATGCATGCATCTGTCGTGACATGTATTGAATTTGTTTCATCAATTCTAAAATGAAATTTACTTATAGAATTTCCTATTTAACATAAAATTATAGCCCAACAAATGTACAAAAATGATAAGCTTATTGAGATGAAAATTATGGAGAGTATGTCTATAGAGATATCAAATTTTGAAATCCAATTTTTCATACATATGTTATATTTTCCAAGGACTGTGGAAAAGAGTTAAGGATCCGATCTATAACTTCTAGTAGGTTAAATTCTACTACAACTAAATGTTTAACATAGGGATAGATACCAATTTTTATCTTGAGATATATTTCCAATTGTAGGCTCAATCATTTTATTTAGATCTACAAGCTTGGCTAGAGCCCATTAAACATGCAAACTAACCATTATCTTTGTAGAATAAAAACTGGTTGAATGCACACTAAGTGACACTAATAGAGGTAGTTGGATCTTTGCTAACCATGTGGAGGTAAGGAGGTTAGATTTCAAGATGACCCCCTTCAATAAAACATCCCTAATTGAGTGGTTGGACAATTCAAAAGGTAAGGATGAACACTCTTGTGTTATGATTGAGGACCCTTTAAATGAGGTGGGAGATGTAAGAAACTTTTGACGGTAGCGAGGCGGGGGGTGAGAGGGGGGGGGGGGTGGTGGCACGGTGGCGGAGGGCAAGGCTGCCATCATTAAGGAATTGATCTGCAAGGACAAAGGGGCCAAATTGGTAACAATGTTGGTAATTGGATAATCTAGAGCTCCTTGTGTGTTTCATGACATGTGCTTAGCCATATCTCGAGGAACAATTAACTCTGGCGATGCAACCTTTTACTAACACCTATGGATTTTGGTGTAATGAAAATCATGATCCAAACAAGTGGTATCAAAGCTAATGGTCTCGAGTTTGAAACACCCTTGGCTCACACTCAGGGGGAGATTGTTGTGCATTGGATAATGTAGATCTCCATGTGTGTTTCATGACACATATTTAACCGCCTATTAAGGATTCATAAACTTTGAGGTTGTGTCGATTTACTAACAACTATGGATTTTGGTGTAGCAACAATCATGATCCCAACAAATAGAAAGGAGCTTCTGAGGTGATCAAGGAGAGGCAATTTCTATACAGTCAAACAAACCATTTCACGTGGGAGTTGTTTAGATAAAGCCTAGCCACCACTTAAGAAAACTAAAATCTAATTTTTTGTTTATTCTACTTTATATTGCATATAGAAACTTATAATAATATAATAAAACACATATTCCCCATTCTCCTGATACTAATATATTTATATCAATTATGAATTACAAATAAATTACTTGATTTAGAAAATTACTTTTATTTAAAAATTATATATATATAGTGTTTGTCAACTAAAATCAAAATTAGTTTATTATTTAAATAATTATATAATTTCATCTAAAAAATTTGTAATTTTTTAAATTAATTAATCATAATTTGTTATTCTAAAATTGAATATAATAAATTAAACTTCTTTCATTAATTCAAATGAATTTATCATTTTCTATTTTCTATTTATATAATAAACTACAGAGTTCACTTTCCTCCTAGTGTACCATTATTTAAAAAAAAAATTACAAGACAAACATGTAGATTGTCCGCGATTTTTAGCACGTTTTAATCCTCCAAACACAGATTTGAATAGCTGGATACGAAATCCACGAGTCAACCATGATGAGCATAAAAATTTTAAAACCTTCGAATCTACGTTCCGCTCCATAAGTTATCCATCATAATCTATACTATATATCATAGTCTATACTTCCCTTTATCGCTTCCATTTGAGGTAAGTTGAATTGATCCAACCATCGGGTTAGTACTTCCATTGGCTGCAGTTTGACTCTGGCAGGAAATGTTGTGCTCTCATCTTGTTTTCCTCCCATCTAATGGAAATGAAAGAGCCAAAGTCTGGGATTGTTTTTTAAAGTACCTTCAATCAATGAGACGGAGAACCAACTCTCCTTCTTCATTGTCATCATATATACAAGTGAGAATGTGATGCAACAAATTTAACAGCGCTGGGATTGCAAAGACTGCTTTGATCGAAAATTTGTCGTCGATGTTCACGAATTTTTGGTTAAATGCTTCAATATCTTCTCTTTAGCCTCAGATATCAAGCGAGAGAAACAAATCACCAAACACGGGCTTCTTAAAATTGTTATTTTCCTCACGGATTACAAGCATGGGTAACAGGTTTGGCATTTTATTGTTTACAGGTAACAGGCAGCATGAACAAGCAGGCAAGTAGAGGATAGGGTTTTCTGAGCATAATGGATAGGAAGCGTGAACAGGGTTTCGTGAGCACAGAGCAGTGAGGTAGTTAACTTCTAAATAAGTAAACGTTCAGAACATGGAAAACGGTCAAAAGAGCCAAAGCGTAAAGAGCAAGGAAATTTCAGATTTTGTGGAAACAAATCATTTGGGTCAAGTCAAAATTGCTTCAACAGATAAAACATGAAGGTGGATTTGGGTAAACGCAAAGCAATATGAGGGTATTTTAAGGCGTAGGATTGGTTGCCTTAAATGGGGACAAATGAGAAGAAAATCTATCAAGATCAAGAAAAAGAAAAAGAAAATAAATAAAAGAAACAAAAATAAAGAAGAATCAATCATTTACAGTCTCGCATCTACACCTCTTACTTGGTCATCAAATCTATATGTCTAAGAACTGATAATGGTCAAAACAAGGCTGGAGATTTTGGAAGCTAGAGAACAAGAAAGAGACCATAAAATTTCAGAGATTACAATTGCAAACCATTGTCTAGGAAGGTAATAGAATTTTAAAAGAATAGGTAACAATGTTACAAGAGGCTCTAGAGATAGGGAAACAAAAATGGCAAAACATGAGAGAAGTAATAACAACAAACAGAGATGTGATAATTTCTAAACGAACTCAAGTAGATACACAGATATCTCAGCAAACATACATTTCCAAAGAGAAGGAAAAAATGAACAGTGGGAAAGATAGTCCAAAAGAAATCAAAGCTAGAGCTGAAGACGCTAATGGTTACATAAGGATAGAGGAATAAGAAGATGCAAGTGATTGCAAAGCATAGGAAATAGAGAAAAATGAAAGACAGGATAGAAAAACAAACTTTATTATCAGGGGAATAAGAGATTATGGGAAGAATGAAAGTACTCTCAATTTGACAAAAGATTTTCTGAAAGAGAAACTACATTGGAAAGGGAAAAATTGCCAAGCAAGAAGGGTTGGGAGGATACGTGAAGAGAGGCCTCGACCCATAAAAGTCACCATGGCAAGCATACAAGAAAAACGACTGCTTTTGGGCAAAAATAAACTCTTGAAAGGCTCATACTTCTTCTTCGATGAAGATTTAACCAAAAAACAACAAGAGGAGAGAAGGGATGAAGTGGAGAAAAATAAAATAGCAAGAAATGAAGGGAAAATGGCATGGTTGTACAATGGGAAAGCCATTATTGCAGTGTTTGGGCCTCCAAGCAAATCAGGGTAGAAAGCTGACAGTAAAGAAAAAAAAAGAATTCAATAATAGAGACGAAAACAACAAGAGTAGCATGGACAAAAAGGGGTGAAGACTCAAATTTGAGTCTTATGTGCCAAACTGCGTAGTAGTCAAATCTTACCCAGGTCTACTTAATTTTAGTTTGTTGGAATTGTAGAGGTTACCCTTGGAGGAGGGGACCTGAGTTAGGGCCTATTGTGGAAGGTAGAGACATAATTTTTCTCACGGAAACTCATGAGCATGATTGTTGCAAAACTCCCGTGTTTGACGGTTATTTGAAGTTGGCAGTTTGGAACAAGGTAGCTAAAAATGGAAAAGGGTATGGGGGAATACTAGTTTTAGTGAGAAAAAGAAGGCTGTCACATTTAGTTAATTAAAGAAGATGCAAATAAACAATATTTATGGTTGAAAATATCAGAGAATGAGAATCACATAAGAATTGCAACATGCTATTTTGCCCCTCAAGTCTAAAAAACTTACAAAAATAAGGGGCTTGACAACAAGGATCCATATGCAGCTCTAAAACAAGATATTGCAGTGTACTCTCAGCAAGGAGAAGTTCTTTTAGTGGGAGATTTCAGTGCTAGAACAACAAATAATCAAGCTAGCATCCTTTGTTGCGAAGAGGATAACAATCCTATTTGGCTCACTGAAGAGGATAATCCCCAATGGATGAGGTGTTCAGAAGATGACAAAGTTAGCAATCATTTTGGAGATGAGTTGCTTACACTGTGTGGGGCTTTCAACCTAATTATTTGCAATGGTCTAGATAGATGTAAAAGGTCTGGGAACTTCACTTGCAACACATACAATGGGGCAAGTGTCATTGAATATGTGATATGTTCACAAAGCTTGATAGAAAAGATAGATGAAGTTAGTATTGGAGAGCATATTTGGGACTTAAAATCAGACCATAACCCAATTTTTATAAGGTTATCATGGTTAGAAGAAAGACAACATAAGAGGAAAACCCAATGCTCTCGACAATCACTATCAAGGGGCAAAATTCTTCTAACACAAGAAAATGGTACTATCTTCAAGACCAGTTAGAGAGATTAATTCAGAATGAGAAAATTGGTTTCAAACGCTTCAGCAGCCATGAGTTAACAAATATAATCCAAAGTGCACTTGAGAAGTGCAAAAGAGCAAAAAATAGGAAATCAAAATCAAATTGCTTTCCTGTAAATGCTTGGTTTGATGAGGAATTCAAAATGGCAAGGAGAACCTTGAAAAAGGTAGGAAAGGAGAAAATGAATGTAAGGTTATATAAGCAGATACTAAAAAAGAAGAAAGATGAATTCATGCAAAAAATGAGAGAAGAGTTAATATATTTAAGCAAGAATAATCCAAAGCTTTTCTGGCAGGAACTGCAACCAAGGAAGAAGCAAATTGAAAATAATATTACAGTGAATCAATGGATTGATTATGCAAGGCAACTCTATGAGAAAGAATCTGAGGCGGAGTTCCCCCCATGATGAACACAAATTCAAATCTCTTCACATTACAGGAGGTGGAGAATGGAATTAAGAAGCTAAAAATAGGAAAGGCATAGGACTTGGTTGAACTTCAAGAAGAGTATCTAAAATGGGGAATGAACGCTCTTGCACCGCACATCATGAATATATTCAACAACATCATTCAGCAAGGATTCCCAAGAGATTGGATGACTAGCCTAGCAATACCCTTTTTTAAAAGTGGAGACATTAATAATCCATCCAACTATAGAACAATTATGATCAATCCTTTGTTTGCAAAGATTTTCGGCAGCATGGTAGAAGACAGAATTAGCAAGTGGGCAGAAATAAAAGAAAAGAGGGCAAGAGGACAAGCAGGTTTTAGGCCAAAACATTCTACAGTGGATCATGGCATCACGTTGAGACACATTGTTGAAAAGGTTTGGGAGGACAAAGAAGAAGTATTTTGTTGCTTTGTTGACTTCGAAAAAGCATTTGACACAGTCCCTAGGGATAAGTTGTGGCGTAGAATGGAAGAACCTGAAATTCCTGTGCATTATAGAGCCACTGTCAATAGACTTTATGAAGAAGTGAAAGTCAAAATTAGAACCTCAGCAGGTATTTCAGAAAGCTTTAAAAGTGACATTGGAGTTAAGCAAGGTTGCCCTCTATCCCCCACTCTTTTTGGTCTATATATTGATAAATTGGAAGAGTGGTTAAATCTGCAAGGTGGAGATGGTGTTTAGTTGGGGGAGTTTGTGATAAAACTTCTTTTATATGTTGATGATATTGTATTTATTTCTAAATCGACCCAATGATTGAAAATGCACTTATATTCCCTTGAGCATTTTTGAAGAGCAGTGGGGATGCAATTCAATACTATCAAGACCAAAGTAATGATTTTTTCTAATAAAAGGAAGCAGAGCCAACATACTTTCTTCTTTGAAGACAACATTATTGAAGAAGTAAAGGAGTACAAGTACCTTAGGGTTGATTTCAACAACAAACTCAATTGGGTGGACTGTAGAAAGAGGAGAATTTAAGGAGGGTGGAAAGCATTATATGCTCTTCAAAACAGATGTAGAGAGGCAGAGTTATGGGATTGGAAAGCGATTAAAGTGCTTTTTGGACGCCTAGTTTTTCCTGTGATGCTATATGGGTGTGAATTGTGGGCTAGCAACACTCCCGTCTCAAAATGGAAACAAATTGAGAAAATCCAAAAACGCTTGATCATGAGCAAGTTCAAAATAAAAATTTCGGTACCTTATGAGGTAATGTTGAGTGAAACAGGAGGAAATTCGATTGAATCAATTGCTATAGTGCGGCTGATAATATACCTAAAAAGAATTGAACAAATGAGAGTAGGTAGATGGCCTAATGTTATCTTCAATGAAGGCATCAATGAAAGAAAGAAAACATAGATGAAACAAAACTACACATGGATGCAAAAATGGGATATCTATCTCAATGCCTGTCCCACAAATAGCAGTGAGCTAAAGGATTTTGTTATGGATAAGTTTCATAGAAAGGCATGGGGAAAAGAGTTGGGTAGAAAGAAGAAATATTACATTGAGGAATTCAACCATACGTGTGATTTACAACAAAAATAGTTCATTGGAGCTAGCATTTTGTGGAGGGCAAAGGTTCTTATTCCTCAATTAAGGACCAACTCACATCAACTTCAGTGTGAAAGAGGACAGTGGAAAAGGCCTAAAAAATCTTGGAAAGAAAGGGTGTGCACATTTTGCATGTCTCGGGCTGTGGAATCGGAAAAACATTTCATTCTGGAATGTGATGCATTCAAAGACATCAGAGAAATTTATGAGAACATGTTAGCATCAGTTTCTTGGCATTGTCCTTTTAGCAAGGAGATTGTTGGAAGGTTGGGTCAGCTCATCATCAATTTGAATCGGAAAAGGACTGAATTGCAAAGAGCGAACAACAGGGAACTAATCGTCTCATAGACTATTTTTAGTCTTGTGGACCTTAAAATATCATTTCATTTCATTTCATATTATTAAGTCTATACCTATAGGGTGTGGGTTAGGTCATAATGAATCATAGAGGTGGTGCACAACATTGTTGGTAACATATTGACACGGTTTTTTTAGCTTAGCGAACAAATAAAAAATAAAGGGAATTTATGGTTATTTGTTTGCTATACATATAGATTACATTTAGAATTTAGATTCCAGATGCTTATGGATTATAATATAAATTATTCAACTTTGATTTGTGAGTTTGCTTTGTGCAGGGTTTGTTTCAACTTATCTCTACACATTTGCTTGGTCTTATATTTTCATCAACTTTGCTCCCCGAGTTTTCTTACTGCCCACTATCGGACACCCATGGATCGTAACTCATTTATTATTCAACTTTTCTATGTGATTTTTCTTGGTGTTTGGATTGCATCAACTTTGCTTTGTCGTGTCTTCGTCAAATTTTCTCTAAGAGTTTGCTCCATATTGGTTTGTATCAACCTTGTTCTACCAGTTTGATTAGTGTTGGGTCTGCTTTATTACAGTGGTCTACAAGACTGCTTGAGTCTTACTTTATCAATTTATAACAAAAATTTGTTTGAAATTTTGTTAAATAGTGCACATATGGAAATGCCAATACGGGTCACAAAGTGGTCATTATTCAAGATAAGAAAAAACTTGTCTACCTAAACCTCTTTATCTTTCCTTCAAGATCTCGATTATGGTGGAAAAGGAGGACAGGTTTAGGAGAAAGCATGTCTAGTCTAGTAATTTATCTTTTGTTTAGTTGCAACACCCATTTCTATCACTATTACTTGCTAGGTTGGAGACCAAAAGGATTGTTGCATTTGTTGGATACTCTACCAAAAGTTTTCTAAATAATTTAATTCATGAACAACTTGAAGTTGCATTTTCATAATCCGTAATGAAGTGGCAAATTTAGTCGTTTTTGTTTTGTAGATTATATGAATAAGAGATTTTCAACATGAATGTTGATAACTTCATTTAAATGTATAATATGATTACAAAATGTGGTCAACCACATTTAAAATTTGGGTGATTCTTCGACTATGTTTGAAAATCAACTTTATTCAACTTTGGTGAAACATAATTGCTTATTAATATTATTGATTAATATTAATAATCAAACATGTTTTGATGTCTAAATGGTACAAAAATCTATCCAATGTTGAATTGTGACAAACATTGTTGTAATGTTACATTACGTTGAAATTTATCCAGCATCACAATGTGACATTACAAAATTAGTCAACAACATTTACTGTTGTGGTTGACTATGTTGGATTGCGTTTGATAGTGAACACATGATCAATTATTGTAATCCACGATGAACTATGGAAAACCATTGTAAACCATAATTGAATAAGGTTAACAATTGTCAGGAATAGGTGAATATGAACAATGATGGTTTAGCACGATCAACCATGGTCAATCGTGATGAACCGTGGTTGAATGTGGCCAACCATGCTTTAATTGTGTCAAACATGATAAATAATGTTCAACCATGGTTATTCGATGTCAACCATCATGAACCATGATCAACCATGATTAAACATGGTTGAATATGGTTAACCATGGTCAATGTCTCTATGATGAACCATAATCAATTAAGCTCAACCATGATCAACAATGGTTAACCATGATTAACCATGGATGAATTTCGTCAACCATGATGAAGGTCTCTTTTGTTAAATTTGGTCAACCATGGTTGAGTGCAGTCAACCATGATTAGCCTTCATCAACCATGCCCTTTTCATGTTATCCATTCTCAAACATGATCACCCATGTTCGACCATCATAATCCATCGTCAAGCATAATAAACCATGACCATAATGGTTAATCAAGGCTCTTATAGTTAACCATGATTAATCGTTGTTTAATATAGTCATCTTCAATTAACCATGCTCATCCTTGGGTTTATTAATCCCAATGGTATATAATATTAAATTCTTTAGTTTATTAATCCCTTTAGTTTATAATATTAATAATACCTTGGGTTTATTTATTTTTTTGTAAGCTTGGTAGGACCTTTCTATTAATTTTATGTCAAAAAAGAGGTAGGTTACATCCAAATTTTAGATGGTTAGGTGGCATCAACCTACCTAGTGGAAAACCAGGTTTGTTGACCACCTAACGACATGATAAGCCATCCAAAAGAAAAATATTATGAACCTAGCAAGCCACTCTAAATAAGCCTGAGTGTCCTTATACTTTATACAGTCTAGATAAAACATAATTGTAAACATTTTGAAAAGTATGAAATTGTTGCATACCAAAAACCAAAACAAGGGGTGCACTAATAAACTATTCATCTTTAGTTGAATCAACATGAGCAGGGTCCTTTGCACTGTAGCCTGGAAGCTTAGTTTCAGGGATACATGTAATATGTTTCTCAATGTGACTGAGGCAACCATTTTTTTGTTGCAGTTGGAATGTAATCTTCTCAAACTCCTTACTATAATCCAGGTACCCATGAAAGGACGAAGGCATTCCTATTTGGAGCTGCTCCGAAGCTTTAGCGAGGAGGTTCTTCATCATCCAATATAACTAAATTGTTTGTTTCTATTGGGTGGATCTTCCTCAAGAATGATTGGGGTCTGGCACCAATGTCTTCCAATCATCCAAACCAATTTCTAAAATATTCTCTTTCTGGTTTTAGCTCCTCTTCCCGTTCTACATTGAGCTTCCTGACCTGGGCAGAGCTTCCCGAATGGTATGCATGGGCTTCTTCATCAATGATTCGGGATGCCCACTTACGCCCACGGACTTTACCACCTGATGCATTGGGTTGTCTGGTCGCAAGAGATGTTTTACTCTATTTACCTCGGCTATGATATCCCCGGGAAGCCTTATGTTTACTTGTGGTAGCACGAGCCATGTAGTCGAGGTACCTACAAGGCATGTTATAAACTAACTATAACCTTGGAAGCGGATCCGAAGGAGTTTATACACAAAAGCAACAAGCTTTCGGGGGTCCCTCAAGAACAGGGCACCTGCCAATGTAACCATATAAGAGGACAAAAACTAAAACAAAAACTAGTTTAATTGCTTGTTGCCGACAAGCGACCAACAAGAAAAAATGCCCCGAGCCACATAGGAATCCAACTTTTCCTCAGATTTCTGGAGATGTAAATATAAATGGAACCTCTCAAATACCAAAACTTTGAAGGTTCTAGGCCCAACCTACATACATGCATACCATAAATAAATCCCTTGCTCTGGGGGCAGAGACAGTAATAGAGCTAAGAGTCACCGATAGACCAAACCTTGCATGGACCCACGCGTGACAACAAAATCCCAAAACCCATTGATATTGCCAACGAGTGTTTCTAAAAATCGGTCACATGTAATCTAATGCAACCAATAACACCTCCATTGCCAAGGTCCCCTTTGGGTTCGGCGTGACACTTAAATTTCAAGTGGATTCATCATGACTTGAGGCCCTGGGCAATGGTTGGAATCACGTTGGGCAACATTGGGGCTACCAGAATATTTGCGATGAAGACGGAAATGGAGAGCTTATTCTGGTGCTTTTCATATCCAAAACTGGAACATGAATGTGCTCTATTATTTTACAGGCCCAAAATTCAGAGGGAAATGAGGTAAACTTATTGGAAGATAAAATTCTAATGGTAATTGTTAGGATTCCAAGAAACTCTCCTAGGTTGTAGCTCGGAGATGCTTGGTAACATATAAATTCAACTATTGTTGTAGGTTTTAATGGAAGGAATGATGATTTGGTTCAAGCCAGATAACCACTTCTACTCTGTTTCAATCCAGACATGCATGAACACCCTCAGACTACAAGGCTTTAGACCACCAATGCTCACAGTTTAGATATTTAGGTGAATATGGAGGATACTAACCACACCAGCAGATACACAAGACCATGTGATGGTCGGCTGCAACTAGTACAAAAACCTGCAAATCTAGTCTATTAATGCAAAGACAAGATGACAACGCTCCTGCATTAGATAGAAAGAAACCTGAGCAACCTATTCAGTGATGCATTCAATATTCCAACACAGAGATAAGATGACAGCTATCTAGTACTAAACATTAACAGATCAAGAACACAACTCATTAGGTACAAGCTTAGAACAGAGGAAAATGGACAATGAGCAGTTAACAACAAAAGAAGCTTGTATTGCTGAAAATGAAGATGAGATGCTGCAAGCGACAAACTGTCTACAGTCTCCAGAAGTTGAACCTTACATCAAATGCCAACCCTAATTACATCTTTCTTCTGGATATTTATAAGTTTACATTATAATGGCACCTCGCCATTTAGGTATGGAGGGGTCTTAATTGACCACCAACTACATTTAACTGCCTGATGGAGTCTCTGAAAAAGGCTACTTACCTCCTTGTGTAAATCTGACCTGTACAACTGTTGTGTTTTCCTTTAGGCAGTTGGAATGCTCGGAGTAGTGAAGTCCATGACTAATAAATTCTGTTACAGAGCTGTGCTATGTCCTTTTCTCCTTTTGGCCATTCTTTTTGTTTAATGTGGTTGTTGGGGATCCAACTGTTATCAGTCAATCAGAGCTGGTCATCTCCTTCCTTGGGCAACAGAATGGACGTAGGACGTAGGGTGCATGGGTAGGTGGAAATTTGGGATGAGTGAGAGAGATGACCGTCAGATAAGAGAGATGAATGGAATATATGGCTCAGTGAAGGCTATCGACCGAGGTGGGAGCGGGGTGCATCAGGGCCATTGGATCTTTAGTAGATAGATCAGACAATCATCGGGCGAAGGAGTTGCATGGGCGTTAACAAGTGAGGGTGGTTTACTTGGGCAGTAACGATTTTCATCGCACTGCTTTCAGGCGCTAAGTGGTAATTGCTCGGGGCAGTGCAATTCCACAGATCGAATGACACATAACAGCGGATGAGAGAGAAAAACCGCCCTCATTGCGCACTCTCATTCGATCTAGTTGTCCGCGTGATATGTGCGAAGGCCATGAAATCTTGGTGGAGATGATCTAACGGTGGAGAGTGGTCGAGCGGGTTGCCTTTGTTGGGCGCGATGTGAGTCATTGGATCGGCGGGGGCTAATCAACGGTGGGAATGTGGCGCGATGGGTTACGAGCATGTGAAGACATATGGTAGGGTTTTATGGGTGCTTTGGGGTTTTACGCTTGGGACTAAGGCCAAAGGGGGTTGCTTTGTCGGGTTTAGAAGGTAAATAGGGAAATGGAAATGGTGGAGAGTAAGCGGGGTAAGAAGAGAAGGGGAAAATGACCCGTGTGGGGCCCCTTTGAGGACACAACCAATAGACCAGGCCTCTCTCTGACATTAGAAAGTCAGCGTTGCACAACAAAGCTAACACTGGCTCCTTTTGGGGATGAAATCCTCCCTGTGAGGTTTCAAGAACCGTAGACCACTATCTTTCATATAGAAACAAGATCAGCAAGATTTCCTAGTATTCCATTGGGCATGGAGTCTAATTAAGCCTACACTAAAAGCTGTAAAAGAACATATTTACAATGTTGGGGCCTAAAGGCCTTAAACAACATAAATCTTCAAAAACCGCCCATTAACGGGGCCATCAAAAACTGTTTCTCCTTCCATACTTTGTAGCATGAAAGTATTGTTCCCCTGGACCTGAGTAATAACAAAAGGTCCTATCCACAGAGCATCGAATTTGCCATGATTGCCATTCTTTTCCTTCAATGCATCCCATTTAAGAACCAAGTCTCCAATTTGAAAATTGTCCATCTTTGCCTTCCTGTCAAAGGCTTCCTTGATTCTCTTTTGATGTGCTGCAGACTTCTCAATCAGTTGATCTTTGATCTTATGAATTTCGGCCAAGTCACTAATCCTCCTTGCCATGTCACTTTCTTCATTCTGTTCTTCTTGCAATAATTTGGCCACAGGGAGGGTCAACTGGATTGGGAATACAGCCTCAGTGCCATATACCATCTTGAAAGGAGAATTCCCTGTGGATTTCTTTGTTGTCACCTTCTCAGCCTACAATGCAAACTTTAGTTGGGAATCCCAGTTCCTTTTGTTCTCTTCCAGCAGCTTCCTGATTATCCTTATCAGGCTCCTATTGGATGATTCTGCTAGACCATTGCCTTGAGCATAATATGAAGTGGAATGCACTAGTTTAATGCCCATTGAGTCACACATGCCCACCAACTCTTTTACCCTGAAGGCTACTGCATTGTCTATAACCAATTTGTGTGGACAGCCAAACCTGGTGAAAATGTTTTTTGTCAAGAACTTCATGACAACATGGTGATAAACTTTCTTAGTAGGGATGGCCTCAATACATTTAGTGAAGTAATCAATGGCTACTAAGGTCCATCTGTGCTGGCCACTAGAACGTGGATTAATTTCCCCTATGAAATCCAAGCCCCACTGCTGGAAAGGGCCACTGGCATGTATTGGCTTCAAGGGTAAGTATTTCAACTGTTGTTTTCCTTCAAACCTCTGGCATTTGTCACAGGTTCTTACAAATGAGAAAATCTCAGAGAAAAGAGTGGGCCAATAATAGCCAGCCCTCAAGATCTTGTAGGCTGTCGTTTTCTAATAGTGATGTCCTCCACAGATGCTGGAGTGGAACTAATGCATGACCTCTATAGATTGCTCTTTGTCTAGACATCTTAAAATGATTCCAGATGGATCCCTCCAATAAAGCAAGTTTTCATGAATACAGAACTTGGTTGCTTTGAGCTTAATAGTCCTTGCTTGGCTTGAAATAAGGCCTGGAGGGACTTCTAGCTTCAGCAAAAATTGAGCATACCATTCATAAGAAGCTAGATTTTCAACCAACATCCGGTCCATCTTCTGAATTTGTATCCATGTAGTTTATGTCAAGCATTTTGAAATTTTGTTCAGCCATCAAATAAGCAAGGCCCTGATCCTTGACAAGCTTGGTGGGCTTCAATTCTATGTTGAATTCAATAAGCTTTGCAATCCATTTATCCCTTCTTCCATCAACATCTGGTTGTGTTAGGAAATCCTTTACTCAAGCAGAGGGCACATATGAAATTACCTTGGAGTGCAGAATGTAGATTCAAAAAGCTTATAAAGATTTGATAAGAGCATAAGCTTTCTTTTCGATAATATCATACCTTAGTTCAGCATCTCTTAAGGTTTTGCTAAAAAATGCCACTGGATGCTCTTAATCCTCATCATCTTTCTACAATAAGACTGCTGCAAGGGTGTCACAGGAAGCAAAGGAGAAGATATGGAACTCATTGCTATAGTCTGTGCTGATTAAAGTGGGAGCTTCCATAATAGCTCTTTTGATGGCTTCAAAAGATTTTCTTGCTGTATCAGTCCATTTGATCTCTGATCCCTTTTTTAGCATAGAGGTGATGTGTTTTACCAATTCTGCAAAATTAGGAATAAACCTCCTTACAAAATTTATTTTTCCCAGAAAGGATTGGATGTCCTTTTTTGATCTTGGAATACACAAGGCCTATATTGCTTTCACTCTTTCTGGGTCAATCTTGACACCTGCAACAGAAACAATGTGTCCTAGAAGCTTGCCCTCTTCTAAAGCAAACTGTGACTTCTTAAGGTTCACTAATATCCCAAACCTTTTGCACTTCAGAAACACTTTATTCAAATGTTGCAAATAATCTTGATGGTTGTTGGAGTATATTGTTATATCATCCAGGTAGACAAGGACAAACTTATCCTTCTCTCCTATAAAATCTATATCCATGGCTCTCTGAAAGGTGGCCCCAGCATTCATCAGTCCAAAAGGCATCTTGGAGTACATAAAAGTTCCCCAAGGAGTGGTGAAGGTAGTCTTTTCTTGGTCATCTGGATGTACAACAACTTGGTTATACACTGAAAAATCCATCTAGGAAAGACATAACTTTAGCTCCTGAGACTTTCTGTAGCAAATGTTCCATTTTGGGCATGGGATAGTTGTCTTTCTTAGAGCATTTGTTCAGGCTCCTGAAATCAACACATAGCCTTATTTCTCCACTTTTCTTCCTCACCACTGCCAATTTGGCTACCCACTTTGAATATCTTAGGGGAACTATGATTTTGGCAGCCAACAACTTCTTGATTTCTTTTTCAATCAGAGGGAGGAGCAAAGGATTTATGTGCCTCAGCTTCTGTTTGAAAGGAATGGTGTCTTTTTCCAATGGGATCTTATGCTGGATGAAATTTTTGTCATAATTTTTAAGGTCACTGTATTCCTTGGCAAAGATATCAACAAATTGCTTCATTAAGGTGTAGTACTCAGAACTTTGGGCAGCAGACAAATGGGTGGATAGATTTATATACTTTGGATGATATGGACTCCCTATGTTATGCCTATGGACTACAGACTGATTTTCTTTTTGTGCAATCTTATGAGGCACATCATTATGGTCAAATAACTTCTCTAGAGGAACTAGCCCTTTAGGTATATGATTGTTAGGAAAATGTACAATGTTGTCTTGGCCAATTCTGTTCCTTAGCTGGGGCTAGGGACATTCCTCCAAGGTTAGATTCTCTTGATCAATTTTCATTTCAAAGAATTCATCAATGACTTGCAAAAACCTATTTACTTCATCATCATCCTCAAAGACTTTCCAGTGTTGGACATTATTAGGCAAGGATGGTCTATATTTTACCTAGACTTCATATGCCAATCTAGGGGGCATGGGAGGGATGAACATGCTAGCAGACACAGCGAGGGAATCAACAAGATGATTTTTTATTCTAGGTATATATGAGATACAAAAGCTATCAAAAGAGTCTTTAAGTCTCCATATCTTTGTACGCTTTCAGTCTTGGGTGCCTTGCTTGGAACGTTTTGTTCACTTGTTGAATGATGAGATTAGCATCTCCAAACACCTTTATGTCTCTGATTCCCATGTCTTTGGAAACGTTTAAGCCCAATATCAGAGCCTCATACTCTGCCACATTTTTTTTTACCTGAAAAGTTAGCTTAAAGGACAGATGTGTGCTTTCTTGTTTTGGAGACATCAGCACCACTCCTACTCCTGTAGTTTCCTTTAATAATAATAAAAAAATCAATTTGTAAATTGGTGTGGATATTTCACTAGACAATTTGTCACAATAGATATGGTAAAAATATATTTAAAAAATCAAAATCATCAATATTAGCATTTATTTTCTCTTTATATCTCTAGATTATTGTTTATTGTTAATTGTTTATGCATGCAAATTAAAATTTATGCATAAAATAGAGAACAACAAAATAAAAACTCACAAATACATTTCACACTAGATGTAACCTATGAAACTCTTTTGGGAGAAAACCGAGCTGGATGGTGAGGTTGTTATATCTCTTTCTTTTAATAGAAAATGGTTGTAAGTATAATGAAGTATGTCATGTGGCTTGTGGGCTACTACAATGCAAAAATCCTCTTTGCATGCTCTATCCCCCATGGCTTTCAAATATTTTTCTCATCAGTGGAACAAACACGCTAAAAAATATGAAACCCCTTTTCCTCCTAGTGGCACAGTTATAACATAACCCGATAGCCTACTAGTGGTTAGGTTCGACTAACTCAACTCTTAAGCAAATCTACAATATTAACTCTTCTAGGGTCTTCTTCATAATAATCACATGGCTAGCCCCTTTTCCATGAATAATGGGGGATCGCGTGGATTCCTCTTAAATTACGATTGTGAAACAGGAAGGTCAACTTCTAAGTGGCATAAATTTTGCATACAAACTTGATTGAGGTCATTCGAAATGAATTTTTGTTCAGAATATGAAAAAAAATATTGCACTAAAGTGGAAAAGTTTTACCACAAAAAGTATCATTTTATGCCTCAAAATTCTCACGAAAGGTTTCATTACCCCAATTTTCCAAACTGAGTCACATTGGTAAAAATGGTCCTATGAACCGGTTCCTCAACTTTTCCCACCCTAAGAGCATCGAGATGGATGAAAAATAATATGGTGATACAATTCAAATTAGACATTCCCATTTTGGGATGATTTTGGTTCGTAAAAGCTTCTACTAAATGAGGTGAGGAAAGTTTTCCTCCACCTTCTCTTAGGTGTACCATTTAGCTTTGCTTGGAAATTGTCATCTCATCCCAATCTACCAAAGATCATGCTGCTCTTATCTTGTAGTATTTCACCTAGTCTGCAAAATTGTATCTTTTGTTAACTCTGCCTGAGCATCTAGTGCCAAATCTTCTATAAAAGGTGGGATGTCTTCCTCTTCCTAATCCAATAGTCAACAAAATTAATAGTAAACAAACTTTTACCATGAGGTATAAAAATAGATAAATAATTTTATGCTTTTGGATTTATTTCCATCAAAATTATTAGAATTCCCAGGGTTCATTTTAGTTTGTATATTATTTAATTAGGATTTTGTCTCACTTTTGTTAGTTCATATATGAATTTAGATATTATGAAATTAGTTGAATCCTCAAATCTATTGAACTGAACTTGCCCCTTTATAAGGATTGTGCACAAGGAGGCTGGTAAAATGATAGTGGAAGAATCTTCCACTATCTAGAGTGTAAATCTTTCCATATAGATGTGGTACTCTAGATCTTACATATAACGTCAATCCCACACAATTAAATCCACCTTTGCATAGCTTTGCTCTGCATTTTCGTATCTCACACATTGAAAATTATCCTCTCGTAACTTTGTGTGGAGTTTTTCATTCCATAATGAACCTAACAACTACCAAAATGAGAACTTAGCAGAGCACATAGAAACGCATTTTGGAAAAAACTATTTGTAAAAATCCTCATCAATAGGTAATTGAGAATGTGTTTTCAAAATGTATGTCAACAAACGCATGATGAAAACTTTGTGAATGCAACTACATACATGTTACTTCTTATAATTCCATTAGGTTCTCCGCACTAATTTTCTTTTATGTTCATGAAAGCTTCATAAAACATATATTTCTCTAATCATTTATGAATTTAAAACTTATTGTCTAATTAAATGAAATTTGTGTTTAATTTGTGATTCTTGTAGCATTACAAGTGTGCGCAATAATAAACACAAGTGTGCTATATGTTTTTCACTTTCATATGCATTCTCTCTTGGAATAGTCTAATGAATATCTTCATGTTGTACAAAGAGATAGGTAAAACGATAACGGAAGAAGCTTTCATTGTGAAAAGTATGGAGGTTTCCTTATAGACTTGCTACTTTAGCTTTTACATTGCACCTAAATCATGCACAATAAAAGCCACTTTCCTCTACAATGAAATCTTGATCTATATCTCCATATTTCGAATTGTTCAGTCACAATGTTTCATACTTCCACATGCATTCTCCCTTCATAGGTTTGTTGCACACCTTCCTTCTACATGATACTAGTTTTTGATTTAATAAAGCCACCGAAGCCACATCTCATTTTGAAACACATTAGCGCATCTGTAAAAGAAAAGTTTTTTGAGACAAAGAAATCCAATATTTGGCATAGGAAGCTTCCCTCTCACTAAACACTACATACTATACTTCTGCACAGTGTGTTATTAAGGTGACGTGGGGGAAAAATTATTTACTTCATATAGTCTCTGCTCCTTAAAAGAATCCTCCGCACTGAAATTCTCCACACACCCTTTCTCCTCCCTAAAATAAATTAGTTTTATGCGAAGTGTAGAGGAAGAAATCCTGACATGATATTTCACACATCCTTTCTTCCTCACTTTCTATATACCCATTCTATGGAAAAAAATATAGTTGGTGAATGAAAGTATGCACACATTATTTGTTAAAAATTGGTTAGGTTCCCCATGCTAAATTGCATTTATGTTCATGAAAGCTTCATAAAACTTAGATTTCTTTGAGCATCTGTGAATTGAACATTTATTGTCCAACATTGAATGAAATATGCTTTTAATTTATAATTAATGTGATAGAACAAGTGTGAATAATAAAAAACACAACTGTGTTGTGATGTTCCACTTTTCCAAATGCATTCTCCCTCCACATAGTTCTGTTGCATAACTTCCTACCACAGAAAGAGGAAGGTAAAACAAAGTGTGTAGGTTTCCTTATAGATGTTTTACTCTAACTCTTACATAACACCTCAATCCCACATAATGAAAACCACCTTCCTCTATGATGAAAACTTGATCAGCATCTCTATATTTTGAATTTGTCTGCCCGAATGTTATGTACTTCTGCATGCATTCTCCCTCCACATAGCTCTCCAAGAGAACTTCCTTCTACACAATACTATTTTTTAAATGACTCAAGCCACCAAAACCGCATCTTACTTCAAAACATATTAGTACATCTATGAAAGAAAATATTGTTGAGACAAAGGACTTTGATATTGTGCGAAGGAAGCTTTCTTCACACTATGCACTTGTATAAGGCTCTTCACATTATCGGATGCACTAAACACTAGATACCATGCTTCTATAATGTGTTTTATTAAGGATGTGTCTCTTTATTAATCAAATAATTAGTGCATAGATTTATCCAATTAACACACGTCACTATTAGAGAGACCAAACGCAAGCATGTTGTTCATATCATTTCTAAAAATCAAGCCATATACTGATAAAACCAATGATTATAATAAAAATTAGTGTTTATAGAATATTATATTATGTAATCATTCCAATGGTAACATTTAATGCACAAACTGTTGAAAGCATTTAGTACTAGAGCATGCGAGAAAGGACATGTGTGCGTGGAAGCAATATATGGAAAAATTGTCTCACAACGGATGGTTGCGAATATGCGGAAACTTGAAGTGTTAGATATTGATTACGCTGCAAATAAATCCACCCTTGACATTGTAGAATTAATTAATGTGTGGTAGTAGTGTTAATATCTATACAACAAATCGATGTACAATCACGTCATTCATCTAGTGCTTAATAAGATTTAATCTGATGTATTATGTAATTATTAATGACTACAAACACATCAATAAAATCATATCTATCGATATTTTAAAATACTCTTTCTATATTAGGTGAATAGACCCATAATCAACACATCATTCGAGTGCTTAATAGAATTTATTGTTGTAAACAATTAAAGAACATGGACAAGTCTCTATATCCAGTATGCCTCATAGGAAAATGAAGCGATGTGCATATCTCCTTCATACACTTCTATTTGTATATTTCTTTTGCACAATGGAAGTTTCCTCTACATCTCCGCCCTCTGCATATGTATAATGATTATTGATCATAAACATATCAAGAAGAACATAGTTATCGATATTATAAAATAACATTTTTCGCAGTTTATTTGGTAAATTGACATGTAATCAACACACTTATTAACATGTATTTGTTATAGCAGATTGAAAAGATATGCTTCACACACTTCTTGTGCACATTGCCTTGTTTGCTGGAAACATTTTGGTGATTATCGGATATAAAAGAATAATTGATATGTAATTAGGACATCACAAAAGCCTAATTAAAGATTAATTCTATGATTAACATATAACTTCTCAGATATTAATGGGAGGTACTATTGAGATCATAAACATTTGTAGGAGACTAACGGTAAAATCATTATACATTTAGATATTATACGAATTCAAGTCTATTGAATTTCACTAATGGTTTTTGTTTCTTGATATGTAATCTATTTTCCACTTACTAATATTTATATTAATGGTGGAACGCAAATTCCACATTGGTTTAATCAATTAATATTGCATCCCTTCACTCCGCAAATTGCAATGTGAGGCATAATAATTCCATTATTAACCTTAGTTAATCTTTTAATATTCAGTAATTCGCGCTTCAAAAATTTCGTATGTGCAAATGTATATTGTACATGAAAGTGTAAAAAAGAACAAACAAATGTTTTGCCACACATATTTCTTTCTGCACATCCTTCTACTTTGTTAGAAAAGAAATTGGTTGTAGAGAAATGTAATGCATGCATTCATTGAATAAATGCAGAAAATACTATTTTCTAATATTGATTGATTTTAAAAAAATAATAATTATTATTATACAATGTCAATTTACTGAAGAAAAAAAATAAAAATAAATAAATAAATAAAATTCTTGCATTAACCGGAAAGGGAAATAATAAAAATGCAAATTAAGTTATGAAAATATTTCAAAATTAGGGAAATATTTCTTGGTTTGTGAAAATATTGGGAAAATAAGATTTTAGACCCAAATTAGAGCAACGGTTAAATTAGCATTGATCTCAATTGATGTAGGGTATAGCCAATGAATTAAAGAGAAGCATATAAATAAATGTTATGTATACAAATTAAAGGTTTCTTGTGTGGAAAAAATGATTATATGTTATTATGTTATTTTCAAATTTGATAATGAACTAAGTGGAATGCTTTTATGCTCCGATTTTAGTATTTTGTGTTATTATTATATGTTATTATGTAATTTTTGTTTTATAGTTTGTAACTATTAAATTAAATAGATTATTTTAGGCCAGCTATTGGTTCATTGCAGTGCAAGTCTAAGAGGGTTGTTGCTATTATTAGTTGACTAATTGTTTTAGTTAATGTAAAACATTTTGTTAGTTTAGACCATCCATAACATTATTGTATTCGAGTATTTTATGTTTTTTGGTGAAATACAAGATGCCACCCGAATGAGGTAAAGTGAGGCATAGAGTTGGTGAACGAGCACAGTCAAGTCGATGTTACCAAGAGGGCATTGGTCAAGGTCACGTTATAGATCTTAGCCCTGTCACCAGATACAATTTTAAGGAATCTACATTTTATCAATGTAACAACCCCATGTTAAAATGTCATGTAATAAAGTTTAAAAATGAAAAATAAGACCAATGTCATGGGACATGTATTCCAAGTTGAATGGTGGGGAAAACATCACAGTGGGCATCACCTTTAGTTTATTAATGGCTAATGAAATTGGAAAAGGCATTGGCAAAGGAAAAGAGGCAATAGTTGACATTTAATTATTTAAACAAATGAAAATAGGAGAAAAGGGAGATGAAAGGTCACAAATTTGCATGAGAGAAGAATTTAAAGAATATAGAGGCCTTGATGACAAAAGGGATTTTTAGGATGAATTCACAGGTCTTTGGGAGTTCAGTTTTGGATCTCTCTTCTATTCTCTCATACTCTTGTACACATAGAGCATTCTTGGAGCGCTCTAGCATTGGAGAAAGGAAGGAAAAGGGAGGACAAGAAAAGAAAAGGAAGGACAAGGAAAGAAAAGGACAAACAACAAAGGTTGGATAAAAAAATTTTAGTAAGAGGATTTTGCATGTAACAGATTGCATGTGTGATTTCCTAGATGAGGTGTGATGGGATTCTTTTCTTTGTTGAGCTTTGGATTGTTGGAAGGTTTTGGAACCAGGTGTGGTGGTCTCAGGAATCGTGCCATTGAATAGTTTATAGAGTCCAAAATCAAGTGCTTTTAAGTTGCCTCAAAATCCCACGGTATTCTTTCACTCAATTCATCTCTAGCTAATGAAAGATACTCTACATTCTTTAGTTTTCCATAATCACTAGGAATGTTTCCCTTGAAGTAATTTCGTGCAAGGGAAAGATGCTCGAGATTAAGAAGGCACTACATATCTGGGGGAAATGTCCTTGACATACTGTTGTTATAAACAATATGAAAGGAAGGTTTCAACTAAACATGTTATTGGATATATTGAACAAACATATGGTTGGGTGATTTGTGATTTAGCTCAGGAACAATAACAACAATGTTAATTCTCACTGCGCTACAACTATTGAATCAACCTCAAAACACATACATATCAATAGTTGTGTCATTGCATAGACGAGTTATGTTTAACATGCAAGTAGACCACCTAATTACGCCGATAGGCGTCCATCCTATTGGAGTTGGGCACTTTAATGATTTTACTAATAAAAAAAATTGATCAGACGGTTTGAATTTAAAGATGCCAATATATTCTCATCATTGCCACAATATCAATGGATTGAATTCACACCACTAACTTCCGTGCATATCTAAATCGCATGATTAAACCTTGTTTAAATTAATTTTTTACAAAGCTCCATTAAAAATTTACCATGCCATTTGTTAATTGACACCTATCAGGATTAACCATAATGGGAAGACTACAAAATGTAACACACACCTTACACATACACTTGGCATAGTAGTGGAAAGCTGTATTTCTGGATAATATGATCATCCATTTCAAACCATTGGTAATGTGTGTCCAATTCTAAATAACAGGTGTCGGTAAGTTAAAAACTAACTTAGGAAGATAAAGGGTGTTTTCTCTTAACAACATGTTTAACACTTCTTTAAATTTCCTTGTAAAATAACCTATTATACATTTAGTTAGAAAGGGGAAATTTTCCTTAATCTCTTTCTTATTAACCTAGAAAACATTTGTTGTCATTTAATCTTTAATTTTTTCCCAGCAATAAACTTTGTGAATGTAACTATATTCACATTCTTTTAGGATGAAAATTTACAATGCCAATTAATTTGTATTTTTTTTAGAAGGATTATTCCTAGTATGCATGAGTTTTTTGGCATTCACTCATTTTATGAATCTCCTCATTTCAATTGACATTTAATAATTTCTTTTTTGTTGACTTATATTTTTCATTCTACCAACTATTACAAGCTATCTTATTCTATATTTTTGTACTATCTTGAAAGCATTCTTTCTTTATCGACACATAGGTAAATTTCACTATTTTCATTATTTACACATAGTTAAATTTCACTATTTTCTCATAATTTACTTTATAATAAAATGATATCACAATTTGAAATGTGGAATAGTCCACAAAATAAAGTGACGGGTCAATCCAACAACACGTCTTCAACCATATTCATACAATTACATGAAAAATAGCTCATAATCAAAAGCGTAAGTTAAACAACATACATTTCTAAAGCAACCATAATAGTTCAAATACAATAACAACATATGCATGAAAAAGTGTTGGCTTAGTTTCTATTATTATAAGTGAAAGCTCCATCCATACATACACCATTGACAGCCATTAGCCCCAATAGTGGAACATTACAGTCAAGAACACCTACTCCTCCAAAGAATTATACTCGCCCTACACTATGGAGAAGCCAAGGCTTGTCAAAATACTCCCAAGCCTTCTCTAAGACTAAGCCTAGTGAAAATCTTGGCTCCCAAAAGCCCATTCTATGAGTTATGAGGTTCTATTTGTAACAAAGGGTGGGGTGACCCTTGACATACCCCTTTGTGACTCTTTGACTACCCTCATGACTCTTCAACTTCCTTTACAAATAACTCATTACATTACATAGTGATTGTTCACATTCCACTAATGACACTTGGAATTTCACATACAACATATTTACAAATAATATACATGTACCCATGTGAGAAAAAATAGGCTAGAGACAGCCTAACAAGACAAAAAACTATGACTCAAAAGTTTGGGGAGATACCAACTCAGCAACATCCTTGATGACTCTCGGTGACGTACTAATACCAAGCTTGGTACTGTGCTATGGTGTCCCCATATTGCTTGATAGTGTCATTCTGATAGTGGACTCTTGCCTCCATAAATTCTCGGTATATAGTCTTGGAACCCTTGTCCAACTCATCTTTAAACATGTGCAACATGGTCTTGACTACGTCAGGACCACCAATGTATTTCTGCATGTTTTTTCACCCATCTCCAAGTCATCGTTGGTGACCTCTTGCCTTAGATGCTCCATGTACCAATTGGTCTATAGTAAAACTTGGTTCTTCTCCTTACCTTCGATGAGGGAACCAGTTGATGAGATCCTGTGCATTCTCACCATGACATCCAAACTCATATACAATCGTTCATATGAATCATGTATGCTACTGATGAATGGGGCAAGCTTCTCATAGTTTTGGATCCCATCCAGATCTTTGCTTTGTCTAGCTTTGCCTGTGGCTTCATCATTTTGGGCAAGTGAAGCGGGGCACCCTTGTATCTCATTGTCCATTCTTGCACATGGGCGATAGCTGCATGTATGTCCCTGAGAGTTTAGACAATATTTCTACCCTACCTCTGAAAATCAAATAGAGGGACAACCGCTTTATTCATGGTGACAAATCCGTCATAGTGTTTCTGCATGCTGACCTCAAAAGTAGGTACTTCAATAAGTATCTATTTCCTCATTTCCGCCATTGTAGATCCTGCAGATTGTTCTGCTTTCTTCCTTATTGCTTGAAAGTTCTTTGCCATCTATTCATTCTCTGCTGACAAGAACTTGACATTTGAGCTCATGGCTCCTACATAAGCCATAGTGGAAACGACCATGGGGACTAGATTCTTTCTTACATATAACACTATCACCCTTTCCTTCATAAATGCAGGTGACACATGATCATCTGGGAAATGATTTTTCCTCGCTTGTACAACCTTCTATTGAAACTCATCAAATGACAAATTGTATACATCCATCACTGGATCATCATCAAGGAGAAGAACCTCTCATGTCTCGCTTGGGATTGGTTCTGATATTGGAGTTGATGGAGACTGAGGGGCAACCTTGGATGCTCTCGCCATGAGGTCAGTATCCTAATCCTACGGCTCTTTCCCAAGTCCATGTCCATTTCCTCAACCATTTGCTCAACATGCTGAGAAAGCTCCCGATCCTACATTTTCTCGCCCTCTTCATCATTTATTGGTTGTTTTGACTCAACCTGTAGGGGCACAGTTTTCTCTATCATCGAGCCTTGCCCTCATTCTTGTTCATTTTTATACTTCTCTTCCATTTCTCTCCTTGTTAGCTCATGTTCTTCCTTCAAATTCCTCTATGTTTCCTACAACTTCCTTTTTTCTTCATCCTACCTTTGCTTTTCTGTCTTCCTTTGCTCTACCCTCTTTATGCGTTGTTGCCTCTTTTCCTCTGCTACCAAAGTTGCTTTCTCAATGAGAGGATCTTCTTTGAACTTGTAGCTTTTCTCAACCTCTGGGTTCTCAACAATCATCCTCTTACCCTTGTCTTACGCTGATTTGCTGCTTACTACTGATGTTGTTGTTTCTTCCTGTGGTGCTACTGCCTGCAAAGTAGCTTTCCCTATTGTGGCTATACTGATTGGCTCATTGAGCTTGGAGTGGTTGTAACAATACCTCCAAGGGTCCTCCTCTGCCCAATGACATGTGCCGTGTATCCATGGATAATACACCTTCGCATAGTGGTTCTTGCAAATACTGTGGGGATCATATGGATTGAAGTCTTTGGTGCCGAACTCAAACTTCACTATCTCCTTAGCTTTTGCATCCACATATTTTAATCTCTTAACCTCATACAATCCAATCCATAAAGGAAGAGAAGACCATGATGCCTTCTTCCTCCTATGTAGCCCTACTGATAACAATGTGGAGATGCGATATGCGACATCTTACATGACCAACTTGTCCGTGGCATACATTGGTAGGACATGCAGAGGCTTCTCTCCACCAAACATCTTAATAAAGGTGCCACCGGCTGAGCATGCCAATTTACAATGTTAAGTCTTGTCTCCATCGCTTCTTGGGACATACAAGGTGGATCCTGCTCAAATATCAACTTGTATGCCAGGATGACGAAATGGTCATCTAGCCTCACCATAACTCCTTGGTAGCTACACTTAGAAACAAACTTGCAGTAAATGTTGATGGAATTATCTTGAAGTGTCCATGTCCAACCCATGCTAGGAAACTGATGTTGGGCAAATATTGCATCAAGTAAATACATAGAAATGTACAATCTCGCTTGCTCATCCTTGGGTGGATCCTGGGCATTAGTCACATGGACTTTCAATTGATGAGACAACATATCTGACCGGTTGAATGGCCTTTCATCATTCACACACAACCACCCAATTCTCTGAAAAGGTCTCTGTGCTCTCTTAATCGTATAATCAGCATGCAAAGATGATCAAGAGTTGGTAGGACTTTCTCAGTGATTTCTTCTTGTAAACATGATTGGATGTTGATTTGAACTTCGTTGGATCTTTCACCCACTACTTTATAATATCTCTGGTGTTTACAAAGTTGTGGGTGCATAGAAAAGTGTATCCATGTGGTTCCCTAGTTGAGGTAAGTGATAGATTTGATGATAATTCTTCGTCCTGAAGGTAAATTTGTATGCCATTGGCATTGGTGAATTTCAGAGTCTTGGGATCTATGTGTGACACAAACCAGTGTATGATGTCTGCACAAGGGAAGACAAGCTACCTGCATGCAACCTTATGTAAGCCTGACTGGTGGATATTGACATACACCTACCGATATTATAGATCTTCTTTGAAGTCCCCTGCAAATATATCCTTGATTTCCTATCATGTAAACTTCATGCCCTTTTCAATAAATAGTTGAGTGTCTCGATAAACTAGCAAATTCACTGACACCTGCTCAACTACTTCCCCAATGCTACTCTTGATAGTATCCTTTGATGCAGATCTCTTGGAAGCCATGTTACTTGTAATTGTTGGAGAGTTTCTCAACAATTGTTGTACTTGGAGACAAAGAGGACACTCATGGCAAGCAAATGTTAGCTTGAAACCAAAAGAACTTCAAGAATAAACCAAACAATAAATGGGGCAACTGTTGGGAAGAATTGCGCAGTCCTAGCTCTCAAAGGTGACTGAATCCCAACTAATTATGTGCATTGCGCAGCCCCAATTGCCAATGGGGAGGTCTTTCTGATTGGAACTGTGCAATGCGTAGTTCAATTAGGCTTAAGCTAGGTGAAACTGCACATTGCGCAATCCCAGTGACCAAGGCTCAGGACTGGCTCCTTGAACTGTGTAGTGCACAGTTGGGGCCAGGCCTTGGCAGCCTCTGCACAATTCCAAGATCCAAGGCAGAGCCTTGAGATCCAAAAATGCGTAGTGCATGCCAGGGAGGAGCAAGATCTGGACCAAGCAAGCCCAAATCTGCCTAATTGGATCATGAGAATGGGTAGATTTGAAGGGGGAATGATGGTGGGTGTAGATTTGAGTGAATGATGATGCACACAAATAAAATGAGTGCAGGAATCAATCAAACAAAAGAGTAAGGAAGCATGTGGAGGGAGTTGCCGCAACAATGACCATTAGTGCACAAACTTGGTAATGCATGCGATACTTAGGAAAGTAAATGCAAAACTTAAAACAACACTTCTACAAGCTAAAACAAATGAAAACACCATAGGTCATTCAATAAAACAAGTAAAACAATGCTCTCACAAGCCAAGTAACCAAAAGCAACAGAAAAAGCAACAAAACATTAGAAAAGCAAGACTTACCTGGAAACGTTGCGACGACTATGTCCAAAGTTGCTAGATCTCCTCGAGAATGCGAGAGCTCCAAGATGAAATGTGAAAATGAGCTCTCAAGGAATCCATTAAATATATTTAGTCAATTTAGGTTTATGACGCAAAGGCCAAAAATCTTGGAAAAAGCAACACTTGGCGTCAATTTCCAAAAATAACTTAAGTGCCACCTCCGATTGCTAAAAGAAGATCCCTATTTTTTAGGGATGATTTTTTTATTTTTGATTTTTCTTTTTTTGAGAAAAGCTAGCATGCATGCCCGGAGAGATTGCATAGCTCTGGGGATAACCTGGCAACTCACTGGCTCATGCATCAGGCAGCATCTAAAGGAAGGGTTTTACGCAATTTTTGGGTTGAGTGGCCCTAGATGCCTCTCATGCTCTTTGCATTTTCCCAGCTGAACGCTGGCTGTCAGCTGGCTTTACACAATTTTCGAGTTGATGGCTCACTGTTGGCTTGGACTACGCAATTCCTAAGAGCAAGGCTAGTTTCCCTAAAGGATTGTGCAATTCAGTAAGGCAAGCCTGGAACTAGGTTGAAACGAAGTAAAGAGATCAACTTGTGGGTTAGGTGGTAAGTCAAGTAAGAAAACACAAGGCAAAATGCAAAGATAAAGCTCAACCAAAGCACAAGTACTTGGGTCAGTGTGAGATAAGGTGTTTTGTTTTTATGAGGGAGGATCCAAAAGGAAGCATAGGAAAAAATTTGGAGGGCAGTTGTAGCTTCTACAACATTGGTGACACATTGGTAGAACTCCAGCTTTCTATATGGACCTTTTCTCATGTAAAGTGAGTCCACCTCTTCCAGAATTTGTTTGATTTTTTTGTCATCATGGCTTCTTCACTAGCTTGACTTAAAGATATAGTCCCTGATGGAGTTACTTGCTTCACCTCCCTGTGTAGAAATCTTTTCTCTTCTTTCACCTTTATTATTTTCATTTCATTTTTTTTTCATTTTCAAAGTACTATGCATAGGTACTTATTTATTTCATGAGGCAGAATAGGGATCCTGACTTATTGAGAGAAGTAGACGTTGTCCCTTCAGAGAAGGATGTTTATATATACCTCTAGCATACTTTTTAAGGTTTTTCCCCTTGCCTTACTCTACTTGACTGAGTTGACAAGGGTTAACCGAATATAGAAAACCAATTAGAGTAGGTGGTACTAGTTAAAAGTGAAAGCATCGTGATTTCACCAAGACTCACTCTAAAAGGAACGTATCTTGCATCAAGGTATCATTGACTAAAATAAACACAAGACCTTCATAAGGAGAGGGAATAGACAAAATAACAAAATGTTGATAGTTGTACAAGTCCTCTTTTATTTCACCCTGCTTGTATCAAGAAGCCAAACACGGTTTTAGGGGGGAACTAATCCTATGGGTGCATAAAAAAACAAAGGAAGCAAAGGAAAGAAAACAAAACCAAGACAGACAAAAAAAATAGAATAATCAAAGATAGAACATGAAAGAAAACACTACTCCTACTCCTAAGCTAAGCAGAGCATGGGCCAACTCACGTGAAGTGATATTTCCAATGCAGCGACTGGTACATTGGTTGACCCATATAAGTGATTGCATGACTAACAAGAAAGATATTCAAGAAAAATAATAAACATGAAAGATGAAGAAATTCAAACCAAAACATTTGAAGCTTGAATGCGTCTACGGAAAAGCAAACATTGAAATCACATGAAAGGCGCCCTGTAGACATATCATGGTGTCGCGTCACATTTTGTGCAGATGACAAGGATGTACACTCTTTCGAACGTGACAAACGAGAAAACATGAAGAAGGAAGAAGATTTTTGCTTCACAATAGTGCTCATTATGCATGACTCCTCCAATGCATGAGCGATAGGATCGTGTGATTCTATTGGAGGATGTGGAAAGTGTAAACTATATTAATTTTCAATGTAAACAAGAGAGTGATGAGGAGCCTATGGAGATTAAACAGATTTCTGATCGGAAGTGGAACTGACCTAGAGGCTACAAGACCTTGACATAACCATCGTCTCAGGCTAAATTACCTCGATAGCTTGACTTGTTTCCACTTCATGAGAAGATAGATCATCAAACACTGGTGGCTTAGAAAGATCAAGAGTTGGTGAATTAGAATCGTGATCAAGTGAAGAGTGAAAATATCACGATAGCCATGATCAGAAAATTCAAGATGGGCATCGACATCCTCATGACTGAAGAATCATAAAGAAGGGATGATGAGAAATAAAAAATTTCACCCTTTGAATTTCTGGAAATGAAAGATGAGAGGTCAAGTGGATTTGAAAGAAATATTTGTCCTCTCTGCAATCAAATGATAGACTGACATCCTGTGTGTTCTGTGAATGATCGGAAGTGGAAACATCAAGAGTTCAATTTTCACAAGAGGGAACAAAAATGGCAGAATCACGGAAGATGTCAGGATAAAGTGGATGAGGTGCAAGCAGAATGAGGTCATCCTTCACTATAGATTCGTGTTTGGATTCCCACACATACTCATAAGAAATGATAGCGTAGGTTGACTGGCCAGCACCAACTCCATCGATAACTTGATCCTCGTGAACACCACATGTGGAATTTGGAACGGATGAACATAAGACACCAAAATATGGAGGATCAAAAGGAACTAGTGGACGGAGGTCGAGGGGATGAGACCACGTGAAAACCATTGGGCTTTCAGTCTAATTCTACACAAAAATCTAGAGTAGGTGGGGTGGGAGGAGGTGACAGTTCAACTAGTAGGTCGTAACTTCCCCAACCTCATCCTACGGAGCTAGAGTTGTTTGATGAGAAGGAGACAGAGGCTCACTTGCGACAACAACCTTTTCCATCTCATATTTAGAACTCTAACACCGAGGTATGTTGGTAGGGGTTCGAAAGATTCTAACTCATGTCGATTTTTCGATATATGAACAAGATGCTGAAATCTTTCAATCAGAAATTTCCAATTAACTTCATATTCCGGAAATTGAAAATAGTAATGACAAAAGCGTTCATAAAAGTGTGCAATATATTTGTTAGGTTCTTTTTGTAATTTCAAAATTTTGCGATTAAGTGCTTTACAATCATAAAAGAAGAAAACACGACCTAACTCTCTAAACATGTGGTTGAAAGAGTGTATAGAGGCTATTGGCAATGTGAGACACCATTTCCTAATGCACCCTTTGAATGTGTAGGGGAACAACCGACAGGCAATGTCATCCGAGGGGAATTCATTCGTGTCACAGAAACCCAAAAAGGAAATTTCGTGAGTTAACAATGATGTTCTATTTTCACCATCATATTAAAATCGAGACAAGTTACCTATCAAATACACCAACACATCAAAATCATGAGCATGAGAAAAACATGTCGGGGTTGAGATTGTGATGTAAGTAATGAGTGATGTACAAAGATTCAAATCAAACTTTTAGGGTTTAGCTTGTCATCTAGTCCTCCTTGTAGTGCCATAAATGTTGACGATGCTTGACCTACCAACATTCAAGGGGGTCTCCATGGTAAGAAGTCCATACTAGACCTCAAACCATTTGGAGTAGGAGTCCTAGCAATGGGTGCTAATGTAGTGCCTAGACTATAGTAGCACACAGAGATAAGTATGATTCCTTTGGTCGGAAGCAAGTGTGTGACCTTGAAGTGATTCAAGTGATATGCATGTGGTTTCTAACACATGGAGGGAAAAAGGAAGTGTGCTCCTTAGAAGCATGTAATAGAACGTAGCCTGAAAGGAACACATAAGAAGAATGACATCACAAGCTTAGATGTGGAATAGTCCACAAAACAAAGTCACGGGTTAATCCAACAACATGCCTTCAAGCAGATTCATACAATTGCATAAAAAATAGTTCATAATAAAATGCATAAGTTAAACAACATGCATTGCTAAATCTAATAGAATAGTCCAACTACAATAACAACATATGCATGAAAACATGATGGCTCAGTTATTATTATTACTAGTGAAAGTTCCATCCATCCATACACCATTGACAACCACTAGCCTCAATAGTGGAACATAACAGTCAAGAACACCTGCTCCTCTAAAGAATTATACTTGCTCTACTCTATGGAGAAGCGAAGGCTCGTCACAATATTCCCAAGCCTTCTCTAAGCCTAAGCCTAGCCAAAATATTAGATCCAAAAAGCCCATTCTATGAGCTATGAGGTTCTATTTATAACAAAGGGTGGGGTGACCCTTAACATTCCCCTTTATGACTCTTTGATTACCATAAGGTGATCGGGTCAATGACCAATTTCGAGGCCTTGACCTTCTTCCTTGGTCATGTGTGCTCTATCATGTGTGGGCTTCATCTATGTGGACGTGGTCCCCGGTTCCACGCTCCCTTCTGTTGTTCCTGCTTCCTCTGCCTCCTGCCCCTGCGAGGACATTGCTTAGCCCTCGTCCACCTTCGCAGTTGCTGCCTGTGATGCTGCTGCTTCTTCTGCGACCTTCTTCTACTCGACGGCTTTCTATGTTACTTCACGTGCTGCCCTTACCTCAATTGTTGTTGTTTCCTTTCGCCTTTTCTCGGCCAATTGTTTGACACGTAGCTTGGCATCGTCTTTCTTCTTCTTCACTACCGCCTTCTTGAGATATACAAGATCTGGAGTGCACTATTCTTGGGGCCATGCCTCTAAGACAATGAAAATGGTGTCGTCAGTGGCTACAAAAGGTAGCTTCTTCCACTGCTTTGTTATGTCCTTGCACGCCCTGATGTATATATTATGCATGTCGGCTTTGAATTCTGCAAAACTCTGCAGACTGTTGTACATTGTGGGCGACAGGCGCAACCTCCAATTGATCCACATCCGGATGTTCATCTCCATGAGCACCTAGAAGATCTTATTGTCGTGTATTCTTTTTACGTCCCTGGTGGCCCAGAGCAAAGCGTACTTCACGGCCTCTGGTAAATCTCTGTCAATTGGGGGGAATTGACTATCCTTTGGCAGCTCCCCCGCTATGAGCACTGTGGATATCAGCAGCCACACATAGTGGAAGGCTTTACCCTACTCTTGGGATTCGTGACAGTTCTTCAAAAATTTTGTGGAGATGAATTCAGCCCAGTTAAACTGGACCCCCTCCTAGCACTGTTCGGCCAGTGCCATCACCGGTGCAGGTACTTCGTTGACATGGCACTTTCTCATAACTTTTCCTGCCAGGATTTGGGTTGCTCTGTGTACCTCTTTGTCCTTGATTATGGAGATAGCGTAGCCCCTCTTCTCCTTCTCCAGCTTTTACTTTGTCTTCATGGCCTTCGCAGGGCCAAATAACTACCCTTCCCTTCTGATATGGTCGTGGGGTCCTTTCCTTTGTATGGTAGCCAGGAAATGCGATGGATTAGGTCTGCCATGATGGGGATAGGCTCCTCCAGCCATAGATACCCATCATGCACTAGGAAGAGCAGCTGCCTGATGATGAAAATGGATATTGGGGTGTAGTGGAAATGTGACACCCATAGTTGGTTCGGTAGCCCAGCCGTTTCCTCTCCGCACAGCTACTTCTGCGGCTCTAACGTTGTCACTACCCCCGTGCTATTCTGCTTCATGAGATTCCCGATCTCCAGGTGAGGGAACTTCTCGTAGTCAGCGAGGTCCCAGTCTTCAAACTTCATGGTTGGCACGCGGCCCAGGTGCGTACCTTCAAACACAATGCCGTCTGGGAGGAGCGGGGTCTGGAGTGGACTCTTGGTTTCATCCAGGTCCTTGGGTACTTTGGCCTTCCCCTTTCGCAGAGGGACATATGCGGGAAATTTTTTCGTAAAGCGTGTAGGTTGAATATCCTCATCCATGCCTTCGTCTTCTTCCTCCACGATGATAAGGGCCTGCAAATCTTCTTCCTCCTCATCTGTTTCTATCATGACAGCTTTCCCTTTCTCTTCCATTGATAGTTTGTTGCGCAGCGGGTTCTTTGGGGACACGCGTACTGGAGCCATTGCCTATTTATCCTTCTTGGGTCTTAGTGTACGTGGTGATTTGGGGATCTCTGCTACAACCCCGGCACCTTCTAGAACATCCTCCACCATTGGGGTTTGTGCGGCCTCGCCTATGGTTACCTCTTCAATTCCCAAACCATCCTTAGTTGTTGTCATCGTATCTAGGTTGTATTCTGTCACTCGCGAACTTAGGGGCTCAATTATCACTCAGCTCTCAATGCTCAGTGCTCTGCTCAATCGCTCAATTCTCAAATGACCAAGTGTTGTTTGTTGGGAAGCCTCTTGTATTTTATAGCACCTTTTGAATTGGAATTCGACCGTTCCCCTCAATTTCGGGCCATTAATGCTTTCTTGGCGGAAAAATTTTCCAAATATTTCCCATGAATTGTGTCTTAAATGTTCGCCGCCCGCTCCATTTGGCCTCAAGTCGATCATCCCATCGTGAATAGTGACTTCAATGGTTACTTTGGCCGATCTGCGTGGCAATACAGTCCCCCGTGCACGGTTGCGGACCTTGTGACTCTCTGCTTCTGCGCGCATCTCCAACATCATGTAGCTCCCGGGCAGGATAGTTTATAGTCCCATGCTCCCTTCCAACTACCTGGAGCGCTAAGACTTGCCTTCCCTTGGCTAGTCAGGTGGTCGTACCACCTTTGTGGAGCACCCTCCTGTCCTCCATCACGGTTCTTGGAGAATCCCCACCTTCTATTGTTGTGGCCGGCCTCGTGTGCTTCACCATTTGCAATGCACTACCCTGGTTACTACGCTTACCGATATGCGGTCCAAGCCAAGGCATCAGAGTAACCAATTCACGGCGATAGTTCTCAAACTTGTCAGTATGATCATACACATCTTGCCTTATCCTCCTAGTTTTTTCGGTGAGGAACTCTTCCTTTATCTCGTCTTCTAGCTTCTTGACCTCCGCGTCCATCAAAGCGCTCTTCTCTCTTAGTCGTACCCTGTCTTTTCAATTTCGTGATGTCTGAGGTTTCACCGTCGGATTTCTTCCTCAAGTCAAATGTGTTCTATTTCTTATGGCTATGTGATTCCTTCATTCCAGGCTTCACGAATCATCGTATCTACAGGTGTTGCTATGTGCGGACTAGGCTTCGCATGCTCCATAGGGATTATAGCCCCTGCTTCATACTTCAACTTCGGAAGTGCTCGTGGGGTCAGGGTTTTGCACATGGTCCTATAAGCCCATAGAACTGCTGGTACGCGTAGGTCCTAGTTAATGCGTCTCACATGGTGGACCGTGTTCACCACCTCGTACACCTTGTCAAAGGCTTCCCCATGGATAATATTTGGCATGCTTGGTCTTATCATACTTCATCGTTTGTGCACTCGTCTTTCCCGCTCCTTCTTATTGTTCATGTTTTCTATCACGAGGACAGTGTGTGTTCGTGCAGGTTGTGTACCATACGCTTGTACCCATCGGTGGATGTGCAGGCTGTTTTGTCCATCATACCTTACTTTCATCCTCATCCGAGGCTTTCCAAATCGTATGAGCATCATCCTTCTGCATTCATGCCAATCCTCAAAACTTCTTTGATGCGTACCCTACCATCTTGCGGGCATAGCGCGGAGTGCCCATTTCAGAGCGTCAAAATGCTGCTATTCCGGCACCTCTCTTTTAAATTTGTTCAGGAAATCATCCATCACTGTCAACCCAACATACATAGGAAAATCTCTTACCTCTGTTGTCATGCAGTGCAGTGATCTTACCATCATGTTGTAATTGATAGTGGTTACCTCGTGTAGCCAGTTCTGCCATCATTCTATTTCCTCATCTGAACCTAAGGTGCAGGAGCTTTCGCGCTCCCACGAAATCCTGCCATCCACTTTAGGATTCACCCTGTCCTTCTCCCACGCGGTTATTTTGTAGATACAGTCTAGATCATCATCGCTCTTGTCGTCACGCACTGGCTCTGTGTAGCGCGATCCTTCCGCAGGGTCTAAAGGTACCACTACGCGTAGTGACTTTTTCTCAAAAATCATCTTGCACTTCTTTAAATTTATCACTCCATTCATGTCTGTGGCCCAATCTATTCCTACTAGCACGTGATAGGGATTTCTTTCATCAAAAATCTCTATCACCTCGAAATCTGCAAGCATGTTCGCACCTTCGATATCTACTGTTATTCCCTGCAATCTTCTTATTAGTAGGACCTTTTTCTGGTTCGCCATTCTCAATTGAATAAGAGACCATTGCAATGCGGGCCTGCCCATGTGCTCCCATGTCTGCTTTGGCAGGACGTTTGCGTCCGATCCTAGATCCAGAATCACTTGATCCATTTCATATTCCCCGATTTGCACAGTCAATCTCATCTCCCTTCCTGTTCGCATTGTGTGCTTCCCGAGCTTCCGAACTACGCGCAGTTCTTCGGACCCAGTGCACCTAGTGATGAGTTCTTACAGTCCCTTTACAACCTTGTTTTTGCATAGCAACTTCGTGCATGTCTCCATAAAGGTAGTAAGCATTGATGGGTCCATCTCGAGTTCTAGTTTGTCTTTACTACCTGAAGTGGAGGCCTCCGTGAAGCTCTTCTTAGCTTGCATGAATGTCTCCTTCGCGCACTCCAAATTGAACTTTGGCTCCTTTGTTGGAGCCTTGTGAACCTAAGCACTCTCTTTGGGCTTCTTGCCCTTGTCATCTCCTGTCATGATACCGCTTTAGAGCACGATGTTTACATTCGGGTCCTCCTCACGCGGCTCAGACCTCATCATTTGCAAGTTCTGAGTCGGTGGAGGTTGGAGTGTTCCTTTATCGTGCGACCTCACTATCAGTGTGGGACAGTCCTCCGTCTTATGATCAAACTAGGTACAATATAAACAGGATGCTCTCGTCGGATTTGTACAATCGTGGGCATAATGCCCTGGCCCTCCACAATTGTAACAAATCAGTTGTTCGTGACCCCTTCCTTGTCCCATTCCACGTCGACCTTGTCCGCGCCCCTGGAATCTAGTGTGCGCAATCCCTGTATTTTGATCAAGGGCTCGTGTTTCGGTCTGAACTCTGTAGGTAGGAGATCGATCCATCATTAATTCATAACTTCTACAGGTGCACTCATCAGGGCCTACTAATCTGCAGAAATTATAGAACAACTGCTAGGACGTCTACGTATACTTCTGTAATATATGGCAGTTATCTGTAGCATGCTTCCCTCCTATTTGACAAATTGCGCACCATAGTGCAGGCGCCATGCTCGGTCCTGCTTATGCCTCTGGTCTCAATGGCATTGGTCTGCCTCTCGCCAAGTAATTCGCGAAGATTGGACAATGGTCCTTGTCATGTCCCTGGCCTTTGCACTTTATGCACCATACCTCCTCGTGCACGTCTGGGCAAGTTTTCCTGTCCTATTTCAAACTCTGTAGCTCCAGACACAGGTTTTTCAACTGCACGTGAATTTGTTGGACTCCCAAACTAGGATCTTTTATTGGGGTCTCATGAAGTCTCATTGCAATCTCAAAAGCTTCGACCAGGGTGGATAATTTCTACTATGACATTGCGGTCCTTAGATGCGGCATTAGTGATGCTACAAATCATGCGCGTTGTTGCCCATCCATCAAGGTCATGTTGGCTTCACGAATCATACCCTTCAGTCTCTGATCCAACTCCCAGGGGGTCTCACCTGGAAGCATCGTGATTTCCTTAAATCCGATAATCGACTATGTTTCTGATTTTGTTCTGCTAAATTCCCTATTTAGCGCAACTTGGATATCTGTGATCCCCATGTTTGGATTGTCATTAGAATGCTTAATTTACCATGTCAGTGCGTGATCCTGCAACACGCTTACCAGCGTTTCCTTCTTTATGTTTTCATTTGTGACTCCTTGCGCTTCCTGTACAGCCTTTACCATGAACCAAAATTGGTCTGGGTCTTCGTTCCCTACTCCTTTGAACACCAGAAACTTTACTTCACTCGCCATATTAAACTGTGGTGGTGGCAGAGGTGGTGTGGGCAAAGACGGGGGGGAAGAGGGTGAAACTGGTGGTGGTGTAGGTTGGGGTGGTATGCGTGGAATTTGCTACCTTATCAGACTGATCGCACTTCTTGGTGGAACTTTCATGAGCTCTTCCTCTCTTTCTCACTGAGACGAAATCAAGGGGCTAGTTTCTATCTCTGCGCTACCTTCATTTCTATAGATCTTCCCACTTTGCGTAGCCCCAAACATCAATTTATTTGCATAACCCTCTTTTCACACAGTAGCATTTTAATCCAAGTGTTAGAAGATTTAACGTACTTACCTCGCAGTCCTTTGAGGAAGCATCATTCCACCTCGTTGTAGCTGACTGAAGTATCTACCGTGAACTCGGTGATAAATCCTCCTATAATCTGATCAAGCCAATGGTCCACAATGCGTGCGATCTTATCTTCTGATGCTTCTAGTCTGTGCACCAACTCTAGAGTCCACACAATCGGTTTGTCGAGCCTACACCTTCCTTGACTATCTTCTAGCTTCACGATCCACTCTTACAACTCAGAGGGGAAGGATGTAAAGAAATTATTTTGAATTTCCGTATATAAGTAGCACTCTAACTATTGTTCCTTCGGTACTCACAAATTCCCATTTTCCTGCGTCGCGAACTCGTGAATCTTTTTGTCAAGCCACTCTTCAATTTCTTTCTTTGTTGGATTCCAGTGACATGACATCGGACATCTCTTATGCAGATCCTAGTCCTGGCAACAGAACCTTTTTTTGGCTTGTTGGGGCCTGACCTAGGTTCAGAGGTGATTTAGCCAAATAAATCCCGGTACTACTGGCCCTTTCGGCAACAGTCCGCAAGGCGCAGACTGAGATCTCACCCGAAGTAGTATGGGAGGGTGCTAGAACCAGGTTTATGCACCCTGGAGATGTCTGATGAGTTCAAGTGGTCCACGGTTTGACCCTACGCGCACGTTGCTACGTGCACTTACTGGTACCTCGCAGCCTGAAATGTTGCCTAGCCCTACTTGGGGGCTGAACACTGTTATTACCCAAGTCTTGACTAGTATTCCACTGTTAGTTGATTAACTTAGCCTACTTGTATGCATTAAGTTATACTTAGAAATGTAAATCATTCATACAAGTGTGAGCTGTAAATAAACAATATTATTGCGATTTATATCAAATAGGTAATAACCCAAGAAAAGATACAAATACTTAAGATAAAACTTCTCTTTATTATTATCTTCCTCAGTTACAGACTTGACTCCTCCCTGCGCACTCAACTGCGGACTACTAGGCCTCTATGCACTCAGCTGTAGAGCCTTCTCCTACTCTATGACCCAAGACACACTTTACACTTGCGACACAATCCCCTAGACTTCTACTTTGCTATCCCATACTTAGTTCTCTTTTACAATTAAAGCCTCGTTCTATTTACACAATCCCATCGTCCGCAGACCATGGGTAGGCTGACATTACATTACAAGACTAGGGCAGACAACCCTTTGAATCTGTCATACATTTTGCGCTCCACGCCCACAATTTGTGGAGTCTTTACAACATCATTCCGCCCAAACATGGGCTTTGAGCCCCAAAACATGCCTCGGGGGATGCCATGCCCAACAATATGCAACCTCTTGCATGACCAAATTGTCCATGGCATACCTTCATAGAACATGCAGAGGCTTCTCTCTACCAAACATCCTAATGAAGGTTCCACCTGGTGAGGCATACCAATCTGTAATGTTAAGTATTTCCACCATCACTTCTTGGGGCATGCAAGGTCGATCTTGCTCAAAGATCAATTTTTACATCAGGATGATGAAATGGTTAGCTAGCCTCGTGATAACTCCTTGGTAGCTACACTAAAAAAGAAACTTCAAATAAATGTTGATGACATTCTCTTTTGGTGTCCATGTCCAACGCATGCCAGGAAACTGATGCTGGGCACAAATTGCATCAAGTAAATAGGCAGACATGTATAATCTTGCTTGCTCATACCTGGGCGGATTCCGTGCGTTAGTCACATGGAATTTGAAATGATGAGCCAGCAGATCTGACCAATTGAATGGCCTTCCATCATTCACCAACTGGTCCAACACAACCACCCAATTCTCCAGAAAGGTCTCTCTGTCGTCTTGACCGAATAATAAACATGAAAATATGATCAAGAGTTGGTAGGCCTTTCTAAGTGACTCTGTCTTGTAAACATGATTGGGTGTTGATATGAACTTCGATCGCTCTTTCACATAACGCTTTATAGTATCTATGGTGCTTACAAAGTTGTGGGTGGCAAAGAAAAGTGTATACATGCAGTTCATTGGCTGAGGTAAGTGATACATCTGATGATAATTCTTCATCTTGAAGGTAGCAAGTTGTATCCCACTGGCACTACTCAATGACATAGTCTTGGGATCTCTGTGTAAGACAATCCAGTGTATGATGTCCACACAAGGGAAGGAGGGGTACCTGCATGCAACCTTATGTAAGCCTAACCAGTGGATATTGGCATAAACCTTCCAATCTTCTAGATCTTCCTTGAAGTCCCTTGTAAATATATCCTTGATTTCCTTCCATGTTAACTTCATGCCCTTCTCAATAAATAGTTAAGTGTCTGCATAAACTGGAAAATTCACTGACACCTGCTGAATTGCTTCCCCAGTGCTACTCTTGACAGTATCCTTTGATGCAACTCTCTTGGAAGCCATGTCACTTGTAATGGTTTGAGAGTTTCTCAACAACTGTTGTACCTAGAGACAAAGAGGACACTCATGGCATGCAAATGTCAACTTGAAATCAAAAGCACCTCAAGAACATACCAAACAACAAACTAGGAAACTACTGGGAAGAATTGTGTAATCCTGGCTCTTAGAGGTTGTTAAGAAATTTACTGCATAACATAAATAAATACTGAGAGGAATAAATATAAAATTAACCAGCAATAACCATAAACACATAAACACACATGTTTATTCGGGAAAACCCCAAATCTGGGGAAAAACCCAATCATAATGAAATTTCATTATCCTTGGCCAAAACCCAGGCCAATCCGGCCAGTGAGCCTTCACCGCTCACCTCCAGGCCTTTTTTATTACAATGAAGTCCTTCCAGCCTTTTATAGGCTCCATTACATATAATACCACGGGCATAATACCATGGGTGCACAATACCATGTGCCCCAAAACCATCACTGTTTACCCTCGTCAACTTTTGACTCTATCCCGAGTCAAGTTTACCTAACAATTCCCCCCTTAAACTTGACTTGGGGTTCCTTGACTAACTCCAGCCAAACCTACTAAGTGAGCCAATCCCGCTCACTCTAGCTCTTACCCCCCTCAGAGTTTTTACCTGGGGTATTGTTAACTCGACATCCCCCCTATCACCTAGGTCTAACCCAGACTTTACTGGTGATCACCAAGGGGTACACATGCCTTACCAGGTCTTACAGTAGTATGCCCATTTACATGCAATAATTTTGACTTCATTAATTTTTTTTTTCTTGCTGCTGCGATTCTGATCCATCCTCTCTCAATTTGATTTTCTCAAAAACTTCTATCAAACCGCTCCAACTGCGAGCCTGATGAGAACCTCGTAGATTCCAGCACCAGTGGCCTCACGTAGCAGAAAATGAATAATTTTTGAAGCTGCATGAACCCTGAACAATTCGTCAGAATGTTCCAAACCGGTAAATATCGCAAATGCACTACGATCCCTGGCGGTTACGGCACTATCTTCCGCACATTCTCCTCGAGGTTCTTCCACGTACGATTGTTCCACCATTATTTTCCAGACCCAGATTTGGAAAAACGCTGCATTGATATCATCAAGCACTATAAACCCCTGGCATCAAAGAATCCCTTTGAAGCCAATATCTGGCTCTGATACCAGTTGTTAAGAAATTTACTGCATAACATAAATAAATACTGAGAGGAATAAATATAAAATTAACCAGCAATAACCATAAACACATAAACACACATGTTTATCCGGGAAAACCCCAAATCTGGGGAAAAACCCAATCATAATGAAATTTCATTATCCTTGGCCAAAACCCAGGCCAATCCGGCCAGTGAGCCTTCACCTCTCACCTCCAGGCCTTTTTATTACAATGAAGTCCTTCCAGCCTTTTATAGGCTCCATTACATATAATACCACGGGCATAATACCATGGGTGCACAATACCATGTGCCCCAAAACCATCACTGTTTACCCTCGTCAACTTTTGACTCTATCCCGAGTCAAGTTTACCTAACAGAGGTGACTGAATATGAGTTGGTTTTGTGCATTGCACAGTCCTAGCTACCAGTGGGGAAGTCTTTCTGACTGGAATTGTGTAATGTGCACTTCAGTTAGGCTTAGGCCAGGTGGGACTTCCATTGCACAATCCCAGTGACTAAGGCTTAGGATTGGCTCCTGGAACTTCACAACCCATAATTGGAGATAGGCCTTGGAAGGCTCTGCGAAATTCCTAGAGCTAAGGTAGAGCCTTGAGATCCAAAAATGCGTAGTACATGCTAGGGAGGAGAAAGATCCAGGCCAAGCAAGCCCAGATCTGCCCAATAAGATTGTGAAAATGAGTAGATCTAAAGGGCAGAATGATGATGGTTTCAGATATGAGTGAATTATGATGCATGCCAATAAAACGAATGTAGGAATCAATCAAACTGAAGAAAAATGAAGCATGCGGAGAGAGTAACGCAACGACGACCATTAGTGAAAAAACTGGGTAACGCATGCGACACTTGGGAAAGGCAATGAAAAACATAAAACAACACTTCTACTAGCTAAAAATTAAAACAACACTTCTGGAGAAACTATCAAGTCGAATTCCAGAGAGTTAGCTAATGGTTTGACCCTAACAAGGAAGTATAACTATGTCAGCGAATATGTCTTGGCCAAAAAATGATTTGGATATTAGGAAATGATATTTTTAGACCAAGAGGTAACTCCACAAATTAAATTGTTCTTTACATTAATATGGAACATGGGTATATACATGGAGAGGGAGACTATTGGGTTTCAACTCCAAATGCATCTTCATCTTCTAAATCTCTTCGTTTTTCTATTTCTAATATTTATATGGATTTACCTAATCGCAAATATTAGGTGTCAACATTCCACCCGTTAATCTGAAGGGATGTTGGTGAGTCCAATAATCATTTTGAATCTTTCAAAATTTACTCTTCCAAGCACTTTGGTGAATATCTCTGTAATCTACTCATATATGGAACAATGGAATAGGTGCATTGTTTTGGCCTCAACATGATGTCATATCAGATGGTATTTTGTATTGACGTGCTTCCTTTGATCGTGGAACTTTGGGTTCTTGGCCAACTTTATTGCAGAAGTTTTGTCAATCAAAAGAGGAGTTGATTGCACTTGTTTTTCCTGCAAATATTCCAAAATTTTCCTAAGCCACAAAATTTCTTTGTTGCCTTAGCTGCTGCCACATAGTCTGCCTCATAACACAACCTGAAGTAGATGCCCCAGTTTCTTTATCTCCATCAAAGTCTGAATCAGAGTATCCAATAAAGCTGAAGTCACCCACCTGTGTATACTTAAAGTCAATTTTTTTAAGTTCCATTGAAGTACTTTAGAACTCTTTTTGCAATAAACCAATGATCCTCACAAGGATTTTGCAAAATCTTGGAGAGGATTCTAACAACAAATGAAATGTCTGTTGTAGTAGTAGTCAGGTAGTTGGGACTTCCTACGGGTTGTCTATACTTTGTTGCATCCTCAAATTATTTTCCTTTAGTGGATGTGAGATTTAAATTTTGTTCCATTGGAGTAGTCAAAGGATTGCACTCATCCATGCCAAACCTATTCAAAATATCTCCAATGTACTTCTTCTGAGAGAGGAATATAAAATTTGGATGTTGAGTTACTTCAATACCAAGATAGTAGTGAACAAACCCAAAATTTTATTTCAAGACCTTTTCTCAATTCCTTCTTTATGGATGCAATGTAGCTCTCATTTTTCTCTGTCATCATAAGATCATCTACATACACCACAATATATACAATTTTTTTCCAGCTTTCTTGACAAAAATGGTTGCATCATCAAGATCATAATGTTTGAAGTTGACTTTCAGAAGATGATCAGTTAATTTCTTGTACCAGGCTCATGGTGCTTGATTGAGGCCATACAAGGATTTTACAAGCTTTCATATTTTGTGTTTTGAACCCTTCACAACAAATCCTTCTAGTTGGGACATAAAAAAATTCTCTTTCATATCTCCATTCAAGAAAGCAATTTTTACATCCATTTGATGGACTTTCCAACCGTTCTCTGCTTCCAAGGTAAAGAGTGTACGAATAGTAGCCCATTTTTCTATGGGGGAAAAAGTATCCTCATAGTCGACCCCTTCCATATGTGCAAAAACGTTTGCCACAAGCGTGACTTTATGCTTGTCAATTAAGTCATCTGCTTTATACTTGTTTTGAAGACCCACTTGGAATCAATTGGTTTGGTTCCCAATGGAGGATCAACCAACTTCCAGGTGCCATTCTTTATCAAAGCATCATATTCTTTCTAGATCACTTATTTCCATTCATCATGAGAAGAGGATTCTTTGAAGGAAGTTGGTTCGAAATATGTAGACAAATTCAGTTCACAATTATAAGAAACATCCATATAAACTGGTGAATCAGGATTATATACATCACCTCCATTTTGTATGTTTGAGCTTATTGTTCCTATATTTCCAACCACATCCAGAGTAACACTTTCAAGTGTCTTTGTCAGCCATTTTGGAGAATATTTTTGAGATGGCCCAGCCTACTAAGTTGATTAAGTTGGGGATGAATCAAGATTTAGTCTCATTATTCTCTCAATCACATCACTCAAAGTGTCATTTGCATCAATGGTTGGAGATTTATGTAGGAGAGAGAGTGCTTAAGAAGAAGATTCCATAGAGTGATCCAGTATAGGAAACCCACTTAAAGATGTGGAATTTGATTATTAAACTCTTGAAAATATTCTTCATGTTTGAATCTTTCCAAACAATCAAGTTGTCACTCAACAACATTGGCAGCCTTAGAATATTCAAGAAATATCACATCTCTAAATATTGTAAACTTCTTATTGACTTCATCATAGAGACAATATGCTTTGGAGGTATTAGAGTACCCCAAGAAGATACATTTGTGACTCCTTGCATTGATTTTGTTTCTCTGTTCCTGAGGTATCAAGGCATAACAGGTGGACCAAAAACCCTGAGATGCCTCACTGAAGATATGTGGCCTTGCCACATTTCCTAGTGATTCTTATTTTTTATAGCATTAGATGGACACCTATTCTTTATATACACAACACATAGAAATGCATCAGCCCAAAAAAACAGTTTAACATTCTTGAAAAACATCATGGAACATACCATATTTAAGATTGTCCTATACATTCTTTAAGCTACTCTGTTCCGTAAGGGATTATAAGGCATGAATGTTTGATGTTTGATCCCATGTTAATGAATATAGTTTTAATTTACATTACCAGTGTGAATAGAGCCAATACGAGATTGTGCATCATTTTCAATCCATGCATGAAAGTTCTTGAATGTTTCAACAGCTTCAGATTTGTTCTTCAATAAATAAACCCAGCACATTCTGGAGTTGTCATCAATACATGTCATCATAATTTTATTACCATTTGCAGAAGGAATAGGCATTGAGTCACATAAATCGGAATAAATAAGTTCAATTTTTTAGTGATCTCTGGAATGAGAATCATGAAAAGACTATTTGTTGTGCTTCCCTAAGATACAAGCATCACATTGCTTAAGTTTCCTAGGAATCATAGGCAAAACACTAATGCCACTTTTCCTCAACAAATGAAGGTTGTCATAGTTCAAGTGTTCAAATCTAGCATTGCATGAAGGAATTGATGGAAATGTACCTTCATTTTAGTGAGAACCATATGAGAAGTTATGTGCACGTGTAGAGGTTCTTTGCAGCTTCAGAGGTCTTTCTTCTTCTATCCTCGTCATGACAAGTGAGTGATCTGATGCTTTGCTGACCTCAACCTTGCCATAAAATATATGAATGGAGTGTCCTTGTTGGAAGATGTGGACCAAAGATAGCAAGTTTCTCCTCAGCTGTAGGATATATAGAACATCATGCAAAAGAAATTCTAGAAAACCAGGCAGTTTGAACATGATGGCGCCAAGCCCTAATGACTTGAGTTTTGACTTGTCTATAAAATATACTGCTCCATCAAAATTGTCAGTGAATTCTTGAAAGAAATATATCATGAAAGTCATGTGGCAGGTTGTTCCTGAATAAAGCAACCAATCATATTTGCATGAAGCAAGTGAAGAATTGAATAAGTCTTCATTTACTCCAATCTTGAAATGTGCCGCAACATAATGAGTGGATTTAGGTGATTTACTTTTCCATTTTTTTGGTGTTTTACCTTTTCCTTCATTTCTTTCCTGCTCGATTATGTCCCAAGGCAGATTACATGTGGAAGCATCATGTCCATCTCTATTGCATCGTATGAAATGAATATTAGACTTTTCTCCTTGGAACTCTCTGCCCCCCCACCTATAAATTCCCTCCTTCCTCTCCCTCTCCCTCTTCCTCTTCAGACACCTCATCATATAGAAGAATATTGTGCATGATTCTTCTTCTTTTGTGCAATGCATACAACTTCTTTAGTAGAAAGAGGAGTTGTCTTCTTCCCAAAAGCCTTCTCTCTCTCAGGAAACTTCTTCTTAATGGAGTAAAAGGTAATCTCCTTAAGGTTGTTGATTGCTTGTAATGACTCAAGATAATGTGAATAGGTGGGATTTTTGACCTAGGTTGTCATTGATGTCAATATGGCAATGTTCTAGATACTAGATGATGATATGGAGCCAAGGGGAAGCAGAACAGATCCATGAAGAGACAGGAGCAAGGCCATCAAGGTAGCTAAGTCATAAGCTAGAGGAGTTAACAAAGGAGGCATATTAGAGCAAGAGAGGCATATCGGAAAAGGCAGAAGCCATCAAGATATGAAGGTATAAGAGGAGGTCTTTGAAAGACACTGCCAAGCCAGAGGAGCCACATTGAAGCAAGAAGAGCCAGATCGGAGGAGCGTTGCATGTAATACATGCCCAAGAAGAACCAAGAGGAGCTACAGGAGGAGCCATATATATATATATATATATATATATATATATATATATATATATATATATATATATATGCCAAAACAGATCTATCTGAGCTACAGGAGGAGCTATATATATGCCATATATATGCCAAAGAAGAACAGAGCAAACAGAGCAAACAGAGCCAAAACAGAGCTATCGGGAGCTATCGAGAGCTATTGGAGAAGCAAAGAGCATAACGGAGCTATCAGAGGCAAAAACCCATCTATATCTATATATATATATATATATGTATATGTATATATATATATATATATATATATATATATATATAGATATATATATATAGATATATATATATATATATATGTATATATATATATATATATATATATATATATATATATATATATATCTATATATATATATATATGTATGTATATATATATATATATATATATATATATATATACATATGTATATATATATATATAGATATATATATGCATTTAACACTATCAGCGGCAGAAACATATATAGATAGGGATATATACACTATCAGCGACTTAAAATCATACATATATTCAATACACTATCGGAGCAGAAAGGAAGAGTTTATAAATGTGTGCACGGAATACACTATCGGAGCAGGCATAAATATCAACGACAGTGGAAATCGGCGGTTCGGCTATGTGTCATCACCCCAAACCCTCGATTGCGATACATATATGCAGACTCGACAACATATATGTCCGGGTATATAAACAGGTGAAGTCCGGGTAATATTTCATATATATTGTTATGTATATATATATTATATACATGGACCCACTGCAACATTTTGCTTTGGTTTAATGTATATCGCATCCGCCCATCGCATAATGCCCAAAGGGATATCCTCTGCAAAGTGCTGATCATGGAAAATTTTAGGGGCGAATGTTCCCCCTTTGGCGAAATTAAGGGGTTTTAAATTTTTAGTGGGTGAATATTTTATATCATAGTACATTTTTACAAATCACCTCAAATAGCCCACCTTATTTTAAGGGAGAGGGTAAAAAAGGTAAATTTAGCCCTTGAAATTAGGAGTTACAACCTTCCATTCGCCCATTTTCAAGAATAGGTTTTATTTAAGTGAATCCTATGGGCCAAATACCATATTTATAAAAGAGGTATGGTAAATTAATAAAAATATAAATAAATGAGAGGTATGGTAAATAAATAAAACGTCTTTTTATACTTACTCAAAAGGTATGGTAAATAAATAAAAATATAAATAAACTAGACGTATGGTAAATAAATAAAACCTCTTTTTATATTTAGTCCATAACCCTCGTTCTATTTATGAAGGCTCAAGAAAGAGGTTTTATTTAATTGAATCCTATGTGCCAAATACCATATTTGTAAAAGAGGTATGGTAAATTAATAAAAATATAGATAAACGAGAGGTATGGTTAACAAATAAAACATTTTTTTATATTTACTCCATAAGTCACCTTATATTTACGAACACTCAAAAAATGCATTATATTTAGGTGAAACCTATGGGCAAAATACTATGGGACAAATACCATGGACTAGATTGTTATTAATACCATGCAAAAAAACATTATTAACCCTAATATTAGTATTAATAAAAATAAAAATGGCACATGGTATTGACCCATGGTATTCACCAAAATGGCACATGGTATTGACCCATGGTATTCACCTGGAATGTAGCCTATTTAAATGGGGGAATTAAACCAGCATAGATCCATCTTTACTCTGGATCTACTAACCCCCGAGAGGTATCAAATATTGTGATATGCAAACTAGAATAGAGTGAAAAAATATTTGATCCCTCTCGGGGCTTGGTGGATCAAGAGTAAAAATGGATGTTGTAATTTAATGTATGTTAAACATTTTAGCTTGGTTAAAATAAAAAATAAACAACTATTAATTTTATTAATTTTTATAAATTACTAATAGTAATTCTTAAGCTCCAGGTTTATGATAACCCATGGTATTGACCCATGGTAATACCATGGTATTCATGTGAGCACAGACTATTTAAAGGGGAAATTCTATCATCTTAGATCCATCTTAATTCTGGGTCTACCAAGTGCTTAGAGGGATAAATAGATTTCATCCCCCTAAGAGTGGTAGATGTGGAGTTAAGATGGATATAGGTTGGTTTTTATGATAATGAAGATATTAAATAAAGTTAGGAAATTATATTGTAAAAACATCTTAAGCTGAATGGTTAAAGCATAGACATTGGACAAGTATATTTGTATACTTTTGTTTTAAACTTAAACAAATCCAGGGCTAAAAGGAATGGATTGATTGCACTAGTCATCCTTCTATAACTTTCCAACATATGCTGGAGTAAACAGATTGTAATTTGGGTAATTTTTCTAACTACAAACAGGAACATACTTGTGTATTGGCAAGGTGGTTACGAGGTCCCTAGAAGTGATGAATTTGAATTTTTCTTGGTTTTATATATAGTATTAGGTTTTTTCTCATGCTTTCTGTGAATGACACGGGTGAAATTTATCCTACACCCACTAGGTTATCAATATGTAATTTCGGTAATTTTGATTTCAAAAGATATTTGAAAGAAATGCAATGATTTCATTTGTGTATTCAATAAACACAATATTCTAATGGAATTCTGCATTAGTGGTTTACCTATACAAATTCCATGGAGAAGTATTAGTGGTGTGACATCAATTGTCCTCAAGTAGAGGCTTTATTTTTACTCTTTTCTAGAAGCAAATACTTTCTTTCAACATTTTTGAGTTCCATGAAAAATTTGAAAGTCCTAATAGTATTCAATTATGGGTTCAAGAGAGACATAGTATTCAATTATGGGTTAAAGAGATCCACACCGAATGATCTATCGGCCTTATCTTCACTTAGTTTAAGACTATTCACTTGGAGAGGCTACATGTGCCCCCACTTCAAGAGCATAGTAAAGTCATGTAGAACTTAGAGAAGCTATCTTTAAGCTTTTAGTGAAGATTGGAAAAATGTCTGGGTTAAATAACACGTAATCGAGCATTAAGCTTCCAATAATGTTAGATTTTAACCTGGAGCACTTTTTTGATTTGGAGGAGATGCCCCCTCGTATTTGTGACACATCTTCAGTTGTGAATTGGACTACTACTAACTGTCCTTTCCTTCGAAAGTTACCTGATGACTTGGGGAACCTCAACTCTTTAAGAATTTTAAGGAAGGAAAGAAAGTAAATTATGCTAATTTCTCTTATTCTTTTTAAGTTTATCTTGGATATCTACAACGTTTCAGGTAGGAAAGTACACTCTGTTAATGAAAATTTGTCTTGATAGAAAGGCCCAATTTCAAATTCTAATGCTTTCAAAAAACATTGTATAACTGTAATGTTTCTAAAAGGAAAGCATATTTTTTCAATTTAAGTATCATGATCCCATATTCCAACTTATTTTTCAGTAACCCATTAGGCTTTGTAGCTTTGAATAAATCCATGTCTTTTGATAAGATCCTCTTCCAAATTAGAACGTAGTTTCCTTTTGGCAATAACCACATACAATGTCTTGATTTTCTTATTGAGAATATAGAGGTTGTGAACAAGCTTGTGCCATACAAGGACTTGATTCATTGATTATGTATCAATTATGGCTCTTGATGTAGCAGTGTCTTGATTTTGTTTCTTGAAAATAGAGGTAACGCTTTACTATTTCACAGAATTTCTTACAATCTTTCCATAAGTATTGATTTGTAATCTCAGTCACTAAGGGATGACAGTAATGACAAAGTCATATTCCATGGTTTGTAGTTACCCTCTTACTAAATATTTAAATATATCACCACAATTTAACTGTTAGTTAAAGGAATTGTATTTGATTTGTAAACAATTCACTGCTTGATTTATAGATTTAATTTTTTCCCTTTTTTATTTTTTTTCTCATATTTGGTATGAGATATCTTCCAATATTTGGGTTCCCTAGTTTCCCCACCATAGCTACGAGGTTTAGGTGCTATCATTAAATATTCTCATAACGTTACAACTTTTCCAGTAAGTGTGCTTTGAAACATTGTTGTTGCTTTTCGATGGTGTTAATGCAAATAAACACTGCAACTAGTGCCATTATTTAGATTAAGTGCTGAAATCTAGGTGGTCTTGTAATGATGGAGTGATTGTTTTCTAGCTACTAAGGCCATATGCATTTTTATCTCTTATGTTGTCCTAAGATATTCAAATTCAGAATAAGAATTGAGGTCTCGTTTCCACTGTAGATTGCAGTTAGTTTCTTGAACATAATATATAGTAGATTATATTTTACTAATAAACTGTGGATGTGATCCCTCGCAGGAAAGAAAATTCAAAGTGATTTTGATTTCACATTGATTTGTCAAAACATCCACATAGGAAAGGAGATTCAAAGTGACACTGATTTCAGACTAATTTGTCAAAATGGAGGCAAGAGAAAAGGAAACTTTGTATTCAACAATGCTCTTAATTTCATATGTACATGCACAGACATATTAGTAGAAAATATTGAAGGGTTGCCTAAGTAATAATTTCCATTCCACTACATTCTTTACAGTTTATAAATAAATAACTCGGAACAATTCATTACACTACTTGTTATTCTTTATTAATCAGTGGTTAAGATTTTGATATTGAACTGGCTAAGATTTCTCTTCCTTCTGTGAAATTGTGTGTTTTATAATGCTTCTTTTCCATTCACTTTGTATAGCATATAAAGTTTGTCTAATAGAGTAGGAAGATTGTGTCACACGGAATCTGTCAAGGGTGCGGACACGACTGACCTTCCTAGGAGTCTAAGACATTCTAATGACAAACAAGACAAAATGGAGTGATCTTTCTCTAAATACACCTTTTACAACATGAAAACTACAAGTGTTTAGGCTTACCTTATTCCAAAACGCTGTTGTTGAAGTCCGTTCTTGACGATCCGGATGAGCTCCTCCTTCAAGTCAATTCCTGCAACCACAAACAATCAAACAATTACCAAGCACTTGCATTTCATATAATAAAACATATATTCAACATGCAGACCAAGGAACACATGAAATAACTCATTAACACAAGCTATTGAGAAAAATAAACCAGTTTGTATTAATAACGAAACAAAGAAACTCTTACAACCTGGCCTTGGTGTTGTGCAAGTTCCTCCCAGGGTCCATCAAGGGTTTTCCTCTACTTTGACAAAGCTCACCCTCTCCCAAGTAGAATCAAGTGAAGACAATCTCTCCTCACAAAGGCTCTAATGGAAGACCTAAATCCTGCAGCATTTACCCAAAGAAAATGTATAGCTCCAACCTCCTCTCCTTCTGGCTCAATGCCTTTATTTATAGTGCTGTAAAGAGGTTATTCAGGTCCACTATCAATGGGATCATCCCCCTCTTTGGGTGGGATAGCTCCCTTATTGATGGGATAAGTTCCCCCTTAATAGAGATACATGAACCAACTGGAGGCGCATCCATTTCATCAAACCGACCTCTAGAATGTTCTAGAAGTACCCACAAGTAACTTTTTCAAGATAAAACTCGCGCATTTTGCCTTTTACAGAGGGACGCACCTGTCCCTTAACATACAGAGCGTCCATGGACGCAGATTTTGTGAACATGGTCAGCGTCCCCGCAGGTAAGGCTAGAGAGAACCTGCGACCCCAGAGATAAACATAGTTTTTACAAGACTTTCTCTCTTCTTTGAGTTTGAGATGGATAACAGAGGCATAAGACTTGCCTAAGAGGGTAGCATGACTGTTGATTTGAGCCATACTATCTGTAAGTGGTCATGGTGACATTTTTTAGTGTAACAGATTGCCCCCTAAAGTGCGAAGCCTGGAATAGAGTAGGGTTTTATAATTCTAGGAAGGGTGAAGCGCTTTATCATTTCAAGGATTGCCTTGTGGATGGCCTGGTTGGAACCTGCAATTTTCAACACAAAATACATGGATAAGATTATATCATCACTGAGGTAGGCATTCCCATACTCAGATTCAAAACTTTAACTAATGGACTAACTATTCTGATACAGGAATGATCTTGCAGTACAACATTTTAATAGACTTTTGTAGACACAGTATGGACGCAGCCATCTGTTTATGATTAGTCTACATAGATAATGAATACAAAACTCCTCGCAGCCTGGATGGTAGAAACTAGATCCAGGGTCTTCACTTCTACTTCCCGAATTGGTACGATTCTAAGCATGTGATTAAATGATTCGATGTCGAACATGTTAGAAACCACTTGATTACCAGTCAATGATGTGAACTGTTAACAAGCGTGAGAGAAACCACCAGTAATGTCAATGGTCCTCAAAGTACCAAGCACAACCCGTGAAATGTGAATAGATGTTTTGATGTCGAACATTTCACGGAATCCTCTGATCGAAAGTCAATGATGTAAACTGACGTCAAAGGCGAGAAACCTGCCATTGATGCATGCAGACTTCAAGGTACTGTCGATTCCTAAGTCATCTTTCTAGATAATGTGTCGATGTCGATAGAAAGTGACCCGTTGCAGGCAAGCCCGCAACACGAAATCATTGTTCAAGTTGAAGAAATGTTGTTGTAAGGACTGACTCAGGGATGGTCAAATGGATGACAAGTATTTTGTAGATGAAAGTTTTTGCTTGCAGACCTCTTGAACACATAACGACACAACAGATGGCTTGGTGACGTATAACTCAAAGTTAACCCCTGGAACCCGGTTAAAGACTTTCAAAGTGATTTGGTCAACTGTGAGGTAAAAGATTTCCCAACCCAGGTGAATGAAAAGTGTCGTGTTCAAGAGTGGTAATAAAGTTTCTTCTGAGACAAATGGTGACAAACAGGTTCATTCTTCTCTCTTTTCCCCCACCATTTCTGGCAAGTACCTCTTTATTTTTAACAAGCTTGAGGAGGATAACATATGCTTGATTATAAGCTCATCCTTCGGACGAGTCCAACCTAGTTTAAATTCGAACCCTAGGAAGGAGTGGTTCGTTCCTGTTTGTAATTGAACAGGTCCTTTACTGTAAAAGTTTAACGAGCCCAGTATAGGAGAAACTCGGCGTTTTTCATTTTTAGAGAGTCTGAAAAAACAAAAGGAGACTCCACGTTGAACTTTTTCGTAGATTTGTGTCCCTCAAGCCCGAAAAAGTATAAAATAATACCTGGGGGAACCACTTGATCTTGCGACCAAGGAGTACTTTCATAATAGTGTCGTTGACCTGAAAAGTAAAAAGCGATCAAGGACACGTCGTTTTATTTCCTTATCGAGTTCGAAACGACAAAAACCCGGCAATCTTTTCCTGATTTTGCGGTCAGAAAAGAGCTAAAAGGGGACCGTCTTTTAATTCCGTTTTAACGAGTGAAAAAGAAACACTCGGCGATCTTTTCATGTTTTAGGAGTCAGAAAAGGGCTTAAAAGATGACTCTGAGGTTTCACTTTTTCGTAAGTTTTAACGAGTTCGAAAAAGGGATAAAAATGTACTCATGGTTTTCACTTTTTCGTAAGTTTTAACGAGTTCGAAAAAAAATGATAAAAATGTACTCATATGGCCGACTTTCAATTTAATTTACGAGTAAGAAAAGACGGAAAGATCTCGGCATTTTCATTTGTTTTACGAGAATGAAAGATAGCAAAATAATCTCGGTATTTTCATGAGTTTAATGAGTCTTGAAAATAACTGAAATTGACTCGAGATAGGTTTCATTTTTACAAAAGCTTGAAACAGAGAAAAACTATGCTTCAGAGTAGTTTCATTTTTACACAAGCTTGAAACAGAGATAAAACTGTGCTTGATGCCCCCTAAGCATAACTGCTAGAGTGCATGCCCCCCTAGCTTCATTTCATTCAACCATTTGGATGAAATGAAGGTTTAGTGACGAGATCATTTAAAAGACTCGACCTAAAACTGTAAGAAAATTATGCAAAAACTGAAATAACTAACCTAAACGTACAACCTAACATCTATGAGGTCTAGTCAAACTCTCGACTCAATTAGAGGAGGATTTGTTTCATTTTTTAACGAGCTTGACACAGGAAAAGAACTATGCTCGGATTCGGTTTCATGTTTACGCAAGCTTGAAACGAAAAACTATGCTTGTTATAAGTTCACATGCCCCCAGCGTAATGATGCAAATCAAGGTACATGCCCCCCAAGCTTCATTGCATTCAACGAGGTGGATGGAATGAAGCTTTACTTTCAAGATCTTGGAAAGACTCGTGGGAGTTGTTTCATTTTTTAATGAGCTTGACACAAGACAAGGAACTATGCTCATAACTACTCTCTACAATCTACCTAACAAAAAACTATACTCTAAAAAACCTTGATTCATTTTTTAACGAGCTTGACACAAGACAAGGAACTGTGCTCTAAAAACCTTGATTCATTTTTTAATGAGCTTGACACAAGACAAGGAACTATGCTCTAAAATCCTTGTTTCATTTTTTAACGAGCTTGACACAAGACAAAGAACTATGCTCATGCTACTCTCTACAATCTACCTACTTAACCTACCCTTGTTTCATTTTTTAACGAGCTTGACACAAGACAAGGAACTATGCTCAAAAAGTTCGCATGCCCCCAGCATAATGATGCGAAATGAGGTACATGCCCCCCAGGCTTCATTGCATTCAACCGGCTGGATGAAATGAAGGTTTACTTTCAATATTTAACTTGAAAAGGGAGTTGTTTCATTTTTAAAGAGGTTGACACAAGAAAAGAACTATCCTCATACCGGATTCATTTGTTAACGAGGTTGACTCAGTAACAGGAACTGTCCTCATAGCTGATTCATTTTTTAACGAGGTTGACTCAGTGACAGGAACTGTCCTCAAAATCCTACTGTCTACAATCTATCTAGCCTAAAATCTACCTGATTCATTTTTTAATGAGGTTGACTCAGTAACAGGAACTTTCCTCATGACATCCAATTTCATTTTTTAACGAGGTTGAGAGAGGAACAAACTATCCTCGTTCTCACTGATCATGGCTTCCAACTGGAAGAAAGACATGTCAATGGACACACCTCGATCATGGCTTCCAAGAGGTCTTCATCAGAAGGAAGAATAGTCTTTTGGAAGGAACACATGTCAAGGGACTCAAAAGGGATAAGAACATCATGTTCAAGTAATCCCATAGAGTTTTCCATGTCAATTACCGTATCTAAATCAAAGGAAGATGAGCAACCAGTGAGAGGCTCACTTACATTGGTAACTGAAAACATGGGATCGGTTGCCACATAATTAACCCGTGGCAGGGTAGATACCACTTTAGAATCAGGAACATTTAGGGTTGTCATATTATTGGTAGTGGAAACAAGACTAGGGAACGAAAGCTGGTCTACAGTCACAATACTGCCATTGTGAGGGAAAGACATCACGCGAAAGAGTGTCGATACGACAGCTTTCATTGCATAAACATAGTCTCGCCCAAGGAGTAAATTGAAATCCAAGGGACCTCGAACTACCATAAGATCAATACAGACAGTTTTACCTTCCAAGGTAATAGAAAACTTAGGAAGGATCCCTAAAGGTTCACTAATGGTTCTGTTAAAAGCTTTCAGATTCTTCGTAATAGGCGCAAGCTGAGGGGAACCCAAAGCTTTCCAAACAGTTGAGGATAAAATACTAACAGAAGCACCTTCATCTACCTGAGTACGATGTATGTCCCTACCACCAGCCTTGACAATGATTTGGAAAGGGATGGAGGAAGGAAGACGAGGTTCTGTCAGTCTATTCCAGTCAAAGGAAAAGACCTCAGTACTTGGAGGGGGTTCTGTAGAAACAGGTGAAATGCCCCCTGGCATAGAAGAATCTGATGTAACAAGAAGAACCTGAGCGGTATGAAGTTCACTCTCTAAATGGAAAGTGGGATCGACCGAATGTGAAATTGAATCGACCACTTGATCAACTAATGGATCATCAACCTGAGTGACATGAGTTTCACTCTCCAATGGAAGAGTGTGATCGACTGTACTTGAATTTAGATCAATCACTCCGTCAGTTGACGGTAGGTTGGGAGAAAGTTTACGGTAACCAGTTGGAAATTCTTGCTGTGGAACAGTAAGGTTTTCCAATAATGTTGAGGCTTCATCCATGTGAGGGCAAATGTGAGTTTGATGACTCCCTTTGCATAACTTACAAGGAAACCTAACTTTACCTTTTTTCCCAGGAACCTGACTATCACTGGTTGATGGATCAACGGAAAGTTGATGGATTTTTCTGACCATACTTCCAAGACCTTTGGAATACCAGGACAATTGACAAGGAAGTGGTCACCCTTACAAAGCCTGCAAGGGTATTTGGGTTTACGATGCATGTCGGAATTTTCCTCAACACAACTAACACTTACAGCCATGGTTGGTTGGTTGACTTCTTTCTTATCTTGGCTCTTTTTCTTCTTCTTCTTCTTCCCTTTCTTCTTCTTCTTAGCCTCCTGGTTACTAGCATCAAGGCTTTTACCAGGCGAAGAGGAAGAAATGGAGGAAGAAAAATTAGGCGAAGAAGGTAAAGGGTCAACAGAAGGTTGGTGATGTTGAGATGGTGAACTCTGTTGAGGTGAAGCATCCGGTTGAGATGGAACAATTGGAGTATTTTGGGCCAACGAAGTTGAAAATAACCATATTGGTAAACCTATTGTAAATCCAGGTAATGACAAAGTAGCCATATAAGGAGGACCAACATTTCCAAAGTAAGGAAAAGTACTAGGATTCTCATTAGGAGGGGTTCCTAGGTTGATAAATTCCGGAACATTTGCCATTATATTCAACTTCAGTGAATTTTATTAACAATTTAAAACTAAAATTAACAATTCACAATTCACACTTAACAACTAAAATTCACAATTCACACCTATGGTCTCTAAAAGTAAAAACAAACAAATTAACACGCGCTATCAAATCTAGGAGTCAAACCATACACAAACAGTAGCCTTCTGGACCGAAAACACTAGTTGGTGATGAAGCCCAACATCGCCGAATTCAGTACAGAAGTGGTGGGTGGAACAGTTACCCCGGCAACCTGCTTAATGAATAGACCGGCACAAGTTCCTCCACTTTAACCGTCTCGAAGTGAAGTGAACCCCCCGGAAAATCCAAGTGAGTATAACCGACGTCTGCTCCAGGTACAGTGGGACCTTCCCTCCACCGTCACCTCGGTAGAACCCTAAAGATTATGGTCACTAAGGTCACCAACAGTAACAAATACACCTGGGGGAACAGTCTAAACTCCGACAGCACGCAAGGGCAGAGTAGCAAGCTCAATCCCCTTACCGGCTCCTTGACAACAATCCAAGGTTTACCGATAAGTGACCCCTGGCTCCTCGACAATGGTTAATCCGAGGTTTACCGTTTGTAATACGTACTGTCTGGCGTCGTTCCCAACGAGGGGGGAATGATCCCCTCACTGGTTCGGACACGAGCTCGTGCTTCTCCTTTAAGAGGAGCTTTCCCAGAGTGCAATTGAAACAATTGGATTTATTCTACTCAAGATAAACTATCTGTTTGGTTTTGTAGTCTTGGAGAGTTAAGTACTCACCTACTCCAAGACCCTAGCCTAAGCTATGTTGGTGTTTCAGAGCCCTAGAAATGTAAAAATTACTAGATGAATTTTAATTAAGCGCTGTGTTATTAAGGCTGTTATTACTCAAATGGGTAAATGGAGATGAAACCAATGGTGTTATGACCCGACTCAACTGAATGCAATCGAATATGATAATGCAATCCTTTCAATTCGATGAATCCTAACTAGAGTAAGGAGAGAGTTTCCATTCACTTCCAACAATGCAAAAAATTGATCATTAAGAGAAAATTTAACAAATTCTCTAATGCACTAATTTCATCAAGAAAAACTAATGCAAATCAATTCCAAACCAATTTTTATTTTTGTGTAAATTCAAATCAAAGAAAGCTGATCTAAATCTACGATTGATTTTTCAGAATGTAAACTATGCAATGGTAATCTAAGCACAATTCACTTGAAAAGTATGCAAATGTAATCTATGCACATTTTTCATTCATATTCTGAAAGTGAGAATTCTAATTATGCAAATGTGATCTATGCAAGAGAATCCTCAAACACAAGATGATTCTAATGTAATCTAAGAACCAATCAAGTGCAAGTCGAGAAAATTGGGCGAGAGTTCCAAAGATCAAAAAATAAAAACACTCAAAGGCGATTAACACTCATACACAATTTAGCCCCCCCCGGCGAATGAGGGGGAAATTTTTTTTGCAAAAACCAAAGCAAAAAGATGCAAAATTGTGAAAAGACTGAGAGAAACCTCCAAGTAATGACCAAAGGAAATCAAATCAAGAATTTCTCAAAAAGAGACTCAAAACACCCAATTGATGAAAGCTAAAAGCAGGAATGCTAATGAAACAAGTTCAGGTGAAAATTTTTGACAGGGTACTAAAGGATCTGGGCAGAAAACACTAAGAAAAACCAAAATCTAAAAGCAATTAAAGCAAAAATGGATTTTTCCTAAATTTTTACAGGAAGACGCAGGAAACCCGTTAGAACAGGCGCGGGCCCGCTCTGTGCAAACGGCAACAGCGCGTCCAAAGACGCACTGTGCAGTACTCAGAGGGTGCGTCCTTCTGGAAAAGTTAAGAAAAACCAAATCTAACTAAATCTAAAGCTAAGCCACCCAAATACTAATTCTCACAGTCAAAAACCAGAAAATAAAAATGATTTTCTCAGAGCAAAGTTTACACAAAGGAAAAGACTTTCACATTAATGGATTCCCCAGTGGAGTCGCCAATTTGTCACACGGAATCTGTCAAGGGTGCGGACACGACTGACCTTCCTAGGAGTCTAAGACATTCTAATGACAAACAAGACAAAATGGAGTGATCTTTCTCTAAATACACCTTTTACAACATGAAAACTACAAGTGTTTAGGCTTACCTTATTCCAAAACGCTGTTGTTGAAGTCCGTTCTTGACGATCCGGATGAGCTCCTCCTTCAAGTCAATTCCTGCAACCACAAACAATCAAACAATTACCAAGCACTTGCATTTCATATAATAAAACATATATTCAACATGCAGACCAAGGAACACATGAAATAACTCATTAACACAAGCTATTGAGAAAAATAAACCAGTTTGTATTAATAACGAAACAAAGAAACTCTTACAACCTGGCCTTGGTGTTGTGCAAGTTCCTCCCAGGGTCCATCAAGGGTTTTCCTCTACTTTGACAAAGCTCACCCTCTCCCAAGTAGAATCAAGTGAAGACAATCTCTCCTCACAAAGGCTCTAATGGAAGACCTAAATCCTGCAGCATTTACCCAAAGAAAATGTATAGCTCCAACCTCCTCTCCTTCTGGCTCAATGCCTTTATTTATAGTGCTGTAAAGAGGTTATTCAGGTCCACTATCAATGGGATCATCCCCCTCTTTGGGTGGGATAGATCCCTTATTGATGGGATAAGTTCCCCCTTAATAGAGATACATGAACCAACTGGAGGCGCATCCATTTCATCAAACCGACCTCTAGAATGTTCTAGAAGTAACCACAAGTAACTTTTTCAAGATAAAACTCGCGCATTTTGCCTTTTACAGAGGGACGCACCTGTCCCTTAACATACAGAGCGTCCATGGACGCAGATTTTGTGAACATGGTCAGCGTCCCCGCAGGTAAGGCTAGAGAGAACCTGCGACCCCAGAGATAAACATAGTTTTTACAAGACTTTCTCTCTTCTTTGAGTTTGAGATGGATAACAGAGGCATAAGACTTGCCTAAGAGGGTAGCATGACTGTTGATTTGAGCCATACTATCTGTAAGTGGTCATGGTGACATTTTTTAGTGTAACAGATTGGAAAGTCTTGTGATCCTTGAACTATGTTACAAGGCAGAAACCCAATGGGGTAGAGTAGGTGCATCCCCACAAAGGGGTCACAAATACCAAAGTTGGTATTGGCTAGTGCCTTGAGCTAGAAAATTTCCTTTACCCTTGTATTAACAGTGAGTCTGGAGAGGATTCTAATATTATCTTTATAATATTTATATCAGTTAAGATTGATGAATAAAATCCATGAGACATGAGCTAGGATTTCCTTGCAAGGTGGTTGTTGATTATTGGAAGCTATGATGGCCATTATGTCAGGCCAGGTGGTTGCACTCCCTTGATCGTGAGCACGATTGTGATCAAGATGGAAGACTTCATAGTCTAGATTGATTGTTTAGCAGTGATAATGAGTGTGCTCATTCACAAAAGCTTCTATTTCACTAATCCTTTTTATAGAGTTGTCAGATTCAATTTCCAAAGGTTTTAATTACACTATAGAGTTGAGTTCTGAGAGAGTTGTGATTCACAGTGTTAAGCATAACAGCTATGACACTTGAATGAAGACAAGCATAGTAGATGTAGCAGACTCTGTTATAAGCTTACCTGCATATTATAAGGGACTTGGTTCGCTTTTTCATAATTTTATAAATAAGTTCCATGTCGTGGAAATGTGAAAAAAAACAGTGATATTTCCACCATGTGGCTCTTGTCATATATGGTTTATATTTTTTCAAAAAACTCTCTAAGAGTTCACAATGCTAAGATTCACTAGGACCTTACAAAGTTTTATTATTTAGTGAAAGACACGCCAAGATCTTACAAGATTTTATAATTGAGTAAAATATTTGCCATGCTTGGTGAGAGATTCGCCAAAAAATTATATATACATATTATATTATTGATAAAATCGCCTTCCATTTTTCCTATATACCATGGAGATTCGCCCATTTATTATACATATAAATTTAGGGGGGGTTCTTAAAATTTTCCCTGGCGTCGATTGTGATTGCAAGACCGGACCTGATGCAACATTGCAATTTGGCTTAATGTCATATCGTATCCATCGGCCATCAACCATTGGCGACTGCCGATTGCGATTACAAGGCGGACCCGAAGCAATTATAGATGTGAGAGTAATAATTTTGAAGTCCGCCCTTAGCGCTTCACTCGTGGTTTTTCTCATATTTTCTGTGTATTTGAATGTTGGCCTTGCGCGCGGTGTGAAGGAAAAAATGCATATGATAACGGTTCCAATAGTTCAGTAGGGTGGAACGATGCCGGTTGCGATTGCAATGGTAACGTGACATGTGGGCTCGCCCTGATGGTACAGTCTCTCCAAATGAAAGCCTTCGTAAGCACTGAAGTCCTGTGTATGAACGTTATTGAAAAAAAAAGGGATCTCTCTGATATCTTTTAATAGGCAACGTTTCTCTGTAATATGGCCTCTCTTCCTCCTGAACGTGTCCTGTGAATATTGGAACGCTCGAATAGACAGAGGAAACCGAAAGCCGGGAAGCCAAAGAAGCAAGCGAGCGCAAAGGAAATGACAGCGACCGAGGAGGAAGCTGATAGGATAAGTGAGCATTGAGGAAGCCTAAGAGCCAGTGGAGAAAGGAAGCCAAAGGCCAGGGGTGTCAGGTATAAGAAAACAGAGAATTGTTTGAATGGGTTGGTCGTTGTGTTGTTGAAACAGTTGGAGAAAACAGAGGCAGTAGCAGAGGGTCTAGCAGAACAGAAAAAGGGCCGAAGGACCAACAGGATAGGAGACAGTCAAAGGGGAGAAGTAGCTAGCAGAGAAACATTCATTCTGAAGCATTCACTATGAAAATAAGGACATATGCTTGAAGAGAAAGTTGGTTCTTATGCAGAGCTTAGTGCATCTGTCAATGTACTTGTTACACTAAAAAATGTCACCATGACTATTTGCAGTTAGTATGGCTCCATCCACTGTCATACTATCCTCCTTGGCAAGTCTCATGCCTCTGCTCTCCATGTCAAACTCCAAAAAAGAGAGAAAAGTCATTTAAAAGTCAATTATCTCTGGTACGCAGTTTCTCTTAGCCTTACCTGCGTGTACGCAACCCAAGTTCACAACACCTGCGTACTTGTACGCTCTGTATGTAAAGGGGTGGGTGCGTACCCCTGTAAAGGTCAAAAGGCGCGAGTTTCATCTTTAAAAAGTTACTTGTGGTCATTTCTAGAGCATTCTAGAAGATGGTTTGACGTGTATGAAGCGCCTCCAGATGGTTCATGCACCCAAAGAAAGAGGAACTTATCCCATGAAGAGGGGAGCTATCCCATTGAAAGAGGGGCTTATCCCATTCATGGTGGAACTAATTAACTTCCTCTAAAGCACTATAAATACAGGCATTGGGCCAGAGGGAGGGGAGGTTGAAAGCTGAACATTCCTAAGGGTAGATGCTGCTGGAATTAGGACTTCCTTGTAGAAGCTTGTGAGGAGAGATTCCCATCCTTTCTTGTTTCATTTGGAAGTGGGTGAGCTGATCAGAGTAAAGGAGGACTCTTGTGGACCCTGGGAGGGACTTGCACAACACCAAGGCTCAGGTTGTAATGGTTTCTCTTGTTTCCTATTAATACAAATAAGTCCATTCTTCTCAACAATTTGTTATTTATGAGTTGTTTCATATACTCCTTGGTCTGTATGTTAAATATGTTTTATTTTATGAGATTTTCAGGTGCTATTTAATCGTTTGATTGTTAGTGAATGCAGGTTTCGAAGAGATGGAGGAGCTCATCCAGATCAACGAAGCTGGACTACTACAACAGCGTTGGGTTACAGGTAGGATCTAAACACTTGATTTCTCATATTGTAAATGCATATTTAGAGAAGGATTGCTCTTAATTGTCTTGTTTGTCACTAGAAAGTCTTAGGCTTCTAGGGAGGTTGGCTTTGTCCGCAAAGTCGACTCTTTCCGTGTGACAAAATGGCGACTCCGCTGGGGAATCCATGAATGTCTTTGAGTTCTTTTTGATTTGATATTTTGGTCTGAGAAAAATCGATTGTTTTCTGGTTTTTGGCTGTCTGACTGTGTATTTGGGTGGGTTAGCTTAGGGTTAAATTAGATTTTTATTTTTCTTAGCTTTGCCAGCATTACGCAACCTCTGAGTTAGGCACAGTGCGTACTTGTACGCACTGCGGCTTTGTGCACAGAGCGTACCCGCACCTGTGTGAACAGATCACCTGCGTACCCCTGTCAAATTTGAGAAAATTTCAATTTTTGCCTTTTTGCTCTTTAGATTTTGTTTTTAATTTGTTTTTACTGCCCAGATCCATTGGTTTACTGTCAGAGATCTTCACCTGAACTTGTTCCGTTAGTGTCGAGGGTTTTGGTGGAATTCATAGAGATTTTGCCTTAGGGTTTGATTTTTAACTGGTCCTGTAGTGACTTTGGCGTTAGAGGTTGTCAAACTTTGGATCTCCCTGGTTTTGTTCAACCCTCTTAGGAGTCGGGCCTGTCATAGAATTCACCCTTGTGAGAGACCTACCTTTGTGTCTTCTCTTTGCAAATCTCGAAAAAGTTTGTTGATTGAAGCTTTGAATTTCATTCTTGAGAAAAAAGAACAAAAAGATTTCGATTTTGTTTTTTGATTAGTTTATGATTCTGCATGGACTGATCCTTAGTTACATTTTGACTGAGTAAAACATCCGGGAATTATCTTTGTAGGCTTTTGTCCTCATTAGTTTTACTTTTAGGTAAATTTCCCTTTGATTTGCTTTTGAGTGAATTTGATTTGATTGTCTTAGATTTGTTAAATTTGATTTTTGATAAGTAGTTTTACATGCTTTATTAATATAGGAAAAATACAAAAAATTCTTTTGGAAAAAAGTTTGCTTTGGTAGCATTTGTAGTCTTTTGAAAGAGAAAGGAAATTTCGTGAAATAATTAGTGGTCATGAGTTGTGTGCTTTGAAAAGATAAAGAGATTGTTTCTTTGATTGTCTTTGCCAAGAAAGTTGTTTTCTATAAAATTTGCATTCTCCAACTCTCTTAGCTAGGAGATTCATTGAAAAATAAAAGTAGTGTAAATCATCTTAGGTGCATCTTTGTAGTGGTTGCGAGTCGAGTCTACACACCACCAGTTTCATCTCCACTACCTTTTGTCTTAAAGAAAAACCATAAAATTAACGCTTAAAGTAAAATCAACTTAGTAAATTTTATTTACTAGGGCTCTGAAACACCAATATAGATCAGGCTAGTGTCTTGGAGTAGGAGAGTAATAAACTCTCCAAGACAACAAAACCAAACAAGTAGCTTATCTTGTGATAGATTAAATCCAGTTGTTTCACTTATGCTCTGGGAAAGCTCCTCTTAAAGGAGAAGCACGAGACCGTGTCCGAACCAGTGAGGGGATGAATCCTCCTTCATTGGGAAAGACACCAGATACGCACGTACTACAAATGGTAAACCTCGGATTATTGTCGAGGAGCCTGGGGTCACTTGTCGGTAAACCTTGGATTATTGTCAAGGAGCCGGCAAGGGGATTGAGCTTGTTACTCTGCCCTTGCGTGCTATCAGGTCGTAGACTATTCCCCCAGGTATATTTGTTGCTGTTGGTAACCTTAGTGACCATTATCTTTAGGATTCTACCGAGGTGACGGTGGAGGGAAGATCCCACTGTACCTAGAGCAGACGTCGGCTAGACTCACTTGGATTTTCCGGGGGGTTCACTTCACTCGAGACGGTTAAAGTGGAGGAACTTGTGCCGGTCTATTCATTAAGAAGGTTTCCGGGGTAACTGTGCCACCCGCCACTTCTGTACTAAATCCGGTGATGTTGGGCTTCATCACCAACTAGCGTTTTCGGTCCGGAAGGCTACTGTTTGTGCTTGGTTTGACGCCCTAGATTCTTTAGGCGTGTGATTCAAATTTGTTTGGTTCTTTAGAGACTTTAGGCAGTTTGCTTTGAGATTTTATTTTGTTTGCGTGTGCAGTAGTTAAAAGTCTTTAACTGTGGCTGAATTACCGAGACAGTCCCCTGGATCTCGGGGCAAGTCTCCTGAAGTTGTAACCGTGGCCGATTTGTTGAGGAGGTCTTGTAGACTTCGAGGCCAACCTCCCGAAGAGGTTCCGAGTCATTACGAAGGTTTGAAAGTCCTTGTAACTCCTGAAGGCAGTAAAGTAGGGTCACCTGAAGAAGGAGAGTCTTCCTTGGTAGTCCATCCGGTTTACCAAAGTCTAGAAACAGGCTACAATCCTGAAGCTGTTACAGTTTCCGAGCTTGCTGGTAGTTTTTCATCTACTAGTGATATAGGTGAGGAACCTGAAATATCTGAACCTGTTACTCCAACTTCTAGTGCTCCAGATTCACCTAGGGTAGAAAGAGTCATCACCAAAAATCTTCCGTCTGGTTTGATTGCTATTGAAGAACTTGCTCCAGAAGAAGATATAGGCGTCCTTATCCCTGAACATCAACCTACTATTGATCTAAGGGAGCGTGAATCCATTTTTTACAGTCCTCCTAGAAGTACTACTTGGTATCTTTCGTTAACTAATTATTTAGACAACTCAGGGTCAAGTTTTTCTCCACCTCGTACTCCTTTTCCACCTGGAGGTATTTATACTCCTGTAAATATGTCTGGTCAGTCGTCCATGTTTTCTCAATCGCCTGAATCATTTTTGTATGGCGGTCCTTCTGTTCCTACTGGGTATCAGTCACTTGCTGATACTTTTGCATGGGCATCTCCTCAACCCATTGAGCATGGGTTATTAACTGGAAACAATGGTAATAAGCCGTTGGGTGTAGGAGACATCTACATGATGTCAGGTTCAACTCCTAGTTCTCAACCTCAAGGTGCGCAGTTACCGCCTGGGGGGAAACCTCAAGTAGTGCCTGGGGGGCAACCTCAAGGTACACAAATTGCGTCTGGGGGGCAACCTCAAGGACAGTATATACCTGTGGTACAATACATTCATCAAGGTCAACCCCAGCCTCAATACGTACCCCAAGGTCAACCCCAGTATCAGTACGCGCCTCAAGGTTATCAACCCCAAGGTCAGTACTCGAGTCAAGGTCAACCCCAGTATCAGTACGTGCCTCAAGGGTATCAACCCCAAGGTCAGTACTCGACTCAAGGTTATCTACCACCTCAAGGTCAAGCTTATGTTCAAAATATAGGAAATGTACCTGTCAATTATCAATCTTACCCTCAACCTGGTTACGGATCTCAGTATCCTCAACCTGTTATGGGTCAATACCCCGAAATGATAGTGTGGGATCCATCACAAGGTCAACAGGTGTTGCAGCCAAGTATACAGTTGTTACCTCAAACTGGACAACCCGTAGTTTCTGGTTCACCCCAGCAACCGCAACCTGTCCAGTCAAATATTCAAACTTCTGTAACTTCGGTAGTTACTCAGTCGCCAATTTCACCTAGTACTCCATCTCAAACGCCTGCTGCAACTACAGCAACATCCGTTCAGTCTACCGCACTTACTTCTGGAGTATCGACAGCTCCAATTTCTACTGTCTCTGCGACCACTCCTCAGACATCTTTACCATTGTCCGGATCTACGATTCAAACCACGGTTCAGATGCCTGTAGGGCAGCCTGGTTTAAGTACTGTTGTAACAAGTCAACCTCAATTCACTTATCAACAGTACCAGGGACAGTACCAATTCGGTCCAGTTGTCCAACAACCAGTTTACCAGTATCAACCGTATCCTGGGTACACTTATCAACAACCTCAACAACCCCAGTACGGTCCGGTTAATCCTGGTTTTCCAGGAGGATATAATATCCCGAACGCGATTCCTATTCCTAGTTATCCTGGATATCCTCCTCCTAGAACTGGTCTTGTGACCCAGAGTTTTAGGGATCCTAATCGGCAATTACTGTTTATCGCAACTTTAGATTTACCCGACTTGTCGCGCCTAACAAACGATCTAATCAATTATCTTCCGTTTTGGCTGCCAATGCCAAATAAGTTGCCTAGTGACATACCCAAGTTCGAAGGTAAGTCTGGAGAGGATCCGTCAAATCATGTGATGACTTACCACCTCTGGTGTGCCTCAAATTCTATCTCGGATGATTCGATCCGCTTACGTCTTTTCCAGCGTACGCTCATTGGTCTCACGGCCAAGTGGTACATTGAGTTGCCACGGTCCTCTTTTTATAATTTCAGCCAGTTAGCTACCTCGTTCTTAACTCATTTTCAGTTGCCGGTCAGATATGATAATGGTACTGAGTTACTAACTTCATTAAAACAATTGACGTCCACTTATGTTTCCGATCATATCCATGAATGGAGACGTCGAAGACGTTTAGTGAAAGTTTTTATCCCGGACCAAATCTTAGTTGAATGATTTGTTAAATAATTATTACCGAAGATTACTGAAGACGTAGCTAAGGCCGGAGTAGTTACTGAGGAGCAAGTCATTGCTCAAGCCCAGTACCTTGACTTAGTTTACACTCAGTCGGGTACGTTGCACGAGAAGATCCCAGATCTTCCTAAGTCAAATCAAATCGCTGCTGCTCCTTTGGGGTCTCATGCTGCTGATGGCATGATTGGTACGGTGAACACTAAAAGTAAGAAGAAATCCTCAAAGAATTCTTCGCCAATAATAACCTTACCAGACTCCCCGACAGGAGAATCTTCTCCTGAAATTACTGCCGACGTTCATGATGTAGAGTCATCTACGGCTAAATCAAAAAACGGAGGTAAGAAGAAAGGTAAGAAGAAGGATAAAGCAGACAAGGCTCCAAAGAAGAAAAAAGAAAAGTCGGAATCTACTGACGAAAAACGCAAACCTCACTATCCTTGTCTAATTTGTGAAGAAGATCATTTTACAAGAGATTGCCCTCATCGGACAGAGGTTGTGAAAATCGTTAAAGGTTCCCCAACTCCTGTTGTTTTGAAAGATCCATTTCCAAAGCAGGAGAGTAAAATGATAGGTTCTTCCTCGAGTGCCAGTGAAGAACCCATATTGATGATGTCTCATGTACGGATTGCGACTCGATCGCAAGATTATGGTAGTAAGAGTCCTGTTGATGGCAAAGAAGCAGAATCTTCTCATTCTAATCCATCAACCTCAGCTCCCAGTTCCGATCCACTACAGATCGAGAAACCTAACCCAGACTTAGTAATCAAACCACCCGCCAAGGGTATACTTCGAAAGTCTGCTTTCAATCCACATGCGAGAGCAGCTCAGAATTATAACATTGTTGAGGACTTAGCTATTTCACCCTCAGCAATGTCGGCTTTGGAAGTGCTGCAATGATGCCTAGCACAACGCAAATTACTTTTGTCGGCTATAGGATCTGTTGATATTCAGGACCCAAACCTGATAATCTTTGATCTAGAAAATAGTACACCGCGTCTCCCTCATCAGATGGCTTTCCAGATTCCAGTGATAGTCAAAAACAGGCCTATTCATCGGACTGTAATTGATGAAGGAGCTTCTACGTGTATTATGTCGATTCAATGTTGGAGATCGCTTGGTTCTCCTTCATTGAACCAATCCCCGACGATTCTTAAGGCCTTTGATGGCCGTGGGTTCCATCCGTTTGGCATTCTACAGGATTTGCCTATAGGGGTTGAAGGAAAAACTGTTAGTCTGGATGTGGAGGTGGTTGATGCCCCTCTAGACTACAACCTTCTTTTGGGTCGCAGTTGGTCTTATGCTATGACAACAGTCGTGTCATCGGTCTTCAGAGTTATAAAGTTTCCACACAATGGCAAGATCGTGACAATAGATCAGCTGCCTTACTTTTCATCCGACCCAGCCTCTTCAGAGAGTATCCAGCATGTCGGTAAAATGACTATCCCTTATAAGGATGTTGGTGTAGGATTAGTTAAAGATTCCGGTTTACTGGGAACTTTTCCTTTCCCTCCACTCAACGCAGACCCTTCATTTGCTTTCATTCATATGATTACATCAGATACTATTATTTACGATGATCCTTGGATTGTCCCATCTGAATCTGAGATAGACTCATTCGGTGATGCTATGCCTTTGAGTCCATATGAAATTGCTTATGAAGCCATGTAGTCTTTTACCGACCCGCGTTCAACCCAAATTGACCAAATGAATGTGGTCGGTGAAGAATCACTTTTCACATCAACCTCAGAACGGATAGCGTTTCCTGAAGTTGTGTCATCTGACGAACAACTTCGCGAAATCCTAAGTGTAGACGATCTACCATGGGAAGATCTCCATCATAGATCTTCGTTTTTACCTGAGGATGATGACTTTGAAAACGATTTTTCATCAGTCTTTACAGCTGAATATGTCAAGGATGCTCAGAATCCCATGAAACATCCTGATTCAGAGTTGAATTTGGGAAACGTTTCCCAAACTATTTCCATTGACATTTCAGTCAAAAACGGAACTATTAAGAACATTCATATAGGTGCCTCATGTATAGATGACGAAATTCAAACATACAAGGCCCTATTTCAAGAATTCTATGACGTGTTTGCCTGGTCCTATGAGGAAATGCCAGGAATTGATCCCTCCATTGTTGTTCAGGAGATCAAGACTTACCCGGACGCTAAACCCATTCGGCAACGTCTGCGTCAGATACACCCTAGGAAAGCGGCTGCGATTAAAGTAGAAGTAGAGAAGCTGTTGAAAGCAGGTTTCATTTATCCGATCTCGTTGACGGATTGGGTATCGAATATTGTTCCGGTTAACAAGAAACAAGGAACAATAAGAATATGCATTGATTATAGGGATATAAATCGTGCTTGTCCAAAAGACAACTATCCCACGCCCTATATCGATCAAATAATTGATGATTGTGCCGGCAGTGAAATATTTTCCTTTATGGACGGTTTTTCCGGTTACAACCAAATCAATATTCTACCTGCCGATAAACCAAAAACGGCTTTCATTTGTCCTTGGGGGACATTTGCTTATTCCAAATTACCTTTTGGACTTAAGAATGCTGGAGCCACTTTCCAACGGGCAATGTCTTATGCGTTTCATGACATCAAACACATTGTGCAACCGTATCTCGATGATTTGCCTGCTCATTCTTTACATCGAGCTGATCACCTTGTCCACTTACAAGCTATTTTTATGAGGTGTCGGCATTATCGAATTCGGTTGAACCCACACAAATGTGTCTTCTGCATAGAAGTGGGACGATTGATAGGATTTGTCGTTTCAAAAGCCGGTATCTGCATCGATCCCTTGAAGGTAGAAGCTATCATCAAGCTGCCTCCTCCTTCGAGTCTGCGCCAACTCCAAAGTTTGCAGGGGAAAGCAAACTTTTTACGTCGATTCATTCCTAACTACGCCGAGGTTACAAAGGGTTTCACCCGGTTGTTAAAACAAAATGCTCAATTCTCTTGGGATGAGATAGCTCAGGAATCTTTTGATGCACTTAAGCACGCGTTGACCCATGCACCGTTGCTGCATCGTCCCAACTACAACCAAGATTACTTTTTGTATCTCGCCACCTCCCACTCCACCATTGGAATGGTCTTAGTTCAGGAAGATGAATTCGGAATGGAACATGTGATACATTACCTTAGTCGGACGTTAAATCCAACCGAGCTAAAGTACTCGCATGTGGAAAAGTTGGCACTGGCAGCCGTTCAAGCTGTCCAGCGATTTCGTCACTACATTCTTCTCCGTAAAACTACAGTGATTTTGGATTGCAACCCTATGATCTATATTCTAACTAAACAATTGCTAGGGGGCAAGTACTCCAAATGGATCGTTATCCTGCAGGAGTTCGATTTGGAGTTCGAGAAATCCAAGTCTAAGAAATCCTTAGTCTTTGCCGAGTTAATGTGTGATTTCCCGCATGCTGACACGGAAACAGTGGCAGAGGAGCCCATTGCGGACGAATCTTTGTTTCTTATCAGCACATTAGATCCGTGGTATGGGGATATAACTGTCTATCTCCAGACCCAATCCTTTCGGCCCGAAATCTCAAAGTCGGAAAATTCGATTCCAGTCCCAGCAATACAAAATCATTGGAGATACTCTTTATCGTCGTGGGGCGGATTTGATTTTTCGACGTTGCTTAACTCATGAGGAAGCTGAAAGGGTTTTGAATGACTATCACTCTGGAGTGTGTGGCGGTCATATGTCTGGGTATCCCACAGCCCAAAAGATATTGCGCGCTGGCTATTTCTGGCCGTCTTTGTTTAAAGACTGTATTATTGCGGTCCGAAAATGCCACAACTGTCAAGTGTTTGATCGAAAGATGCGCGTGCCACCTGCTCCTCTCCACCCTATAATTGCCGTTGGTCCTTTCGCCAAATGGGGTATCGACTTTATTACTTGTAACCCTCACTCGGCCGGGGGGCATGGGTATATCATCCTTGCGGTTGATTATTTTACTAAGTGGGCCGAGGCGATGCCTACATTTGAGGCAGACGGCAAGACAGCAGCAATTTTCGTATTTAATCACATTATTGCTAGGTTTGGTGTCCCACAAGTGATAATCACTGACCATGGGCGCCATTTTCGAAACATTATGATGACAGAACTTACAGGCCAGCTTGGTTTACGTCATGATAGTTCTACTCCTTATTATCCCCAAGCGAACGGTCTGGTTGAGTCTATCAACAAAGTTCTAGTTATCATGATCCGACGGATCATCGATATTCATCGGTCGAATTGGCACAACATGTTATTTTCAGCGCTTTGGGCATACCGAACCTCAGTGAAAACATCAACAGGGTTCACTCCTTTCCAACTAGTTTATGGTCTGGAAGCCGTGCTGCCCATTGAATGCGAAATCCCGTCACTGCAAATGGCCATCGAATTACTCCCAGCTACTTCCGAAGAGGAGAAGCGTCTGTTATACTTAGCTAAATTAGATGAGACTCGACGTGAAGCTGCTTTAGCAATCGATACTCATGCAAAACGAATGAAAGCTCCGTATGACTGGAATGTGACCCCTCGAAATTTTTCGGAAGGAGACCTAGTGTTGTTATATGATCAAGCTAATGATAAATTAGGTGCTGGAAAATTCGTTCCTATGTGGCATGGGCCCTACATTGTCAAGCGAAAGCTAGAAAAAGGGGCCTATGAGCTGGTAGACTTTGACGGGGACTCTTTGGGTAAACCCAGAAATGGACTCTACCTAAAGAGGTATTATGCTTAAATGATGGGTATGGAGATTTTAGTTAGGTTAGTTTTTTCTTTCTAGCTGGTATGTTTGCTTAGGTTAGACAGTGCGCTTAGTTTAGAGAGTGTGTTTTTCGTCGTTATTCTGGCTTATCTTGGTTTTACTCTTGATATTGCAGATGTCGACGCCTCTCCAAACGTACATTGGATTTGCTGATGGTGCTTGTCGTAGTACACAGAATATCTCTTCCGCAGCTTGGGTTATCTATTCGCCCTCTGATGAGTTAGTTTCTATGCATGGGGTGAGCCTCGGTCAAACAACAAACAACATTGCAGAATACAGTGCAGTGATTGAGTTATTATCTGAATCTATTTCATTTGGGATTCGGAGTTTGATAGTGAGGTTAGATTCTGAACTCGTTGTATTACAGCTTAATAGAGTCTATGCCATTAGAAATCCAGTGTTATTAAGATTTTTTTTGAGGGTGCATCTCTTGGAACGTGAGTTTGATTAGATTGAATATCAGCATATTCCAAGGTCTTTAAACACATTAGCAGATGCAATTGCATCTCGAATGTTAAATAGATATTTGCAATAATCATAAATGTAAATTTACAAACATTTCATCACACATGTTTAACAAAATAAGCCGGTAATAATGATATATATAGATAGAAGTGTGTCAAAAAATATACATCGTCTTCGATCATAGGTTCAAAACACCTTATGATCGGCAAAAATGATAAGTACAAAAAACCAAAATGTCACATGTGTCTACAAAGTGACCATCCAATCACTGGTGATGCTCCCTATACGACACCACTGCACGGGCCACTCTACACAAAAACCTCCTAAAAGGTCCCGGGACTGCGACTACATAGCGCTGAAGTCTGATAGGAATATCATCTATAGTAGTCTCTGGTATATCCGCCGTCAGACGCTCTAGATCCTGCTCCAACTCAGCTAGTGTCTTTGCAGCCACGTCCTGTGGGGCCGGTGCCGGTGCAGCTGGATGTCTCCTCTCAAAATCTCGGAGATTGGCTGGACGCCGTGGGCCTACATCTGCATTTTGAACATTTTTACTGTTAGTTTGAGACGATATATATAAAAAACAAAAAAAAATAGATAATTTAAAAACTTGTGAAAAATGAAGTACCTCTGTCGTCCCATTGTTCTCCCTGTGGAAGAACCATGTTCGGATCATTCCGAAAATCCATTCCGGCATAAGGAAAATCCTGGATCGCAAAGACCTGGGTCTCCAACCAGTGAAAGTAACCGTTAGGAAATCGGACAACTGCCGCTCCCTCATCAGGATGCTGGGCCATTACCGCAACCCACCTCGTCAACTTAGGCTCCCAAGGAGGCCCAACTGGAACAGTAAGTTGCTAGGGGATCAGCATTGGAACTCTCTCTAGGGCAAAGCTCACAACTAAAGGCCCATATCCAAAGGTCTTCAATTTTCCATTCTTTGCCCTAGTCAGTTGGCCTTTCATATTGGCCAGCACAACATCGTACCAGTTGAAAATGGTGCCTCGGAAGCAATCTATAGCCATTCGCATTTGGGAACCAGTGGCTATGTGCAAAGCCGCTGCACCGCAGAGTCTGGTAACTGTAAAGGCAATTACCATAAGTTCAGGTCGGGATATGTACTTGATTTCTATCCCCTTCTCATGGTTTTGATTGTTGCACCACTCTAGTCGGAGACTAGCAAGGGATTGGCCACCCGGCCTAGTCCCGAATAGAGACAGTTGCTCGCCCCTGATAGGCAAACCAGTGAGAAAATATATGTCGGAGGGCTCTATCTCGAGCTGGTGCTCTCCGATGTAAAATCATTGATCCTGAATGTTCCACCTTTCAACCAGCCACTCTAAAAATGGCACCTGGGCCCTCATGCCAGGTATGGCCCAGTACTTGTAGAGACCGCATGCCTTTAAAGCATCAATGGAAGGTTGATGACCTATTGCGGCCAAATCAACATCTTCGTGTTCTCTTTCGCGCCAATCTAGCATGGTGGGCAATCTACACACCAAACAATATTGATTAGGATTCATTAAATAAAAAATTGATGGTTTATTTTTGAGTTTGGGTTTTCAAAAACCGCTTTGCGCGGAGTACGCACCCTGCGTTCAAAAAACAGAGCGGGGGTACGCAACTATTCTGAAGGTGGGCTGCATACTCCGACCATTTTCCCATATACGAAAATGTCGGGGTACGCAGGTCACCCATGGGGCACCTGCGTACCCTGAAAAGCGGACCCTAAAAACCCCAAACCCTCTAAAAAATCAAACAAAAGCTTAAAATGGAATTCTAAACGGATGAAATTGAAGAGGAGGATGTTGTGAAATACCTGAAAGAGACGGCGCTCGATTCTGACGGTCGGATTCTCCGCAAAGTCCACGGGGAGTTTCTTGTCAAAAGCCCTTTTCTCTCCCTCAACAGTAAAATGGTAAAAATTACATGGTAAAAAGTCTTTTTATAGATTTTTTGGATAAATAAATGCTAAAGTTTGTTTATTTTTCACCATGAAAGGATATTTTTCAATGTATTTTTGCCCATCTCAAACAGGTATGAGTAATGTGTTGTTTTTGTGCAGGACAAAGGGACTTTAGAGTAAATTATCATTTTTCACGAAGCAAACATCAGAGTCATCTTTTAAGCCATTTTCTGACTCCTAAAACATGAAAAGATTGCCGAGCGTTTCTTTTACACTCGTTAAAATGGAATTAAAAGACGGTCCTCTTATAGCCCTTTTCTGACCATAAAAACACGAAAAGATTGCCGGGTTTTTGTCGTTTCAAACTCGATATTGGAAATAAAACGACGTGTCCTTGATCGCTTTTTACTTTTCAGGTCAACGGCACTAAACATGAAAGTACTCCTTGGTCGCAAGATCAAGCGGTTCTCTCAGGTATTATTTTATACTTTTTTCGGGCTTGAGAGACACAAATTTACGAAAAAGTTCACCTTGGAGTCTTCTTTAGTTTTTTCAGACTCTCTAAAATTGAAAAACGCCGAGTTTTTCCTATACTGGACTCGTTAAAATTTCACAGTAAAGGACCTGTTCGATTACAAACAGGAACGGACGACTCCTTCTTAGGGTCCGAATCTAAACTAAGTTGGACTCATCCGAAGGATGAGCTTATAATCAAGCATATGTTATCCTCCTCAAGCTTGTAAAAAATAAAGAGGTACTTGCCAGAAATGGTGGGGGAAAAGAGAGAAGAATGAACCTATTTGTTATCCTTTGTTACAAAAGAACCTTATCACCACTCTTGAACACGGCACTTTTTCATTCACCTGGGTTGGGAAATCCTTTGCCTTAAAGTTGATCAAACCACTTTGAAAGTCTTCAACCGTTTCTGGGTATTAACTTTGGGTCAATCGTCACCAAGCCATCTGTCGTGTCGTTATGTGTTCAAGAGGTCTTTGCAAATAAACCATTCATATGCAAAATACTTGTCATCCATTTTGACCATCCCTGAGTCAGTCCTTACAGCAACATTTCTTCAACTTGAACAATGATTTCGTGTTGCGGGCTTGCCTGCAACGGGTCGCTTTCTATCGACATCAGCATATTATCTAGAAAGATGACTTAGAGATCGTCAGTACCTTGAGGTCTGCATGCATCAATGGCAGGTTTCTCGCCTTTGACGACAGTTTACATCATTGACTTTCGATCAAAGGATTCCGTGACGTGTTCGACATCAACCCATTCATTCACATTTCATGGATTGTACTGGGTACTTTGAGAACCATTGACGTCACTGGTGGTCTCTCTCACACTTGTTAATAGTTTACATCATCGACTGGTAATCAAGTGGTTTCTACTATGTTCGACATCAACTCATTTATTCGCATGGATAGAATCGTACCAATTCGGGAGGTAGAAATGAAGACCCTCGATCTAGTTTCCACCATCCAGGCTGTGAGGAGTTTTGTATTTCATTATCAAGTAGACTAACCATAAACAGATGGCTGCGTCCATACTGTGTCTACAAAGAGTCTATGATTGTAATGTACTGCAAAATCATTCCTGTATCAGAGCAGTAGTTAGGTTGTTAGTTAAAGTTTTCAATCTGAGTATGGGAATGCCTACCTCAGCGATGATATCATCTTATATATGTATTTTGTGTTGAATATTTGCAGGTTCTGACCAGGCTCTCCGCAAGATACTCCTTGAAATGATAAAGTACTTCACCCTTCCTAGATCATATAAAACCCTAATCTACTATAGGCTTCGCACTTTAGAGGGCAATCTATTACACTAAAAAATGTCACCATGACTATTTGCAGTTAGTATGGCTCCATCCACTGTCATACTATCCTCCTTGGCAAGTCTCATGCCTCTGCTCTCCATGTCAAACTCCAAAAAAGAGAGAAAAGTCATTTAAAAGTCAATTATCTCTGGTACGCAGTTTCTCTTAGCCTTACCTGCGTGTACGCAACCCAAGTTCACAACACCTGCATACTTGTATGCTCTGTATGTAAAGGGGTGGGTGCGTACCCCTGTAAAGGTCAAAAGGCGCGAGTTTCATCTTTAAAAAGTTACTTGTGGTCATTTCTAGAGTATTCTAGAAGATGGTTTGACGTGTATGAAGCGCCTCCAGATGGTTCATGCACCCAAAGAAAGAGGAACTTATCCCATGAAGAGGGGAGCTATCCCATTGAAAGAGGGGCTTATCCCATTCATGGTGGAACTAATTAACTTCCTCTAAAGCACTATAAATACAGGCATTGGGCCAGAGGGAGGGGAGGTTGAAAGCTGAACATTCCTAAGGGTAGATGCTGCTGGAATTAGGACTTCCTTGTAGAAGCTTGTGAGGAGAGATTCCCATCCTTTCTTGTTTCATTTGGAAGTGGGTGAGATGATCAGAGTAAAGGAGGACTCTTGTGGACCCTGGGAGGGACCTGCACAACACCAAGGCTCAGGTTGTAATGGTTTCTCTTGTTTCCTATTAATACAAATAAGTCCATTCTTCTCAACAATTTGTTATTTATGAGTTGTTTCATATACTCCTTGGTCTGTATGTTAAATATGTTTTATTTTATGAGATTTTCAGGTGCTATTTAATCGTTTGATTGTTAGTGAATGCAGGTTTCGAAGAGAAGGAGGAGCTCATCCAGATCGACGAAGCTGGACTACTACAACAGCGTTGGGTTACAGGTAGGATCTAAACACTTGATTTCTCATATTGTAAATGCATATTTAGAGAAGGATTGCTCTTAATTGTCTTGTTTGTCACTAGAAAGTCTTAGGCTTCTAGGGAGGTTGGCTTTGTCCGCAAAGTCGACTCTTTCCGTGTGACAGTACTCACTAAAGCTATATGGAGACATTATATGAGGTCATGAAGGCTATTGGAGACTCTGTGTGGGCAGTATAAAGAGTTGTAAATACTCCTTCACGAGAATACTCGCTGTCACTGATGTTGCAGCATGGAGACTACAGTGAAGCTATAAACAGACAGAGCTCAGTAATGAAGAGTTCTGAGAGAAGAACATTACTATCAAATGTGCCTTGACAAGATTGAGTCGGAACCCTTAGGGCTGGTGCCTCAGAATCAAGAAGGATTGGAGTCCTTGGGGCTGGTGCCTCAAAAGTAAGAAGGATTGGAATCCTTGGGGTTGATGCCTCAGAAGTAGAGAGGGTAGGTGTCTTTGGGACTAGTCTCTCAAGAACTGGAAAGGATTGAAGTCCTTGGGGGTTGGTGCTACTAAGTCCAAGATTGTTGCCTTGGCGAAACAGAGTTGGATCTTCTGAGGTTGGAGCCTCACAAAAGCCCAATTTGGTGCTTGGCAACTGACTGCAACCACTTATATATTGTATCTATTTTACTGCAAAGATTATATTAATAAAATCATTTATTCTTGTTGTTCATCTTGTGTTATGAATAGAAATGTTTTAACTGGTAAAACAATATTCGGAAAAAGAAACACTGATTCACCCCCCCTCTCAATATTTCCAACATGGATATAGTGCCTTGACATAAGCTATAATAGGAATATCTATTTCAACACCAACGGATTTTTTGTCATGCATAATGGATCTTACATATGTTCCTAAGGAAAGAAGGTCATCGTTTTTGAACTCAATACTAAACAACTTAATCATCAATTGAATAACTTCAAGTTCAAAGTGTGAGTCATACAATTCCTTCAACTTCTATAAAGCTTAAAAGTCATTTGAAAATGGAAAAATATGTTGATTCACCTTGTCATTTACTGACGCCACAATCAAGGCATAGGCCTTGCTATTCTTGTTTTCCCAAATGGCAAGCTCCTTGTCTTGTGGGCTTCTCAGGTGCATTGTCTCCTACTCCTTCACAAACCCCTTTCAAAAACTCATTGAAAATTAAGGTGTGTTTTATCTTCTAGGACCACTCAAGGTAGCTCTCCTTGCCACTGAGAACTACTACCACTATGAATATTAGTGAATGCATCATATAATCTAGTATAGCCTCAAAAATATTTCAGTGGTTGCGAAAAATTTGATCTATTTGTAATACAATTCAATAGCTATTTTTTCGAAAATTCATTAATATACCTTCATAACATATGTAATTCATAGGGCATACCAACCATTCATGCTTTCAGCCTTGAAAAAAAAAATATAATCCTCATATATTGTATTCCACAGCCTCTCCTTTTTTATTTTAAAAACTCATATATATATATATATATATATATATATATATATATATATATATATATATAAGAATCATATTCAATTATTAAAGCTATTCTTCACTATTCAAAGAAACACTTCAAATCAACATTTACACCATTATACAAGAACCAAACAAAGACGTCATATGACCTTCATGTAGTTCACCCAGCATATAAAAAATGGCGATCATGCCCACGATTTTCACAAAATTTTCAACACTGATCTAACTCGGCATTCATGATAAACATTCAATCATATCTTAAAAAATACTCTAGGTTGCATACCTCAATCCATGTCATCTCGTAGTGTTCACCACAGTCTTCACAACATTAAATTTAGGCAACGTTCACCACGGTCTTCACAGCGTTCAATTTAGGTAGCATTCCACATTATTCACGGCAGTTTCACAACGGATCTCAGCAGAATTTCAAAAATTCCATCTTCCAGCGCAACCTTCAAATATACTCATGATTTTGATGCAAAGAAAGAAAAGCCCAAGCACCATTCAAGGCTCAAGCTCTTTCCCTTGTGTGATTGTGGAATTTCAACATTGTCTGTCTGCAAGGGACTAACGTAATCAGGAGTTGAACACACTACAACTTGTTCAACGCACAACAAGAAGTTTTCATTCAATGCATAATAGCAGGTATTTATACACGACATTTAGTTGAACATACAACCAACACATCATACATTCAACGCACAGTTCTAAATTGTTCAACGTCGAGCCAATATACCACCCTCAATGCACAAGATATTAAATGTGTCCAGGCAGGTTAGACCAACATTCAGAGGGAGAGCCAGCAAGGAGGATTGAAAAAATCAAATGTGAAGGTCTGAGACAGAGAATCGACAGAACATTCAGTGCACAACCGAGGGAATCAAAGATAGGTTTTCTGTCAAGGGAGAGAGGAGTTAGAGAGAGGAGTTACAACGAGTGGAAAATTAAAAATAGCGATTGGCTCTTATACCATGTCAGGTTAAGAGGTAACTCCACTAATTGAATTATGCTTTGCATTAAGATGATATATATATATATATATATATATATATGGAGACAGAGAATATTGGAATTCATCTCCCAATGTCTCTTCACCTTCCAATTCTCTTTATTTTTCTATTTATAATATTTACATGGATTTACCTAATCCCTTATTCTTAATCCAAGTGAATAAACTATTGAATTTATCAATGTCAGTCACCCTTAGTTCATGTAGAAAATCCCCAAAGATTTGAGCCTCAGGTTCAAACCTCTTAATTCCTCGCTTCTTCTTCTCTAAGGATTTAATGATATTAAAGTCTCTACAACAGTTCAGAAGTCATGTTACTGGATACCTCCTATTTTATGCATATTGGACAAAAAATACACCGTATCGACTGAGAGATGTAGGCCATATACTTTTGTTAGTCACACTAACTCCTTGCTTCCTAAATAGTGAAATCTTCCCAATAGGATGGTGGAGCAAGTAATCTAATCCAGAATATAAATCTAAAGCATTTTTTAGAGAATGAAAAGTCTCCCAACACTCCCTCTTGCATCCATAGCCATTGTCTCACATCCCTACCGACACCATCCCGTGATATATTGAACATTCTCACTAGATATTTTTTTCTCCTATAACATGGAAATTCTAATCTTTCATTATTTATTCTCTCCATGAGGTGCCTCTGTTTACCTTAATTATTTGAGGCCACGTATATTCCAAGTGATTATCTTCATTGAGTATAATTTTAAGGGGATGAGAACATCTCTAAAAGCACAACCACTTGCCCTAAATTCACTAAACACTCACCCAAATTTTGAATTGCTTCTCTTGTGCCTCTTCTAACCTTTCTCTTACGTTCCTTACCTCTCTCTTTCTGAGTTTGGATTCCCATTCCCATTCTTTCTGCATCATTCTCCCCACTTCTTACCATACCTTGGTTCCTCCACTAAAATACATATAATAGTATAACTTATTTTGGTCTTCTGGGATGGATTTCAACTCTAGGTGCACCAATTCCTGGATTAGATTCATCATAAGATACACTTTCGAACATATGGTTTTGAAATTATCTTCCAAGGTATTCTCCACCTCCTCAATCATGGATACCTCCCTTCTCTTTGGATTCTTAGTTGGGGTTTCAAGTATTTTTCTCTTGGGAGTAGGATTCCCATATGGAGCCTTCCCTAGTCTCTCTACGACCATAAGGTCTTCTGGTAGCTCGATTTTCTCTTCCGGATTCTCAAGCATAGAAACAGGGTTCTCCATTGGAATATTATTTGGTTATGATTGGGGTAATTGTTGTTTAGGGTCTCTCCACTTACTAACAACTTTATGGAAACCATATATGTTTCCTTGTGGAATTCCTCTTTCATTTTGACCTTCTTGAGTGGAAAATATCTAAATAGATGTTCATTCTTGTGGCAATGATGACACTTGAATGGAATGTGTTTGTAGTCCAGAGGTTGAGTCCAAACTTCATCATCGTAAGAAAGCACTATTAATTTTAGGAGGGGCTAAAAAATGTTCATATATGCACATATTCTCTCTATGAAGTATAACAAGCTCCTTTTTTAGTCCCTGATATATTTACAAAAGTTCTAATACTTCGAGAATATTAGGGTCCCAAAAATCCATCGATCGTGAGAAGCCTCACACTCAAACTAACGCTGCTAGAAATTGTTCCTTCTCTAGATTATAACTTTATTCCGAGAAGCTCATGAACATGCCATATTGGTAAAAAAATAAGGGCCATTTTTGAATACCCTCATCCTGTCTTCTAGATTGGAGAAAGTCACCATGAAAAACCCTTTGGCCCCTAATTTCAGATCTATTTGGTCTTTAGGTTGCCATTAAATTTGTATCCACTTCATCAAGTCTTTTTCAGTTGGCCAAAATTGTTGTGTGTGGAGCATGATTGTTTAGAGGTCTTTGTTTCAGCCGGATGTATAAGTTTGTACACCCCTCCACGCGGGGGGTGTAGGGGGAATGATCCCCCCCGGCTGGGGGGTCCAGGGGCCAGCGGTCCCCCGGCGGGGGCTCTGGGGCAACGCCCCCGAAGCTAAAAACAAATGTAAAATTGCCTTGTAAAATTATAGTAATTTCTAGTCAATCTGGGTCGTTCATTAGGCAGATGATCTGACGGTAGAACTTATGTTTAGTTTAGGGTTTTTTGCCCTAGAAGGCAACCCCTCTCTTTGTATGAGGGCATTGTATTTGAGGCTGAGATATCGATGTGTATTTTGTGAGCGAGAAACTGAGAGGTGAGACTGTGAGAGAAAACAGAGGATATTACAGCAGATTTGTTGTAGGTTGTGTCTCTTCATTTTGCTAGATAATTGAAAGGAAAGACTGGCTGTTCGGGGTGGACGTATCCCAAACTGGGTGAACCACGTATATCTGTGTCTCTCTTGTTTTATGTGTTTTCTGTGTTTATATTTCTGCAATATTTTATGTGTTCCATTGCTCCATATTATATAATTTGCTAACACAAATACCTATAAATTTTCATATGAGAGAGCGATCCTTCATATGTTGGCAATAGCCCTCCAGTTTCTTAGATGGTATCACATACTTTCGGTTTACCACTGCTTCAGTAAACTCCTCATTTTAATGTGATATTTCCATTGAGCTCCAAAAATCAGACCATCTTGATTGCTACCATTACCTCTTTTATATTACTTGGTATGATAAGTGTGAAGCCAAATTCATGCAAGATTCTAGATCCTTCTACACCGCCATTAGTTTCTAGATCTCCATGCAGGATTCTAGATCCTTCTTCAGCCTTTACAAATTTGTAATTTCTCTGGCCAAGGTCCAGGCCTGTTTCATAATGCTAAGTGATTTCTGTTCTCCAGTGATTGTTTTATCTATGTCGCTGTTTATGATTGAGTAATCTTGTTGTTTCTCCATTGTCTGTCTCTGCAATTATTCTTTGTTATTGCCATCTAAGTCTCTGAGTATAAATCTATTGTGTGTGATGTATGCTCTAAACTATCCCATCACAATATTCCTATAGGAGAGGATTTCAACCCTCCTTGTAGAACCACTCATTATCACCAATCAGAATTAGCGAGGAGATAGAGCCGAAAGGAGTTACATCACCTAATCAAGGTATAACTCAAAGGAGTTACATTACCTAATCAATAGATAGTGAACGTAGCGAGAATATATTGTATTCAAAAAAATGTTTGTTGCAAAAAAAACTTAGTAGAACTTCATTTATCATGCATCAAGGGTAACAAAATGACTAACAATATATATAAAAACTTGTTTAAATTATAAAATACATTATAGATAAGCGAAATATTGTCTTTAATTCTAAAATGAACTTTGAGATATTTTATTGTTCTCAATACGCTACTTTTGCCATGATAAATGAATTTGAATGTTAAAAACATTTGCATAAAAACTAAGATTATATTCTTAACAAAACTAAAATCTTCAACTGTATTTTTATCAATACTTCAATGCTAAATCACAGAATTTTGAATAAAACATTTTTTTTAATTAACACAAAGAATAAGAAAGATACGAAATCTAACATTAAGTGCAACCATTCTTTCTTATTAAATTTGAATTATTAAAGACTGTGGCCAATAACATTCGTCACATGTGTCTATGTGATGTCTCCTTTAATATAGTGTGTTGTTGTTCAATCCATTAGGTGGAAATGCGCAACTTGTCTTCAACCAATTGAATTTTGAGAGACATTGAGGTGGTCTAGGGATGCTTTGTCACGAAAACGAAACAAATATTTCTGCGACGACCCTCAGCCATAAGATTCAATTATGTCATAGTCATCCTTTAGATGCAGTCAAAGTACGATCGACATGTTGTGGAAAAAATTGAGAGTAGGCACTTCAGTGGAGCCGTTAGGTGGTCACGCATAATGTACAGTAAAAGTATTGGGCGCATAATAAGAGTTCCAAGAATCTTCACATATTATATTGAGCCTACACAAAGTCATCAACACTTGCATCTTGTCGGCGCGCCCGCAATTATATAAATCCACATTCTGTAAATCCACTATTGGAGATGGGCGTATAATAGAAGTTCCCAGCATCTTCACATATTATATTGAGCCTACACAAAGTCATCAACACTTGCCCGAATCTGAATATTTCAGGAATCTGCAATTGACTTAAGCTCATCGCTCGCGGCTATCCTTAAGTCGATTGCAGATTCCCGGAATATTCGGGAATCCGATAGACATGAGCACGGTCAATTTTTTTATTGCGCCTATGTCTTTCGGATTCCTGAATATTCCAGGAATATGCAATCGACTCAACTCACCGCCCGCGATTATAGAAATCCACATTCTGTGACGTGGTTAGATATATGTTGGAAAGCAGGATTGCAAAGTGTATATTTTATTTGCTTGTGGATGATAAGAATAAATCGGTGGTTCATTCTGTCGGGCTTCATGACATTCCTCGTAATTTTCTTCCAACCAGAAACTAGTGCCACCATTCTATGATGATTATGAAATTCAGACTTTGACCTAGAAAAGCCATGGTCAAGCAACAACATTTCTTTTTGTAAATAAAAAATTTCATATCTTTGCCTTTAACACGGAGCATTCGAGAATCTTTGAAGTGGGATACCGAGGCGTTGGCCAATAAAACAAAACCAAATCCTGTAAAAACCAACTTTTCCTCTTCCAGGTAATCAAAGTCATGCTAGTCATGGCACAAGGTTAATTAGATGCTTAATAAAATACGAATATAAATAAAGAATGCACTCTATTCGTCTTAATTATGTTGAAAATGTAATTTCAACGCAGCCAGACCACTGCCAGAAAACGTTCAGCCAACCAGCCGGAAAGCTCTCGGGTTGATTTCAGGCAAAGGTACTTTTCCGATGTTTGAACCCGAGAAATTTTGGTGATGACACGTGGTTCAGCCCTGACGTAACGCAACGTAAGAATCTCGGGGGTTAATGTTCAGCACTTGTTGGCCTTCCGATATCATTATCCGCCGTTCGATCTGCTCCACTCCTTTTAGCCGTTGATTGATTAAACCTGCACACGGGCCTGCATCAAATTAAATGTTGCGTGGAGTGAAAGAGTTTTTGGTTGACCGCCGTGGAAGAATAGTCCTGAAATTTAATGCTGCTACATAGTTTTAGGTGGATATCATAAATATGGTTATGGGCACATTTTAACATATATTTTTAATATACTTTTTATACGGCATGTATTAAAACCAAAAATCGTATGTAATAAGTTAGTTTTTTTTTGTGTTGACTTTTTTTTATCGTGTATGGCACACGGGAGAAAATATGAAAGATGTGTTCACTGCAGCGAAAAATATGATGGCGCAGTAAAAAGGAAAAACACACAGCAGTGTGTAAAAACAGATAAGAACCAGGTGATGTAATTTTTGGAATAGCGAAAAACCATGTGTGGTTTTGCACAGCAGTGCATAAAGAAAATGGTTGAGCGAATTTTGTAAGCCTGTGTAAGTTTTGCTTTTACAGCAGTATGTAAAATTGTTTTACACCAGTAAATGTGAATGGAGGTTTTACAGCAGTAAATGTTAATGGGAATTTTTCCAGTAGTGTAAATTCTCATATGAAGACAGAGTGAATGTTTTTTTTGTTTTAATGAATAGAAATATTTTATGGTGAAATACTCTGTTCCTCAGTGAAATATTTTTTTTAAGTCTTCCTGTGCATAAAAGATCCTGGAGTCAAAGAACAGAGACAATCTGTTCCTCAGTGAAATATTTTTTTTAAGTCTTCCTGTGCATAAAAGATCCTGGAGTCAAAGAACAGAGCATTGTCTCTGTGTTTAGTTTGAATTTTGGTTTTGGTATTTTCCCCATTTAAAAATACCCAACAGTGGTATCAGAGCAGGCTTAGGCTCTTTAAAGAAGTTAAAGAAGCTGAAGGGAGAAGGTTTGTAGCTGCAGCAAAACTTCTCAGGCAGACAGAAGACTCAGACAACAAAGGGTTCAGGTATTTCTCAAAGATTTTTCTTTGTGTTGCTGCTGAAAGAAACAGTCAGTTTTTTTTAAATACACAGTCAAGGAATGGCGAGCACAAGCACTGGTATGGGTTTGTTTAACACCCAGCTCCCACAGTTTAATGGGAAGAACTATGACTATTGGGCAATAACCATGACAGCCCTGTTTGCCTCTCAAGACTTATGGGAAATAGTTGAGGAAGGTTTTGAAGAACCAGCAGATGAAACTGAGTTCAATGCACTAACTCAGGGAGAGAGAGATCAGCTGAAGAGCAATAGAAAGAAGGATTCAAAAGCCCATATGTTGTTGTATCTAGCAGTAGACCAGAGTGTGTTTCCAAGGTTAGCAGCAGCTACGACAGCAAATGAAGCATGGCAAACCCTCAAGACAGCTTATCAAGGCATGGAGAGAGTGAAGACAGCAAAACTACAATTGCTGAGAAAGGACTTTGAGAATCTGTGCATGAAGGAGTCAGATAACATTGACTCATTCTTCACTCATTTGATTGGTGTAATCACACAAATGAGAACTCATGGAGAAACCATTGAAGATAGAAGGATTGTGGAGAAAATATTGAGGGTCTTACCCTCAAAGTTTGATGCCATAGTCACCACCATCGAAGAGACAAAGGATCTCTCAAGTTATTCAGTTGATGAGCTACATGCATCACTGATAACACATGAGCAGAGGTTGAGTAGGAATGAAAACTCATCTCTTGAGCAAGCCTTCAAGACCCAGATGTCCTTTGGAAGAGGAAGAGGTCAAGGAAGAGGAAACCGAAGAGGAAGAGGCAGAAGCCAGAACAGAGGTGGTAGGAACAGCCCAGCAAATGCACAAGGAAGAGGCAGCAATCCAAATCAGAACCAAGGCCAAGGCAGCAGCCAACAAGGAGGACAGTATCATGCTCAAGGACAAAGGTATGATAAATCTAATGTTCAATGCTATTATTGCAAAAAGTATGGACATTATGCAAGTGATTGTAGAAAGAAACAGCATGATATGAACAGTAGACAAAATGCAAATGTTACAAGAGAAAACAGCAGTCAAAATAATGTCCTGTTAGCTTGTAACATGGCTGAAACACATAGTGAAGACATATGGTTTTTAGACTCAGGTTGCAGCAACCATATGACAGGGAACATAGCCCTCTTTTCAGCCTTAAATCAGAATTTGAAATCAGAGGTCACACTAGGAACTGATAGTAAAGTGTCTGTTATGGGAAAAGGGGAGGTAAAAATTTTTACAAAACAAGGAGAAAGGAAAACCATAGCAGATGTCTACTATGTCCCCGGAATGAGATGTAATCTATTGAGTGTTGGACAGCTTATCCAAAAGGGTTACAATGTTTACTTTGTAAATGATGTGTGCACGATCATGGATATACCACCCAGCAAAAGATGCATTGCTGAAGTGAAGATGACAAGGAACAGGATGTTCCCTCTCCGGATCAGGGCAGACTTGAAGAACAAGAAGGAAATGGCAGCAGTCACCCAAGAGGCCTTCCAAAGCGTGCCAAAGGATGAGAACTGGTTATGGCACTTGAGATTTGGACATCTCAATTTTGGAGGTCTAAATTTGTTGAGTAGGAAAGGAATGGTAAAGGGATTACCATTGATAGAGAAGCCGGACAGCCTTTGTGAAGGTTGTATATTGGGAAAACAACATAGAGAAAGTTTTCCATCAGGGAAGAGCATAAGGGCAAAGACACCCTTAGAGATTATCCACTCAGATTTGTGTGGACCAATGCAAGCTCCATCATTAGCTGGCAGCCTATATTTCTTGACATTCATTGATGATTTTACAAGAAAGACTTGGATATATTTCCTCAAGAACAAAAGTGAAGTCTTTGAGAAATTCCAAAATTTCAAAGCACTTGTGGAGAACCAAAGCGGGCTGCAGATAAAAGTATTGAGAACTGATAGAGGAGGTGAGTATATCTCAAATGAATTCCTAAAGTTTTGTAGAGAAAATGGAATTCATAAACAGTTTACAGCAAGGTACACTCCGCAGCAAAATGGAGTTGCTGAAAGGAAGAACAGGACCATCATGGAGATGGCAAGGAGCATGTTGAAGGCAAAGCATTTGCCAAATGAGTATTGGGCTGAAGCTGTACATTGTGCAGTTTATATATTGAACAGGTGTCCTACAAAAGCAGTCATGAACAAAGTGCCAGAAGAGGCATGGAGTGGGAGAAAGCAAGGAGTCACCCACATGAGAGTTTTTGGGTGTGTGGCCTATGCACACATTCCGGATCAGCTAAGGAGGAAGTTGGACAGCAAAGGGGAGAAAGGCATCTTCATTGGATACAGTGATGAATCCAAAGCCTACAGGCTGTACGTTCCATCTACCAAGAAGTTCTTTGTCAGCAGGGATGTTCAATTCATTGAAGAGGAAGCTTGGGATGGAAGCATAGAGAAAACAGTGAATGTCAAGAACCGTTTGTCTCATGATGAAGATGAAGAGGAGGTGGCTGAAATGCATCCCCAAACAGCAGCGCCAACACAAGGACAGCAAGGGACACCACTGAGGATAAATGAGAGTGCTTCTCCAAGCACACCACAAGGAGGAAATTCAAGTGCATCTTCAAGCACTTGCACACCAAGTGAACGAGGTAAGAAGTTTAGAAATCTAAGTGACATTTATGATGAAGGAATGAATTCCTTATTTGCCTTGTACTGTCATGTTGATGATCCTATTCATTTCGAGGATGCAATTAAAGATAGGAAATGGATAGAAGCTATGGATGAGGAGATGAATGCCATAGAGAGAAACAAAACATGGGATTTGGTTGAGTTACCAAAAGGCAAAGAAGTCATTGGTGTGAAATGGGTCTACAAGACCAAGAGCAATGCTGAAGGCAAGATAGAAAGGCACAAGGCAAGGCTGGTTGTCAAAGGGTACAAGCAGCAGTATGGGAGAGATTATGAGGAGACTTTCGCACCGGTTGCAAGGATGGAAACCGTGAGAGCAGTGCTGTCCATAGCAGCTCAAAACAAATGGAAAGTCTACCAAATGGATGTGAAATCAGCATTCCTAAATGGAGTGTTAATGGAAGAGGTCTATGTGGAATAGCCTCTCGGATATGAGAAGAAAGGTGAAGAGCACAAAGTGTGCAAATTGAAGAAAGCTCTTTATGGGCTGAAGCAAGCGCCAAGAGCATGGTACAACAGGATAGATTCATATCTATTGGATAATGAATTTGACAAATGTGAAGGAGAACCCACAGTCTACATCAAGGAAAAAGATGGTAAAATTTTAATTGTTGTTTTGTATGTTGATGATGTGATTTTCACAGGTAATGATGATCAGCTCATTAAAAATTTTAAATCAGTCATGAAGGATGAATTTGAAATGACTGACATGGGTTTCTTGAGATACTTCTTAGGCATAGAAGTAGATCAAAATGAAAAAGGAATTTTTATATCTCAAGCAAGATATGTAAATCAAGTTTTGGGCAGATTTAACATGCAAGAGTGCAAGGCAGCCATCACTCCCACAGTAATGGGATTAAAGCTCAGCAGAGAGGACAGCAGCAAGGATTTTGATCCTAGCTTGTATAAAAGTATTGTAGGCAGCCTTATGTATTTAACAGCTACTAGGCCTGATTTAATGTATGCTGTTAGTTTAATTTCCAGATTTATGGAGAGGCCAAAGGAGGCACATTGGCAGGCAGCAAAGAGAATTTTGAGGTATGTCAAAGGCACCAAAATGTTTGGAATTTTATATCATGCCTCAGAACATTCAGATTTGGTTGGATACACAGACAGCGATTGGGCTGGAAGTGTAGATGATCGGAAGAGCACTTCCGGTTATGTTTTTAATATGGGTTCAGGAGTCATTTCATGGGCTTCTAAGAAGCAGTCCATTGTAGCATTGTCTACAGCAGAGGCTGAATATGTGGCAGCTACAGCAGCAGCATGTCAAGGAGTTTGGATGAGAAGAATGTTGAGAAGCTTAGGCCAAGAGCAGGCAAAAGCGACAGTGATCTTTTGTGACAATAGCTCTGCTATTGCATTGTCAAAGAATTCAGTGTTTCATAAGAGAACGAAACACATTGATACAAGGTTTCACTACATCAGAGAATTGGTGAACAATGGAGAAATTGTCCTAGAACATTGCAGGACTCAAGAACAGGTTGCAGACATCTTGACAAAGCCACTTGATCAGAAGAGCTTTGAATTTTTGAGAAAGTGTCTGGGTATGACTGAATGCCCAGCTGTTGAAATTAAAGGGGAGTGTTGAAAATGTAATTTCAACGCAGCCAGACCACTGCCAGAAAACGTTCAGCCAACCAGCCGGAAAGCTCTCGGGTTGATTTCAGGCAAAGGTACTTTTCCGATGTTTGAACCCGAGAAATTTTGGTGATGACACGTGGTTCAGCCCTGACGTAACGCAACGTAAGAATCTCGGGGGTTAATGTTCAGCACTTGTTGGCCTTCCGATATCATTATCCGTCGTTCGATCTGCTCCACTCCTTTTAGCCGTTGATTGATTAAACCTGCACACGGGCCTGCATCAAATTAAATGTTGCGTGGAGTGAAAGAGTTTTTGGTTGACCGCCGTGGAAGAATAGTCCTGAAATTTAATGCTGCTACATAGTTTTAGGTGGATATCATAAATATGGTTATGGGCACATTTTAACATATATTTTTTATATACTTTTTATACGGCATGTATTAAAACCAAAAATCGTATGTAATAAGTTAGCTTTTTTTTGTGTTGACTTTTTTTTATCGTGTATGGCACACGGGAGAAAATATGAAAGATGTGTTCACTGCAGCGAAAAATATGATGGCGCAGTAAAAAGGAAAAACACACAGCAGTGTGTAAAAACAGATAAGAACCAGGTGATGTAATTTTTGGAATAGCGAAAAACCATGTGTGGTTTTGCACAGCAGTGCATAAAGAGAATGGTTGAGCGAATTTTGTAAGCCTGTGTAAGTTTTGCTTTTACAGCAGTATGTAAAATTGTTTTACACCAGTAAATGTGAATGGAGGTTTTACAGCAGTAAATGTTAATGGGAATTTTTCTAGCAGTGTAAATTCTCATATGAAGACAGAGTGAATGTTTTTTTTGTTTTAATGAATAGAAATATTTTATGGTGAAATACTCTGTTCCTCAGTGAAATATTTTTTTTAAGTCTTCCTGTGCATAAAAGAGCCTGGAGTCAAAGAACAGAGCATTGTCTCTGTGTTTAGTTTGAATTTTGGTTTTGGTATTTTCCCCATTTAAAAATACCCAACAAATTAGATGCTTAATAAAATACGACTATAAAAAAAGAACGCACCCTATTCGTCCTTACATTGTAAAAATCCAGTGAACAGAAGATTAAGCACTAGAGCAGTTTATTAGTTCAGATTGGAGGCATTCGCATACTTGAAGAATAATATGCTTTCTATTTTAATATGTTATGTGTTATCATTTGTGTTGGGGGCGAACAATAAGAGGTGGATTTGTTGATAATTTGCATTTGTTGGGGCTAACAATAGCCCCAAATTGTGTTATGCTGCATATGCATCAAAGTTGCTATAGCTTAGCAAATATGTTTAGTTTAGCAATAAGAGTGTCCAGTTGTGTTATGTTGCATATGCGTTAAAGTTACTCGTAACTTTGTAAATGAATACAGATGTCACTTTTAGCAATGAGTGTCAAGTCGTATATTACACATGCATCAAAGTTACTAGTCACATTTTATTTTCAAATGTAGATTTAAATGTCTAATAAATATGAAATCAAGTGACTTTTATCTTAATTTTAAATTTAAATTAATTATTATTTTTATTATAAATTTACATTAATTTTATCTTATATATTTTTTAAATACTTAGATTTACACTTGAGATAAAATTGTTTTTTTGAAAGAAAATGTAAAATATAGCTACTAACAGCCCAAAGATCATCAATACCAAATATTTCACATTCAGAACTTAATATGTTGTTTAAGATGACATACCTTGACTAACAGCGGAAGATGTAATGGCTGCCATCTTCTGTCTTCTGTCTTCTATCTTCTTCTCAGAATTCGGTTTCTCTCCTCTTGCCCTCACTTCCTTATGTGTTTCTTGATGGAGAAGAATACAACTCTTGTGTGGGAGAGAGAGGACCCAATCCTTTATATATTATTTAACTCTAATCTGGTACGTCCATCATATACCAATTCAACGCTTAAGATCTAATGCTTTAGATTAGAAACTGCTTTAAGATAAGATCTAAATGCTTTAAGATTAGATCGGGTCACATTAAGATTAGAAACTGCTTTAACGTTAAAAGCATTTGCTGTTTCCAATAGCAGATTTCTAACATTCTCCCACTTGACCCGACTATTCATAATATTAAGTGTTGAACATCATACCATGATAAATTGCTGAGAGTTATGGCGGTTGTGCACTATTAATTCAATGCATTCCCTTCCATATACTACAATACCAGCAATCCATCAATTCATACTCATAATTTATATAAAACAGCATAATGGTCCACATAATGTCTTATATCATAATGATTAAACATAATATCTTTATAAGACTCTTTCTTGTTTAAAATTACATAAAATACGTACTACTACATTAAAACAAGAGACACATAATTGTATATCAGAAACACATAAAAGAGCTCAGAATGTCACACATCAATTATTATTAATACAACCAAGACCCATTCTTTGAACATGTTCATTAAATTGTTTTGGTTGTAACCCTTTCGTCAAAGGGTCTGCAATCATAAGTTCTGTCCTGATGTGCATGATTGACACTCTTTGTTTCTGAACCTCATCTTTCACAACAAGATACTTCAGTTCTATATGTTTGGCACCTTTAGAGTACTTGTCATTCTTTGAGAAAAATATTGTTGCAGAGTTATCACAATAAATTTTCAGCGGCTTGCTAATGGTGTCGACAACTGCAAGTCCTGAAATAAAGTTCCGCAACCATAATGCATGAATTGTGGCTTCAAAACATGCCACAAATTCTGCCTCCATAGTGGATGAAGCAACGATAGTCTGTTTCGCACTTTTCCATGATATGGTGCCTTGAGCAAACATAAACAGGTAACCAAAAGTCGATTTTCTAGTATCGATGCATCCAGCAAAATCTGAATCGCTATATCCAATCACCTCTGATTCATTGGATCTTCTATACATGAGCATGTAATCTTTCGTGCCTTGTAAGTACCTCAAAACTTTCTTTGCAGCTTGCCAATGTTCCCTTCCTGGATTACTTTGATACCTCCCTAACATACCGACCGCAAAGCTGATATCCGGTCTAGTACAGGTTTGAGCATACATTAGGCTACCAACAACAGATGCGTATGGAATTGATTCCATTTCCTTTCATTCAACATCATTCTTAGGACATTGCATGAGATTGAATTTATCACCTTTCTGTATAGGAACTGTTCTAGGTGAACACTTACTCATTCCAAATCTCTCTAGAATCCTTTCGACATATCCTTTTGAGACAATCCCAATATTCCTTGTGATCAATCACGGAATATTTCTATTCCAATCACATAGGATGCCTCTCCCATATCTTTCATTTCAAAGTTCGTTGAGAGAAATTCCTTAGTCTCATGCAATATACTTAAATTATTTGCAGCAAGCAAGATGTCATCAACATAAAGGACCAGAAAAATAAACTTGCTCCCACTGATCTTTTGGTATATACAGTGATCAACCGTATTTTCCTTAAAACCAAAAGATGTAATAATGGTATTGAACTTAATATACCATTGTCGGGATGCTTGTTTAAGCCCATATATTGACTTCTTAAGTTTACACACCAATTGTTCTTTACCTTCTACAGAAAAACCCTCAGGTTGATCCATATAAACATCCTCATCAAGATCTCCATTCAGAAAGGTTGTTTTCACATCCATTTGATGCAACTCCAAATCATAATGAGCTACTAATGCCATTATTATTCTTAGTGAGTCCTTTTTCGAAACAGGAGAAAATGTCTCCTTGTAATCAACACCATCTTTCTGAGTGTAACCCTTAGCAACAAGTCTAGCTTTATACCGTTCGATATTACCACTAGAGTCGTGTTTGGTTTTAAAAACCCATTTGCATCCGACTCTTTTACAACCATGTGGTAACTCAACGAGATCCCAAACTTCATTATGTTGCATGGATTTCATTTCTTCTTTCATGGCATTAATCCATTCCTTTGACTCTTTACTTTCTACAGCATGTGAAAACGAAACTGGATCCTTATTGATTCCAATATCATAATCTGATTCTTGCATATAAACCACATAATCATCAGAAATAGCTGACCTACGATTTCTTTGAGGTCTTCTTAATGCTACTTGTTGTGGTTCATGCATATCAGCATTATGTAAGTCATTTCCTTCAGGAAGTACTTCTTCATTTATATGTTGTTCATTATCATCATGCTGTTCTACAACAGCTGGAACAACATTTGGAGTAATAGTAGATGGAGGAACTATTCTAGGCAATGTAACATTTACCCTTGTTTCCTTTATTTCTACTATTTCTCTTCTAGTACTCCCACTGACTTCACCATTCTCAATGAATCTTGCATTACCAGTTTCTACAATTCTTGGATTATGATTAGGACAGTAAAACACATACCCTTTAGATTTCTCAGGGTAACCTAAAAAATACCCACTGATCGTTCGAGAATCTAATTTCTTTTCATGTGGATTATAAATTCTCGCTTCCGCTGGACAACCCCAAACATGCAGGTGTCTTAAGCTAGGTTTCCTGTTAGTCCATAACTCAAAAGGAGTCTTTTGAACAGCTTTACTAGGAACCCTATTCAACAAATAGTTAGCGGTTTTGAGAGCATACGACCACAAATTCTTAGGTAGTGTAGAATCTGACATCATACTCCTAATCATATCCATTAACGTCCTATTGCGCCTTTCTGCTACACCATTTTGCTGTGGTGTACCTGGCATTGTGTATTGCGCACATATGCCATGACTTTCGAGGAATTTTGCAAATGGACCTGGACACTGGCCTGACTCATTATATTTACCATAATATTCACCACCTCTATCAGACCTTATGATTTTCACCTTTTTATCTAATTGCCTCTCAACTTCCTTTACAAACGTCTCAAGGACATTCACAGATTGAGATTTTTCATGAAGCAAATAGACATAACCATAACGGGAAAAATCGTCAATGAAAGTGATGAAATACTTTTCTCCATTAAAGGCTGGAGTGTCCATAGGTCCGCAAATATCAGTGTGTATTATTTCAAGAAGCTGGCTGCTTCTAGTGGCTCCTTTCTTATTATGTTTGGTTTGTTTACCTTTAATACAATCCACACATAATTCTAGATCACTAAAGTCCAAATTTGACAAAATTTCATTACTTACTAATCTCATCATTCTTTCTTTGGATATATGACCTAGTCGTTTATGCCACAAGAAAGCAGAATTTTCATTCAACCTGCTACGTTTACATCCAACATTATTTACTACATTCAACAAGGAATTCGCATAAGTGTCATTCAGTTTCAATTTATATAAACCATCAATTAGAATACCAGAACCAACATTATCAGTATTCTTATATAAATCAAAACAACCAGATCCAATCATACATCTAAAACCAGAAATATCCAATTTACTTGCGGAAATAAGGTTTCTAGATAATGAAGGTACATAAAGGGTACTGTATAAGTCTAGTACATATCCACTTTCTAGAATTAGACAATAAGTCCCAATGCCTTCAATTGAAGATTTCATTCCGTTTCCCATAAAGAGAAAAAGATCTTCATTTGGATTTATGGTTCGGATCGTAAGAAATCCCTGCATATTGTTGGAAACATGAGTTGTAGCACCAGTATCAAGCCACCATGTATTAATAGGAACTTCAACTAAATTTGATTCAAAACATACGAAAGATAGATAACCTGCAAATCAAAAATGAAATAACTATAAGCTCATAACTAACGCGATTCAGATGTAGACATAATAGTATAATATAGCACTCCTTTGGGTAGATACTATCTTATACTTAACATAATTAAATACCAAAACATAAGTAGGTAATAAATATATTCAATTAAATAGAACTGACATCTTTGGATGATCAATATTTATTTAATCAAAATATCTATCAAACCTCATCATGTCAACTAGTTATAGAACAAGACTTTCCTTTGGGTAAGTTCTCAGGTTCTATCATTAGTGACGCCAGTTTTTAATTGGTATTATTATAACTGGAAATTTCTATCAATAATAATTATGTCACTTATGCACTAAATGATTATTCTGATTTTGACCACTTTGGTGATTAACAAAATCATAAATCTCATGTGCATAAATAATTTATAACACATACCTTATGCAAAACAACATTCTGATTTTGACCACTTTGGTGATTAAAAAAATCATAAATCTCATGTGCATAAATAATTTATAACACACACCTTATGCAAAACAATCAGTCATAGAGCAATTACTTTTATGCCCAAATTTCAAACGTCAATCGAAACTGTAACTTTCCTACAAGAGTTCTACTCAACTTTTGCAAGCGAGAAAATTTTAGTAATGAACAGGCCACGCCTCCCAGTCATACGACGTACACAGTTGCCCTGTGATCCCCTTTATCAAAATGTTTCTGACCAATCCCATATCTCAGGTCTAATCCCATATTGGAAAGCTTCTAAAAAGCGTGCAAAGAGTGTCAATTCTGAAGCTTTACCGTATAGGCATCGTATACGATTCGGACGTTTCGTATTTGGATTTTCGCCCTTTGTCCACGCAAAGATTCAGCGTTTCAATTTCAATTGGGCGTTACATTTTAAAATTGGAATCGACACGGTTTGTTTCAAAGCCATCACAATAATATTAATCATAAACCAAGAATAGCATCCATGACATGCGTGAAGAGTAACATGTAAAGAAACCCAAAATTATTTTATTTAGGAGGGAAGATCCTAGAAGCTTATGACATAACTTTCGAAACAAGCATATACTGATCAGTCATTGTGGCTTTCGAGCATTCACCAAACAATAATGAAGGAAATGGAGTATGGGGTTTTATGTGCATGCAGCTTTAATGGAACCGGACAGGGTATACAGCGAAGTGAACCACAGGAACGGCTAGCCATCGGGATCCATAATTTTGTGGGATTTGGAGTCGTATTTTAATACGCGCCCCTATTGTTCTTATAATAATTATAGCGATGACCTTGATTTGTATAAGTGCCAGTCGTAAGTCTCTTGGTCAAAAGAAAAATTCAACACGTTACAGCCACTAAATAGCGGCCTAATATCTTCGAGAAGTGAAATGGGTTCATTCGAAAACCTAGAGGTAAGCTCTTAACCCCTTTTGTGAAGCATGCACAGGACTTGGTTAACAACGAAAGGATGCAAACAGGGGTCAATAGGCGCATAGTCAAAGGACTCATGAATGCGTGATCATTTCATGAAACCCCCACAGTTTCCCGAAGGCTCAATCACATGAGTAAAGCACAGAACAGATCAATTGCAATCATAGGAAATATTCAGTTATTGATTGTCGCTCTGATACCAAATGTAAAATATAGCTACTAACAGCCCAAAGATCATCAATACCAAATATTTCACATTCAGAACTTAATATGTTGTTTAAAATGACATACCTTGACTAACAGCGGAAGATGTAATGGCTGCCATCTTCTGTCTTCTTCTCAGAATTCGGTTTCTCTCCTCTTGCCCTCACTTCCTTATGTGTTTCTTGATGGAGAAGAATACAACTCTTGTGTGGGAGAGAGAGGACCCAATCCTTTATATATTATTTAACTCTAATCTGGTACGTCCATCATATACCAATTCAACGCTTAAGATCTAATGCTTTAGATTAGAAACTGCTTTAAGATAAGATCTAAATGCTTTAAGATTAGATCGGGTCACATTAAGATTAGAAACTGCTTTAACGTTAAAAGCATTTGTTGTTTCCAATAGCAGATTTCTAACAGAAAAAACCTGAAAGAAAAAACCAAATAGATTATATTAAGAGAATATATAAGATAAATTAAGAGAATATATAAGATTTACACTTGAGATAAATTCATAAATTCAAATCTGAAATACATTTATCCCTCAATAAGGACCACCCCAAACGACATCTCAAATGCAACATCTTGAAGAAATACTTTCTATTCTCTCAACGTTAATGACTATGTTCAAATTAAGAAACTATACTCCACTGACTGTCGTCACATATGAACAGTTGTCATTAAATGAAATGCCTCGTCTTCGAAATTTTTGAAGTGCGAAAAGTAGATTTTTCTTTTTAATTAAAAAAACGATACTAAAAAAATTCCAAGTCATATCCCGCGACTTGCCGTGCAAGTAAAACAGATGTTTTTTTTTTATTGAAACATCATAGACGTAAGAAAAGTCCTTCGTTTTCCTTGTCGCATTGAAAACATAGATAAAAGCCGTCAGCGGCTCAACTAAAATTATTGCAATTTAATGTAAATGTGTTTGAGAAGTATATTTTATGATTTGTCTAAGGTTAAGTAAGATGTGTCATTTTTAAAATAAAATAAGTTGAATATCATAATAATAAATCTATTTTAATAATAAAAATATTTTATTTTCTAAAATATTAATGTTTGAAACATTCACCCTTATAGACAATTCACAAATTATTTTGTTTTAAAAATAATTATAAAAAAAAAAAAGATTTCGAATTCTATTTGAGGTTAGAATAATACATTAGAGAATCTTCCAATATCCCACAGTTACTGGTTCAGATGGAAGGAAGTCAAGTAAGGCATTATGATTCTATACATGAAGTGGTCTGGTGGCATATTAAGCATTACACGTTAATGCAATGGCACTGAAGAAAAGTATGGATTTTGAGTGTGATTCCATTGTTGCGGTGCAGTGAGGATATCATTATTGCAAACGTAGATATAGTCTCTGCAAGATTGTCTTGTCCTCGTGCAAGATGAGGTTGCTTAATCCTCCCTTGGGTATGTTTGTTTTCCTTGGCTTTGCCTTGTTTCTATACCCATCAGCTGCTGTCCAGTACAACTCTTCACTCCATGGAGAAGCCAGAGTCCTGATATCAATAAAAGCATCAATTATTGATCCTAACCATCTGTTAGATAGTTGGAACGTTTCCAATCATATCACCCATTGTTCATGGTCCGGTGTCCAATGTAACCATATAGGCCAAGTAGTAGCTCTAAATCTCTCCTCCATGAATATTTAAGGTCCATTCCCCAGCCATGTCACAACTCTGCGAAACCTGCGCCGGCTCAACGTCTCCAATAACTTCCTCAATGGAAGCCTTCCCTCCAATATATCAAATTTGGAAAACCTGCAGGTCCTGGATGTTTCGAAGAACAGTTTGTCGGGGACATTGCCACCGGATTTGAACCATCTCGTAAAGGTCAGGTATCTAGACTTGGGAGAAAATTACTTCTCAGGCAGCATACCTAGTGAGTATGGGAAGCTGAAAAATATAGAATATCTTGGATTGGATGCAAATAAATTGAGTGGAGAGATACCCAGAGAGCTTGGAAATATGCACAACTTGAAAATACTTTTCTTGGGATACTACAATTCATTCGAGAGTGGGATCCCTCCAGAGCTAGGAAATTTGAGCAAGCTTGTAATTCTCGATCTAGCTAATTGTAGTCTTGTTGGCGCAATTCCTTCTGAGCTTGGCTATCTCAAAAATCTGTCTTATCTGATTTTGTACCTCAATGGCCTCACTGGCCCTATTCCTCCTCAGCTGGGCCATCTCGTAAGTTTAGAATATCTTGATCTCTCTTATAATGATCTGTACGGTGAAATACCCATGGAACTCTCCGAGCTAAAAGAACTCAGATTGTTGAATCTGTTCAAAAATAGACTACATGGCTGTATTCCATCTTTCATTGGGGACTGGCCAAATTTAGAGGTCGTGGGTCTTTGGCAGAACAATTTCACAGGTCTGCTGCCTCAAAAACTGGGCGTAAATGGAAAGCTACTGGAAGTGGATGTTTCTCACAACAAACTGACTGGTTCCATCCCTCCGAATCTATGCATTGGTGGAAAACTCCAGTCATTGATGATATTCAATAATTTATTCATCGGCCCCATTCCTGAGTCTCTCGGCACCTGCAATTCTCTGGATAGGGTCCGCATGGAGCAAAATCGTTTGAATGGTTCGATACCTACGGGCTTGCTATATTTATCCAGGCTTACTATGATTCAATTGCATAACAATTGTCTTAGTGGGAGCATAACAGAGGAAATTAAGAATATATCGTCCATGCTAAAACTGCTGAAAATTTCCAATAATATGCTGAATGGCTCACTTCCTTCCTCTATCGGTAAATTATCTTCTTTGCAGAAACTTTTGATAAGTGGAAATCGATTAACAAGTAATATTCCGCCAGAGATTGGCCGACTGAGGAATATTTTTACAATCGACATGAGTAACAACAGGTTTTCTGGTACGATTCCTAAGGAAATTAGCAAGTGTAATGTTTTGACAGTCATCGATCTTAGCCGGAACGAGTTCGTGGGTCCCATCCCAGTGGAAATGACCAGGATGCTCAATCTAAACTCTCTCAATGTATCCAGAAATCACTTGAATGAGAGCATCCCCCCAGAATTTGAGAACATGCCTAACTTGAGCTCTGTTGATTTTTCTTACAATAACCTTTCGGGTCCTCTTCCAAAGGGTTTGTTCTCCGAATTTGATGCAAGATTTTTTGCAGATAATCAATTCTTATGCGGACCACACTTGCGAACTTGCAGCTCTCGTGTCAATGGATCGCCCGTCCCAGCCCGATCACACATCAAGCTTGGACTTCTGTTAGGACTGTTAGCACCCGGACTTTTCATCTGCTTGCTGGCATTAGCAATTGGGTTGGTCATAATTAAGGCAAAATCCGTCGAAAAAGAAGGCAACGCCAGGTCCTGGAAGATGACAGCCTTCCAAAAATTGAACTTTGGAAGCGATAACATCCTGGAATGTATAAAGGAAGAGAATGTCATGTTGGAATTTTCTGATAAATTCCATAACAGACAGACAAAAATCGCACTATGTTTTTACACAGAAAAACAGAAAAAATTGCTTGCTGGAAACGGTGTTTCAGCAACACAGTTTTTTTTCAGTTGCTGAAACAGGTGTTTCAGCAACGCTGATCGTCGTGTTTCAGCAACGTAAACTTTTGACGTCAAGTAATTTTTGAGTTACGAGGTGTTTCAGCAACGGTGACGATGTAACAGCAACAGGAGAAATTTAACTTGTATTTATCAAAATAAATTAACTGTTACAGATTTGTCTTCCTCATACAGAGGGAATTTCAAAACTTCTATTGCTGAACATCTACTTCAGAAACTCACTAAGGAACGATTCTGTTCCACACAGATGAACATAAAAACAAATTACATTCAAATTTCTGCACTGCTGTGCATTTCACTGTTCTGAAATTATTCTTCTTCCTCTTCACGCTGCTGCGTGCTTTCCTCTGCCCTGTGTGATTCTTCAGCTGCTGCTGCTACTTCTTCTCTGTTGTGTATCACTCAGCTGCTACAGCTACTAACTTACTTTTCAATCCCTGCACTGCTGTGCAAAAAGGGCTTCATTCATGTGAGCTCATGTTGCTGCACATTCTTTCTTAAAAACACAGAAATTACATTTGAGCGCTGCTGCACTACATTACAGAGTTTATAACACTGCTGTGGCTCTACACATATATAGTGCAGGAGGCGGTCATAACTTATCCATCAACCGCCTCAACTTGCCGACAGAGACTTTGCTGCACATAATGAACAAATCTGATCTTTTGCTGTATTTCTTGAGTCGGTTGTGCTGAAACCCAAGACTGATAAATGCTGCGGCTGGCTCGAGGCTGGTACTTTCCTTCTCAGCCATGCTTCCTCTTTAATGCTGTTTGGTGAGCAGTTATGACGCAGAGCCCAGATTTGATCTTCTTCCTGCTTTGGGAACACAAACAGGCAAACGGTGAAAAGACACTTATGGCGGTGGCGTGAATAAGCCGACTCCTTCATAAGTCCTCTATTGCGGCTCGCTGCTGCTGCACGGCAGTTGGAATTAATATTCCAACACTCCCCCTTAATTTCAACTGCTGGGCATTCTGTCGTACCCAAACATTTCCTCTCATAGAGGAATTCACCAACTGCTTCTGATGCAGTTCCACAACCAATTAAAATTGTCTTCCTCTTAATAGAGGGATTTACCTGAGACTGTGCTTAAGAGCACCTTCCTCATAACAGAGGGATTCACCATAACAATGTGCTGAAGAGCACCTTCCTCTTGAGAGAGGGATTCACCAAGGAACGCTGTTGTTCCACAAACCAATTTCTGTTATCTCAGAAAATTACAGTTTCAGCCAGGCTGTTGCTGAAACACACAGTTTCAATCACACAGTTTCAGTCACACAGTCTGTTGCTGAAACACGTGTTTCAGCATCTCGCAAACAGTTGCTGAAACACGCCTGTAGAATGCATTGCTGCTCCAAAACACAGCGAGAGCATCTTCCCAATAGTGCTTAGGCTGCAATATGCTCTACATTGCTATTCATTACAGACTCTGTCTTCTCCTGAAAAACATTACACTGCTATGTGTAAAATTTTCAATACATTTATGCTGCTGCATATTCCATTAAAAAACTTTATCTCAGCAATTCTATCTCAGCACTGCTGTTTCAGCACTCTGTCTTCTCCTTCTTTCCATCACGCTGTTTTGCGCTGCATTCTCCACACAACAAAAAAAAAAAAAAAATTAACACGGGGTGCTGCCTTTTCTTTTTACACCCTTGCTTCACACAATCTTCATCTTCATTTTTTTTATTTTCATAATGCACTGTTGTGCAGTTCCTTTCATTTCTCTGCTGTCACACATTATCATTCACCCATGTGCATTAAAAATCTGTTGTGCCTGTTTTTCTTTATGCATTTCTTTGCATGCTGCATTGCATATGAAGAAAAAAAACATTACATTTTTTACTGCTGTGTATTGTACTCACTCTGCTGTGAGTATGTTCTCTCACATTACATAGAAGGAAACTACCTTCCATTGCTATGCATTTCAATGCATATGCTCCATAACAAAAATTTCCAAACTGCTGTTTTATGTTCTGTCTTCCCACTGCTGTGAGGGTCTTCTTGCTTTGCATATTTTTCTTATCTCGCTGCTGCTCTTTACATTTCAGCGCTGCCATCTTTTCTTGTTTATGCATTTCTGTGCATATTGTATAAACACAAAGCAAAAACATTGCTGATTTCATCACTGCTGCATATTACCTTTTAGAGGGATTAACAAAAAATTTCATTTGCAACTGCTGCGCTGCAATACATCCTCCATCAATAAATGACTGTTAATACAATTCAGCAAACAAACATTACAAGCTCCCCTTTAATGTGTGCTTGTCTTCTTTTAGCAGACTCTTCTCAAAACAAATTTAGATCCACTGGGGAGTTCAAGGGGTTTTCGGATTGCCTTTCCTTCCTTCTCCATACTTGTGTAACTTTCTTCTTTTGCATGGGTCTAGCTTGCATAGGAGCCCATGTCAAGTTACAGTCACGTGCCATATGCCCAATGTTATGACACTTGAAGCATTCAACTTTATTCATGAATAAGAATTCATGATTTCTTCTTGTAAAATTATTTCTTGGAGATTGTCGGGGACCACAACATCTATCTCCATGAAATGCTCTACAGTCTTTTGCCATATGACCAAAGTTTGAACAAGCATAACAATAACCAAAAAATGAACTTTGGTACCTGGGAGATGGAGGTTTCCTTGATGTACTTCTGAAGCCTTGCTGCCTTGAGATCCTTTGATGATAACCATTGTCTTTTGCCTCTTTGACATCAGCTACATTTCTTCTTGGAGCTGGTTTTATGCTTGGAGCAGGATTTCTTCTATTGCAGCCTTCATTTTTCTCCTTGCCTTTGCTGGAACTGGGAGCATCACCTTCTCTTTCTGGCTTCTTCACATCTCCTTTGCTTAAGGCATCCTCATACTTGTTTGAGGGTTCACCTACATACCCAAGTCCTGATTTATCATATGGAGATCTGTGATAGCTGAGCATATCATCCAAGGCTTGAGAGCTCTTCATGATCTTGTTCATCCCTTCAACCTTCTTCCTGAGGAGGACAATCTCTTCTTCTAACTTTTCACATTCATTATTTTTCTTTGCTAGCTGTACCTCAGTTTCTTCCTCGCTACGAGTAGCTTCAGCTGCTACTATTTTAAAGGAGATAATATCAGACTTCATTTTGGAGATTTCTGCTTGACTGCTCTCCATTTTCTTTTCAGCTCCTTTTGCCTGCTTCCTTGCTTCTTGTAGTTCGGACTTAAGGGAGGAGACCTCTACCTTGTACTGTCCAATCTCTTCCACAAGCTTGTTCACTCTCTTGTGTCTTTGTTCAAGTTGACTTGACAAAACATCTGCCTGCTTCTTTACTTCATTCAGCTGATTTTTCATAGACATGACTTCTTCATGATGTTTCTTCTTGCATTGATCAAGCTCCTTCTTGAGCTTGGCAAGCTCTTCATCCCTTTCTTTTACTTGAAGCTTGATGAGGTCAAGCTTTTTATTCTGAGCTTCTATGATGGGTTCTTCTTGACTCATTGTCATGGTCAGTGCTCCCTTTGCATGAAGGTCATGCAGTCTGTCCCATATATCCTTTGCTGATGAATATTTTCCAAGATTCTTCTTCACTGAATCAGGGAGACCATCCAAGATAGTCTTTGCTGCTTGTGCATCATACTCCATGGATTCTTTATCCATATTGTTGTCATCAATCACTGACTCCCAGACTTCAATCCCTTCAAACATTAGGAAAGCCCTCATCTTTATTTCCCATACATCAAAGTTTCCATCAAACTTTGGAACTTCAAATAGAATGTATTCTAATGGGTTGCCTTCTAGTTTAGTAGAGGGGGGAGACACATTTTTAACAGCCCTGGAGGCTTTCTTCTTTGACCTTGCCATTCTTATCTAGGCTTTAAAATCTCTGACTGTGTTTTTAAAATCACTGACTGTTTCTTCAACAACAACACAGAAAATTAATCTGAGAAATACCTGGATTCTTTCTTGGCTGAGTCTTCACACTGCTGGAGAAGTTGCTGCTGCAAGAAATCTTCCTTCAGCTTCTTTGACACTTCAAAGAGCCTGGACTAGCTCTGATACCATGTTGGAATTTTCTGATAAATTCCATAACAGACAGACAAAAATCGCACTCTGTTTTTACACAGAAAAACAGAAAAATTCGCTTGCTGGAAACGGTGTTTCAGCAACACAGTTTTTTTTCAGTTGCTGAAACAGGTGTTTCAGCAACGCTGATCATCATGTTTCAGCAACGTAAACTTTTGACGTCAAGTAATTTTTGAGTTACGAGATGTTTCAGCAACGGTGACGATGTAACAGCAACAGGAGAAATTTAACTTGTATTTATCAAAATAAATTAACTGTTACAGATTTGTCTTCCTCATACAGAGGGAATTTCAAAACTTCTATTGCTGAACATCTACTTCAGAAATTCACTAAGGAAGGATTCTGTTCCACACAGATGAACATAAAAACAAATTACATTCAAATTTCTGCACTGCTGTGCATTTCACTGTTCTGAAATTATTCTTCTTCCTCTTCACGCTGCTGCGTGCTTTCTTCTGCCCTGTGTGATTCTTCAGCTGCTGCTGCTGCTTCTTCTCTGTTGTGTATCACTCTGCTGCTACAGCTACTAACTTACTTTTCAATCCCTGCACTGCTGTGCAAAAAGGGCTTCATTCATGTGAGCTCATGTTGCTGCACATTCTTTCTTAAAAACACAGAAATTACATTTGAGCGCTGCTGCGCTACATTACAGAGTTAATAACACTGCTGTGGCTCTACACATATATAGTGCAGGAGGCGGTCATAACTTATCCATCAACCGCCTCAACTTGCTGACAGAGACTCTGCTGCACATAATGAACAAATCTGATCTTTTGCTGTATTTCTTGAGTCGGTTGTGCTGAAACCCAAGACTGATAAATGCTGCGGCTGGCTCGAGGCTGGTACTTTCCTTCTCAGCCATGCTTCCTCTTTAATGCTGTTTGGTGAGCAGTTATGACGCAGAGCCCAGATTTGATCTTCTTCCTGCTTTGGGAACACAAACAGGCAAACGGTGAAAAGACACTTATGGCGGTGGCGTGAATAAGCCGACTCCTTCATAAGTCCTCTATTGCGGCTCGCTGCTGCTGCACGGCAGTTGGAATTAATATTCCAACATGTCATCGGTAGAGGAGGAGCAGGAGTTGTGTACAGAGGCATAATGCCCAGTGGGGAACAAGTCGCAGTGAAGAAACTTGTGGGGATTGGAAGGGGCTCTTCAAATGATCATGGTTTCTCTGCGGAGATCAAGACTCTGGGAAAAATCCGCCACCGGCACATAGTTAAATTGCTGGCGTTTTGCTCCAACCATGACACTAATCTTCTGGTGTATGAATACATGCCTAATGGAAGCTTGGGTGAGCTACTTCATGGGGAAAATGGCGAACCTCTGGATTGGCATACGAGACACAAAATTGCAGTGGAAGCTGCGAAGGGGTTCTGCTATCTCCACCATGATTGTCGCCCGCTTATCCTTCATCGCGATGTGAAATCCAACAATATTCTTGTGGATTCCAATTTTGAAGCACATGTTGCAGACTTTGGCCTAGCCAAGTTCCTGCATCATTCTGGCGCTTCGGAATGCATATCTTCCGTTGCAGGAACCTTTGGGTACATAGCACCAGGTAAACTACCATTCCATTTCTAGTTTCTGGTTTTTGGTAATCTACAGGTAGAGTAAAAGTATACATCTATTGGGGAAGGCGTGCATGTATTTGGTATGTGATATTCTTATTGAATTTAATCAAGCGAAAACAATGGTTTTTAAGTTTTCAAATAACTATTAATTTCACCATTGTCATTTTTTTCCTTTGCAATTCGAACTAAATTGTAATGATTGAAGCAGAATACGTGTACGCTTTGAAAGTGGACGAGAAAAGCGATGTGTACAGCTTCGGTGTGGTTCTGCTTGAACTTGTTACTGGGAAAAAGTCAGTGGGCGATTGTGAATTTGAAGAGGGTATGAATCTCGCAGGGTGGGTGAAAAAGACAACGAAATCCGCCAAAGAAGATGTTTGGAAGATAATAGATCCAAGGCTCAGAAATGTTCCTATGGAGGAAGCCATGCATGTATTCTTCGTGGCCCTGCTCTGTATCAAAAAGCAAAGTGTCCGCAGACCCACAATGCGCGAGGTAGTTCATCTGCTAACATACTTCCCAAAGTCTAACGCCTCACATTAGTTTTCAAGTTTCTATAATCCCAAGGAAGGGAATCGAAAAAGCCAAACTCCATTGTTGGCGTCGATTCGATGTCTTTGCTCAAATAGTTTGCTGAATTAGTTTTCATTTAGTGATTTGCAGAGTTATTTATGAATATGAAAAGTGACAATAATAAGTTTGCTACAAAGTTATATTTATGGTCTGTCCCAAAACTTGTTGCTGTAACGTAAAGGATGTACGCATTCAAGCGCTTATGAAGGGATGGAATAAATATTTGTATTACGAGGTCTGAGACGTATCAACAATAGATCGCTCTACCCTTCCTGAGCAAATCGTATTTTCTTCTGTGTAAAAGCTGGTTGCTATAAAGAAAAAGGATCCCAGCAAGGATTCAGCTAATAAATAATTGATTAAATAATTGCATTCCGACAATAATCTGAGATGTCACTTTGAGATATCATAGTGCAACGTTTGGGCATCGACAAGCGTATCCGCAGACAAAGTAAGTTTGTTTTTATAATGTAAAATCCAAGCATCCAAAAAGCTATTAAGCGATTAAAGAATTTTTCTTTTCTTAATTGAAATTGAAAATTTGTTGGTGTAACGTATGAAACGTTACCGAGCAATTATGTTGTGGTTGTGTAAACGTAAACACCAAAACAGTTATCACGCAACTGAATAAATATCACTACTATTCAAAGTAGTGAGATGTACCTCCAATGTAATGGTAATTATATCCTTGTTATTCAAAATAGTGAGATGTACCTCCAATGGAATGTTAATTATATCCTTATTTTACTTGCGAAAAAGAAGAGTTCGAAGTTGGATTTTGATAGAAATATTCAAATGTGAAAGAATAATGAAGAATAATAGAGAATAATGAAGAATATAAGAGGTATGTGAATATGCCTTCAATAAATCACATTTAAATACGCAGAAATTTACTTGGCCTCATTATACACAGATGGCTGTTCTCTAGCTTGTCCCTTTCTCTTCTCTTTTTGCCTCTCGCCCTTTATATTTCCCATGTTTTGGCTTGTCCCTTTCTCTTCTATTTTTGCCTCTCGCCCTTTATATTTCCCATGTTTTGGGTTATAAAATTACAATGTTGATTTAGCCATGAAAAACTAACTTCTAACCTATCAAAGAGTTTCCTATATGTTTGAAATCAATTTCTAATTATATCAATCTAATAAGCCTTATCTCTTAATGAGCAAACCTCCTAGAAGAACTATTTAATAACTTAAGAGATAAAATCATTTACTTTAAGGAATTGAGATTCTTCATCAAATGCAAAACTTTATGGAGTTAATCAACCAATGTTTGAACCACTTAATATGTTCCTACATTAAATTTGGGAAATATTGTATCTAACTCTAAACGATCTTGGAAAGATTCCTCATCAAATGCCAAAATCCCTTTGGGATTTAATCAACAAATGTTTGAACCACTCAATATGCTTCTTTGAAAGATTCCTCATCAAAAACCAAAACCCCTTTGGGAGTTAATCAACAAATATTTGAACCACTCAATAGGCTTCTTTGAAAGATTCCTCATCAAATGCCAAAATCCTTTTGGGGTTTAATCAACAAATGTTTGAACCGCTCAATATACTTCTTTGAAAGATTCCTTATCAAATGCCAAAACCCCTTTGGGATTTAATCAACAGATATTTGAACCACTCAATATATTTCTGCATCAAAGATAAGCAAAAATATTGTCTAACTCTACAATTCCTTTTGGGGTTTAATCAACAAATGTTTGAACCACTCAATATACTTCTCTGAAAGATTCCTTATCAAATGCCAAAACCCCTTTGGCATTTAATCAACAGATATTTGAACCACTCAATATATTTCTGCATCAAAGATAAGCAAAAATATTGTCTAACTCTACAATGAGCTTTGAGATATTTTGTTAATGTATTTACTCTACTTTCCTTACTTTCCTTTTTTTTTTTTTTTTGGCCTCGATATGAATTTGAATGATAAAAATATTAACATAATTCCATCAGGAAAGAGAATTTTTATCAAAATAGGATTATATTCCTCCTCTCGTTTTTCATAAAACTTCATTAAAAACTTAATTATCAAATCACACAATTTTGAACGATTTTTTTAATAAAAAATTAGAAGCACAGAAAATTTAAAAGAATGTTCGTTTGCAAATAAAATGGATATAGACCCTAACATTCAGTGCAACCATTCTATTATTTTTGAAGACCCTGGTCAATGACTTTCGTCACTTACGACTATGTGATGTTGTTCAATCTTTTAGGTGGAAATGCGCAACTTGTCTTTAACAAATAGAATTTCGAGATCTGGGCGGATGTTTCAAATCGCTGTAATTTGGAATGAAGTTATTTTTAGTGTGGTTTTTTGAAAAAAAATTCGTGGATTTTTTTGGTTTAATTTCTTTAAAATCTGGCAAAAATTCATTGAAATCACAAGATTGACAGTAAACCTTGCATAACAAAAGTGGTTTAAAAATTTTTCATGATGCTGAATTTATATATAAAATCAAAAAACTAATTTAAATAACACAAATCAAAATTTTACCTCAAATTTTTACACAGCACCAACAACTCCAAAAAAATCAGACTATAAACAACTTCCTTTCGAACCAGATGTGAGATGACAACAACGATTGATCACTTTAAACTCAACTGTGATATTTAACTTAACTTTAAATGACGCACACTACATTTTTCAATGTTGATCCACTCGCCCTGAGGTACCCTCCATTTTAGAACTCGATATAGGAAAATCATTGTTGATTATGTTGATTGGTAACCGTTATATATCGTCGAATTCCAAATTAGTGTTAAGTTTAGATATTATTCGTATCTAACATCAGATTTGATTCGTCCATCACTTCAGGATATTACAATTAGGTGTGATTGTGTTTCTACATTAATTCATTTATAAAAAGATTATCGACAATTAACCTTTTTACTAATCACTAATTCAATTTGTTCTTAAAAATGAAAGTTCTTTTAACAATATTAAAACACAGGATCTTAATTCAATTCCTAAATTTTGTAAGGGAGAACAAATTGAGGTACGACATTACCTAGAAATGATAATTCTCTTTTCTCCTTATTAGTCCCTGTCATTAGTCCGCGGACTTAGCATTAATTTACCGGTTCCCTGCCACTTTTAAACCAAAGTTCTTACGGTCATGTAATTTTACTATTCTAATAAACCAAAGTTCATGCTTTCGCCATCTTATTTGGCCTCAAATCGAGGCATACAGCTCAAAACTTAGGAAAAAGATCGGAGGAGTACAGGTAATTACAACAAGTTGTTCACTCGTGCATGAAGTAATGCTATGTTTGCACTAGCATTAATTTTCTAGCGTTTAATGTTAGAGATTAATACCACTGCTATAATACAATAGCATATGTACCCTGCTACAGCACGCTGTATGCTTGCCACCTCATGTAGCACCGTACACCTGCAAGCTCATGCGCCACCGTTACATGTACGCCTGCCACCACATCTATGCTTTTTGTGGGCATGTAACAGGTCTTTTGCTCATTGTGCCTTCTAGTATTCCGCATTTTGCTCATTGTGCCTTCTAGTATTCCGCTGCTCACCATTTTCTTCTGCTTCTCCTCCATTGACAACGATCTCTCCTCCATTGACAACGATCTCCATATCTCCGCCTCGTCGGCCATTTCTGAGACTGTCTCGGCTGTGGCGGGATCTCTCCTCCATTGACAACGATCTCCATATGTCTCGGCTGTGGCGGGATCTCTCCTCCATTGACAACGATCTCCATATCTCCGCCTCGTCGGCCATTCAAGTAAATCAATTTAAATCCTGCATACATTTTTCAGAGAATCAGCTGCGTGGTTTATGATATGTTTTACTGTTTTTACACTTGAATTTAAAATGATAATAAAGTTTTTTTTTTCCTTTTTTTTTTTTTTTTTTTTTTCGATGTGGTTCACGGGGCACCGGAGGTGGGCCGCTACGTCCACATAGCGCTGCACGGCCATCAGGCCTACCCCCGAGGGCTTCGAGGAGATTTGACCCCGTGACCTCTCAAACCGGAGAGTACTATCAGCGGGAACTCGACCATTTGAGCTATCCCTCGGGGGCAAAATGATAATAAAGTTGTTATGAATTTCTTATGTTATTATCTGATGTGTATTCAGTGCTTGTACCTGTAATTTGTTTATTCTATAAATAGCTACACAGAAGACAGTAGATGGTCCATCTATGAAGGATTGGCGTGGAGGTCGAGGTGCTGGACAAAATATCATTCCAAGCTCAACTGGTGCTGCAAAGGTATGCATATCTGACTGAAAGGGCCTCTATATATAGATTGATGGCTTTGTGGTCCTGAGGGCCAATGACAACGGAGAAGGTAACATACGACCGTGAATTTACATAGAATATTGCATATAATAAAATAAAAACATCGTGCATCTTTTTGGCTGAGTTGTTGCACTGAATGCCATTTGGGAATTTCATAACCATTCATTAGACCTGCATTCTAAGCTTCTTTGGATGATTCTAATCAAACCCAATATACTTTTCCTGAGTTTTACTTTTAGGTCAATTTTTTTTGTTTATTTTATATTTTTTTTATAATTTTCAGTTTGTCCTGCTACCCAAAAACTACTCATGTCTCTTGCTTTTTAGTGTGCATATGCATGCAATTTTATCAACGGTTTCTAAGATGCTATGTTGACGTGATGTAGGTGGAACATTTGCTCTATATTCGTTACTCTGTAGACATGCTAAAGTGAACACTATTCCAAATCAACACCACACAGATGAAAAACTCACAACCTATAGCAGACGAAAAATTAAAGATAGATCATGTGCTGCGAGAACAAAGAAATGGCTAGAAGCAAATGTCTACGGTCAAAATGCACTGCTTCTTCTTGTACTTGTTGGCACTTGCATGTTCATTGGTGATGGAATTTTTACTCCTGCTATCTCAGGTTATGCTTCTCCTAATTTAATCTTAATGTTTTGCTTTTTTAATATTTATTCTTTTGTTTCATTGGCTTGGGTTAAGACTCTTCAACTGGATGCTAGTCATCCAAGTTGAAAAAATGATTGAGATCAAATCTATTCTTGTCCTCTTGCAGCAGTTCTAGATTTTCCTATGGTTTGCAAATCTACTGATATGGGGGAACTCTGTTTAATACCGGCTTTGTTAGACTTCATAGTCAATATCAGTTACAGATTCTGTTCAGTATAGAGCCCTTAGAGTAGTATGTATATATTGCCTTTTGGACTAATTGCCAATTTAGTAGGAATCTGAGAGTACAAAGAGTGATGAAGGGCAAAACAGAACTTCCATAATAACTGATGAAATTAATTTAGTTTTTAGTAAGTCTGCAAAATTGCTAAGTTGCATCCTAAAATAGTAAATATCACTGATAAATTAGTCATCGCAGACTTGGGATTTCAGTCTCTTGAAATCTAGGCATCATGTTCATACAAGCACAAAAGTGAAATGGTTTGCATTGAGGATATGATGAGGGTTTTATTTGGTGAGACAATCTAAGTTATTTCAAGTGTTTTTGCATTTTTTTTAATGCTTTTTGAACAGTATGCATAATTATGCATTATCTGTTACCTGCTTAGTATTTTTACTTTGTAAAGCAATATCCACTTCTTGCTTTTTAGTGTGCATATGCATGCAATTTTATCAACGGTTTCTAAGATGCTATGTTGACGTGATGTAGGTGGAACATTTGCTCTATATTCGTTACTCTGTAGACCTGCTAAAGTGAACACTATTCCAAATCAACACCACACAGATGAAAAACTCACAACCTATAGCAGACGAAAAATTAAAGATAGATCATGTGCTGCGAGAACAAAGAAATGGCTAGAAGCAAATGTCTGTTCATTCTAATGGCGTGCAGGTATAGTACCTAAGCTCATGCAAATTATCATGCAAATTAATATTTGGTAGACACAAAATTTATAAGGTTTACTGTACCAAAGACAAAATCTGATTTGAATGTTAAAAGACATGTAGCAGCATGTACCTCATGGGAAAATCGTTTCTACATGTAATTGCAGGCCATAAGAGATGGCTGTTCATTCTAATGGCGTGCAGGCTTCTCAGGACAGGGCAATGGCTGGCTCCGCACTTACAGGCATGGCTGCTTCTTTATCCATAGCTGGATTCGAACCCAGTCGAGGAACTTGCAGTCGTTCGATTTCTAGATTTGATGGTCTCAGAGCTGCTGAAGAACCGGCAGGTGGTTTGCATGCAAGCCTCGAGTAACATTTGTCGCTACCAAAAATTATTTTCCAAAAACAATTTAAAACATAGCTAAAATATGTTTATATATTTATGCTGGATTAATTGACACGGGCATAATCTCTTAGAAACAAATTTCTTTTATTAAACTTTGTTTTCAGATCTAATTAATTCTTTTATAAATTGATTGCAATTGAGATTCATAAATCTCTCAAATTTGACCCTTTAAACTATGCTCTTGTATTAATTCACATCAATTTGTACTTTCATAGTTCCCCTTCAAAGTAATTTTTTTTTTTCAAATACATCAATTTAATGGTGCAGCACTTTACGCTCATATCATGTAACTTCACCTCTAGAAAGAAATACTAATTCAAATTATGCAAGTCTCCGCATTTTATAAAGTTATATATACTTCCAAAAGTATCACATAAAAAATTTATAAAATTCTTTAAACCTTTTGCATTTCTTAACTCTTGTGCTTATACTTGTTTTATATGCGCACCAAATTTGATGCGACACTTTTCATACATTTTAAGTTTACTAAAGCACCCATCGTGGAAAACCTTTGAGAAAATCAAGGATTAAATCTTTGAGTATTCTGATGGCTATATCGTATCCTGAGTATATGAGAATGGCGTAGATTTTGCAGAATATCAAGTGCTCAAGCAGAACTCTTTGCATAATAGGGTGAAAAACTCGGCTTTGACTGTCATTTCTTCTGTTTTGAGTCCTAAAAACCTTACGTGCCATAAACTCTAGTTAGCCTTTAGAGTATTTTCATTAGTCGGCCATTAGAAATCAATGCCTCTAGGATTTGCACATTCAGGCCAGAGAACAGCACGCTAGGTCATATGGGCCTGGTTTCTTAGCATTGCTGCTCACAAAGCAGTGACGAACCATTCTCAAAATCGGTATCGTCTCTCAACACGCCAACGGCGCCAGAACACCTGGTTTACTACATAAAAGGTCAATTTGTGTATAAAAACAAAAGTTCCTGACTTCGAAACCTGTTCAAAAGTTTGAATGTCTCAAAGAAATATTAAACCTATTAATGGCCGCTCGCCTGCATGTCTTCACACTGTTAACGATGCCTTGAGATGCTGCAAATGATCTCTGCATTCGTGCGCCACGCTCGTCGTGCAAGATTTCGCATTTGATATCGATAAATCATCGAAACATGTAATTCTTGTAAAAGGAGAGAACCATTTTGCGCGCATGTATTTCAAAGTTCTCCAGGGCGGAACATGATTGAAGCTTTGCTTCAATGAAGATTTGGCAGCCTCTGCCATGAACTTCAATATCTGTTCTAATTTGCCTGTATTTCCAGTAAATATTAGAGGAATTAAAGGCAGAACTTCTTGATACTGAGAAACGGGCCTTGCTATTTTGAACTGCAATCAAAAATCCGTGTCGATTATCAAACGATCACATGGAATTCTCTTTCTTGTGAAGACATTGACACCAAAGCCTGCAGATGTGAAGTCCAAAACTTTGGGTGCCGCTACCCAATCATTCGATCACTTCCTAAACAGGCTCAACTTGATGCAGGGACTCGCTGCGTCGCAGCTGCCCTTGTTTAAGAAATCACTTCAACTTTATTTAAAAATAAGAATAAAATATTTTTGAGAATTATATATATATAACATGTTATATAATATATTATATTAAATATTTTAAAAATATTTTCTCTATTTTAAAAATAAAGTAAAATAAAATCATTTATATATTTTTGACAAAAACCAATTATATAGTGAAACGATTAAAATTTAAAAAAATATTTTTTATATAAAAAATAATAATAATTATTATTATCCAGGTTGTTTCCATTATCATCCATGAAGTGGGTGACTTTTGTATTTATTAGTCAACTATTTTAAATATTTTTGAAATAACTAAAGTGAAATTTTAACAATAATTTTTTTTTGTTAATTATCTAATTTACATATAATTTTGATATTATTGACTATTCATATATAGATAAATCCAAAAGTACTAATCAAATATTGTCCCCTCTAACTTATACGGTCTCGTATTAAATCAATGCTATGCTAATCAAATTAATGTCACTGTCCGGTCTCATATTAAATCAATGCTATTATTGACTATTCATATATAGATAAATCCAAAAGTACTAATCGAATATTGTCCCCTCTAACTTATCCGGTCTCGTATTAAATCAATGCTATGCTAATCAAATGAATGTCACTGTCCGGTCTCATATTAAATCAATGCTCTGATAATCAAATTAATGTCACTAGATCCCAACAAATAAATAATGTTATATCTAGTGTTATTTGGGTTCCCTCCCATAGTAAAAACAAATAAGTTTTTAATCAACTTCCCATGTGTTGAAAGTGCATTTGATAATTTTGTAAAAACAAATCAGTTTTTAATCAACTTCCAATGTGTTAAAAGTGCAATTGATAATTTTGGTTTCAATCATTTTCCATTGTGTTGAAGGCCATTTGATAACATTATTTTAGAGGGGGAACTTTATCTATGAGACAAATAAGTTTATTTTCCTTTGCATTTTCCAAAACATCAAGTTTTGATCAATATTTATAACAAGTTTTTCGGGTGATTAAAATAAAAAGCATGAGCGGAAATTGAAGTTTGTCGTTTCCATTTATTATAAAGTTTTTTTAAAATTAATATTTTAAATATATTTTTAAATATAAAATAGTTATATTTTTATTTTATATTTAAATAATATGTATTTTTTTTTTTTTTTGCTATTTTTAAAAAATTTATATATTAAATATATTTTTAAAAATATCATAAATATATACAAGTATTATAAAAATATGAAGATCAATATTATTTAAAAGAGAGTTATGTCAACTATCTTATTCAATATGGGTATAGTTATATTAGAGTTAAAATTCAATCCATGTTAACATAGATGAGAATGTCTGCAATGGATGGCTTTATATCTCTATTACGTGCTTATTTTTCTTATCATGCACGTTTGAATACTTGATTATTTATTATTAATATGTGCAACTCTTTTAATCTAATTTAGCTAAGCAAGAAGGACTAACTACTATATAACACTCGTTTAAATAATAACTTTAAAATTTTAATGAATATGAAATTAAATAAACTTTATTTTAATTTTAAATTTATATATTTAACATATACGAAATAAAATTAACCATTAATTATTAATTTATTTCTTTTAAATACTCTAAAATTACAAATAAGATAAATTGAAATGATGAATACATTTATCAAACTCCAAATCAAATACAACACCTTAACGAAATACTTTTTTCAAATAGGATAATTGCGAAGGTAAAACATATTATACTTGCATTTGATAAGAATTGTTTGGAAAATTTGATTCCTATGTTGAGAATTGGTTGGAAATCCCGATTCTTTCTACGTTCATGACTAAATCGAAATTTAGAAACTATACTCCATTGTCTATCATTTCATATGAACATTTGTTAAATGAAATGCGTCCTCCAATAATCTTTAAAGCGGAAAAAATGGATGTTTTTAATCAATTAAAAACACGATATTAAAAATTATTCCCAGTCAAATTGGATTTATTTATTTAAATAAATAAATGATATTAAAAAAGAATTCCCCGTCAAATGCGCCAGTCACTTTCCCCGAAAAAAGGGGTAATTTTTATTTTAAAAAGAAACGTCATTGAAAAAAAAAAAGTCCTCCGTTTTCCTTCTCCGATTGGAAACATAGATTAAGACCGTCAAGTGAATATTTGACCCACATTTATTCAAATCCAATGAAATATACACGGAAACAATTGTAATTAATAGTTGTGGAAGGATTTTCAGTTATTATATTACATATTGATGTTTCAAGCATTCACAATTATAGAAAATTCACATGTTTTCTTGTAAAAATCTAAAAAAAACAGTTTGAATCGATCTATATTGAACGTCGAGGCAGAGGGATTTCTTTTCAGCAAGAGTCGCGGAGATTAATTCACACCGTGACTTGCAGTACTATTAGAGAGTTAAAACTCAAACAAATTTACACACATTGAGAGAAGAACAAAAATATAATGGTTGTGTCACACCTCTAAACTATACATAAAAAAAAAAATTACGAACGCCACAAAGTTTGGCTTATGCATGTAAATATCTCTTCACTAAATATTACCGCATATGAATGGGTCACAGAACATGGTGCATTTACCATCCTATATACTATGTAACATTGTTAATATTGTTGTCGGTTTTCAACACCTTAGAATATAATTATATGCTACCATGTTGTATGCTGCCTTGCATGGTATTGGGATTTGGCCGTAAGTGCTTCACATCTAAGGTCGTAATCTTATAACCCTGCCTAGTACATGATGCATTGACTTAACGCGGTTAGGTGGTCTGACCGCAGCCATTGCAGGCGCCCGGTCACCTACAGACTTTATGAATTAGTCCTCCACATGGCAGGTGGCATTACCTGCCCACCCTGCCATGTGACACTTCGGGCTTGGGAACCTCGGATACTCCACCACAGGTTTCCCGCTATACATCGACGGTCAGGATCTATTGCTCGGATCGAATGGATGGGAAGGGTCGAGGGTTTTAGGGCTGCTCAAAACCCCACTCCGGAGCGAGCCCAGAACTCATTTCCGCAGTTTCCTCGACTCTTCTCAGAGCTCTGAAACCAGCTCGAAGTCTCAACTTTGCATCCACACCTCACCCAAGCTCAGAAGAAAGTGAAGCGCTCGGCTTACACCTGCACAGGTAATGGCCTCAGGTTTATTTACAGTTTGCTCTCGGCATGCTTTCAACTTTTAACTGCTCACGGTTCAATCTAATATATTCCTTTGTTGGCATAATGTGCAGATGGGTCCGATGGCTCTCCTCCAACAGCATCACAGCCTTTAGGCTCAATAGCACTGTCTCTCGACGGTTACAGGTGAGTCTAAACCCTCCCTTACCCTTTTCTTCTGCAGATGGAAGTTCAATAGTCCTTGCTTTTGATATATTCGTGTGTTGAACTGTGGCAGTCCGTCGTTCGAGCACTGGTTAATCCTTCTTCGGTTTGCTGAGGTATTTCTGAGCAAACCCTCACGGTTTACATATGTTTGTTCATGACTTGAATCCATATCGAGCACCGGGCGCACAGTCCATGGCGACCCGTGTACTCCGTTTTCCTCTATCGTTTGATTAGTTTGATATGGGCAGTTGCCCCTTTCGACAGTTTAGACATTTGGGTTTTTCTGCACTTGTTATTTATTAATACAGGGCCTGGCCCTGATGCACAGTTTCGGTTACGAATACAGATTGTTTTATTTTTGGAAAATCCTCTGTATATAGATTCGCATGTTAATACCCGACCAGGGTTTTTACTGTCAAGGCACTCGTTTTCTTTTCAGTTCCTATAATGTATATATTCGGAATATGATTCTGCTCGAACCCTTCTGGTGGTCCGCATTCTGAGCAACGTTATGGAAATGGGTTGTGTGCTTAAATGATAATATAAATCCTGGTTAGGTTTTCTTATTTACAGTTACTTTCTGTCTCTGTCTGTGGTAAGCTGCCCGTCTTCAGTGACGGCAAAGCTCTTGATTTCCATTACGTTTCGCTACAGTTTTCACGGAAATCGTTCCGATATTACCATATGTTTTTGCCAATGTTGTTTGCTATGGATAGTATCCGTTTGCTGTAGTCGGCATACCGAATTTCTTTCATTCAGCAAGTCGCATAATTCGCATGTATAAGTATTTCTACAGTCAAGTATTTCTACAGTCACAAACACATTTTTCCTTGCTCTGTTATCTCATTTCGTTGCCATTTATGTGTTGGATCGTTTCCCGGATGACTGTAATTGTATGATGCTATTTATTAATGTGTTTGTAACAGTAGGGTATGGTCCATATTTCATGCATTTAACGAATGTTTTTACGGATTCTGTGGATGGAACAGTTTGTCAGTGTTCACTATTCAACAGAGCCCTACCAATATGCATAGGTTTATTTTGGTATGTTAATGAATACCACTTAGAACCTACCGCCTGCACTTGTTACTCTGGCTCGGGTTTTTCCACACTTATATTTTTATTAAAGAATGTCTCGATAACTGTTGGTTGGTATTCAGGGTTTCTGATTGCTGGTTTCATTAACTCGTTTTCTGACCTGAGACTAACTCTGTCTCATTGATTGCTTTACATTATGTAAATCATTTTATAATCTGTGGTTTAACCGAAAACCACACCTGCGTAGCTGTATTAACAGTTAGCAAGTTTTCCGGTCATGCCTAACACTTAATAGCCTGTCCTTATTTTATCCTACATTTAGGCAGTTATTTCATTAGCATGACAGTAATCTTGGGAATGAAACACAGTTATCATTTAACCACTGTAAGTCTACTGTACATTCTTCACTTTATTTTTCATTGGAACTCTGCGATTGGAAATCATACCTGATTCGCCAGAGTTATGAACAGGTACTTAATCAAGTCTTTTGTACCTTGAATCCACTCTACCACCCAGCCATGAGATCCATCTCGCAGACGGTATTCTCCCCCCGAGCCATCTTGCAGGCCTCAAGCCCTCAACAAGATCTGTGCACTATGTGCCTGGTTATCTGGTCTCTACCAGACTTAACCCTTTTTCCTTGTATTTCTCTTTTCTCTTTTTCTCAGAAAAGATTTTCTTCTGTCTGTCCCAACAGCACAGAACTTCCTCCCTACATCCAGGACTTTTCCTGTTTGGGAGGGCAGTTCCAATCAGTTATTACAACTGATCTCTTTCTTTGAAATCCACCTCCCAGAGGCTGCCAGCATTTCAAGAAAATATTTAATTTATTCAATCATGTAGTTTATCACAGTTTTGTTTCTTTTAAACATAAACAACAACTACTATATTGTCTTTTACCATAGTAAAATTCACATTTACATTTACTGGGGTCATCACATCTCCCCCTCCTGTGATTGGACATCGTCCCGATGTCTGTTTTCCTTAAACAAATTCGGGTAAGCTTCTTTAAGGAGTTCCTCATCCTCCCAAGTGGCCTCTTCAGGCCCATAATGCTGCCACTGCACCTTAGCTTGGATAATAACCCGTTTCCGCAGCTGCACTTCTCTCCGGTCGAGAATGGTCAGTGGTTCGACCAGAACCTCGCCTTCCGGCTCGACCTGCAGACAGCAACAGATTTAGTTATTTCCTTGTTTAAGATTAAAGCTTATTTAGAATGACCAGATTTAATTCTTACCCGAACATCCTGCCATTGAATCACATGTTTAGGATCGTAGACGTATTGTTTTAATACGGAAACATGAAAAACATTGTGAATCTTAATATGGCTTGGTAGGGCAAGCTGATAAGCTACTGGCCCCACTCTTGCCAGGATTTGGAAAGGTCCAAAATAGCGCGGTGCAAGCTTCGCACACCCACTCCACTGCTAGGTACTCCTTCTGGTTTGGATTCTTACGAAAACATGGTCTTCGACCTGAAATTCTTTGAACCTTCTCTTTCGGTCTGCAAAACTTTTTTGTCTCTCTTGAGCAGCCTTTAAGTTGTTACGCACCTTCTTCACCGTGTCTTCCATTTCTTTGAGCATATCCGGGGCAAACCTTAACCTATCCTCAGGTCCACCCCAACTTGAGGGCGTGCGGCACTTCCGCCCATACAGAACTTCAAAGGGACTCAGCTGTGTTGACGAATGATACCCGTTATTATACGCGAATTCAACCAGGTGGAGGTATTCCTCCCATTGGGTTGGTTTCATCATAACACATGCTCTCAGCGTGTCCTCCACAACCTGATTCACTCGTTCCGTTTGGCCATCTGTTTAGGGATGATAAGCTGTGCTAAAGTTCAGCTGTGTTCCCAGTTCAGCAAACAATGTCCTCCAAAAGGTTGATGTGAACTTAACATCACGATCAGAGATAATTACCTTCGGAAGTCCATGCAATTTGAATACATTTTGCATGAAAATATGAGCAATTTGCACAGCCTTATACATTGATTGCACAGGTATGAAGTGTGCTGCCTTACTTAACTTATCCACTACCACCATAATGGAATCATTATTTTTCTTTGTTCGAGGCAATCCGGTTATAAAGTCCATGGAGATAGTCTCCCATTTCCATTCCGGAATGGGTAAGGGTTGTAGCAGCCCAGCTGGATGCAAATGCTCCGCCTTGATCTGCTGACATTCTAGACATCGCGCTAGATACTCAGCTACCTCCTTCTTCATTTTTGGCCAGTAATATTCTTTTCGAAGAGCGGTAACCATTTTCTGGTATCCTGGATGCCCGGTGTAATGGCTGATATGAAATTCGTCCAGAATCAGCTTCTTAATACTATCTTCATTGGGTACATACAACTTTTTATTAAAATACAGCATTCCAGCATCATCTAGCTCATACCCCGGTTGTATTTCCTTACCAGAAAATTGCTGTACTTGCTGTTTAATTTGCTGGTAAACAGCATCTTGATCAGCCGTTGTTTTTATCTTTTCAAATAGAGTACTCTGCCATTTACTGACCGAAATCTTGCACACGCATTGTACCTTTCGACTCAATGCATCAGCTACTCGGTTCTCCTTCCCCTTTAAATGCTTAATTTCAAAGTCAAACCCGCTTAAGAAGTCGACCCAACGAGCTTGCCTCGTATTTAAGGTGGGTTGGCTGAAATAGTTTGTTAAGCTGTGGTGGTCTGTTAGCAACAGAAATTTTCTTCCCAAAAGATAGTGTCGCCACATTTTCAGGGCATGGATAACAGCTGCCAGCTCCAAGTCGTAAGCAGAGTATTTCTGCTCATGTTCCTTTAGTTTCCTTGATTCGTAGGCAATGACTCTTCCCTCTTGCATCAGCACTCCTCCCACGCCTTCTTTACTTGCGTCAGTGCAGACCACGTAATCCTTGTTAGGATCATCTATACTCAATATGGGCGCGATGGTGAGTAAGTGCTTGAGCTGTTCAAAACTATGCTGACATTTTGAGGTCCACTTGAATACTTTTCCCTTCTTTTGTAAGGAGGTGATAGGGTATGCTACCCTTGAAAAGCCTTCCACAAATCTTCTGTAATAACCTGCCAGCCCCATAAAGGACCTAATATCTGCCACGTCCTTTGGTATAGGCCACTCCATTATAGTTCTAATTTTCTCAGGGTCTACTGCAATTCCTTCCTTTGTGATTACATGGCCTAAGTATTGTATCTTCTCCTTGAAGAAATCACACTTACTAAACTTTGCATATAATTGATGTTCTCGCAAAGTTTGCAACACTAATCTAAGGTGTTCCTCATGCTCCTTCCTTGATCGGGAGTAAATCAGAATGTCATCTATGAATATCAACACAAATTTGTCCAAGAACTGGTGAAACACACTGTTCATCAAACACATGAAGGTAGCCGGTGCATTGGTCAGACCAAAAGGTAGCACCACGAACTCGTAATGCCCATACCGCGTTCTGAAAGCTGTCTTAGCGATATCCTCTTCTTTAATTCTGATCTGATGATAGCTAGATCGCAGATCGATCTTAGAGAACACCGTTCCCCCCTTTACTTGGTCAAAAAGTTCGTCTATCCTAGGCAAAGGATATTTATTTTTAATCGTGAGCTTGTTCAGCTGACGATAATCAATGCACATCCGAAAAGTTCCATCTTTCTTTTTGACAAATAGCACTGGGGCTCCCCAGGGTGATACACTGGGACGGATGTAATTTTTATCTAACAGCTCCTGCAGTTGCATTTTTAATTCTGTTAGTTCTGGTACACTCATGCGGTATGGTGCCCGTGACACGGGTGCTGCCCCCGGAATCAGTTCAATGGTGAAGTCCACATCCCTTTTAGGTGGTAATCCCGGTACTTCCTCGGGAAAAACATCTGCAAATTCTTGTACCACCGGAATGTTACCTAGCATAGCAGTTTTATCTTTCTGGTTTGCGTAACCCACCTGAATAGCGTAAATTTGACATTTCTTCCTGATGCATTTAGCTAATTGAGATGCTGTAATGGGTCGAATCTGTACGGGATGCTTGATTCCTTGTAGCTCCTGCTGCTCTCCATGGTCATCCTTATAATAAATGGTTTTTGTCTTGCAATTTACCAAAGACCAGTGTTTCTCCAGCCAATCCATCCCAATCAGAATGTCATATGAACCCAAAGGTAATATGTTTAAGTCTGCCACTATTGGCTGCCCTGCTATGGTTAAAGAGCAATTATTTATCTTGGCCAAGACTCGTCTCTTGGCTCCTGTAGCTAATTGGACCAGCCACGGACTTCTGAACTTTTCAGATTGTAACTTACACTGTTCTACTATCTTTGGGCTAACATAACTTAAAGTAGCTCCTAGATCAATAAGAACAGCTATAGAAAGGTTTGAAATTTTACCTTCAAATTCAACCATAGATGGCTGGTACTCCGCTTGGCGGTCCTCCAAAGCTGCATTAATTCTGGGTACACTACGTGCCACGTCCCCAACGGTCGATGCTTCATGAATTTGGGATATCTGATCTGTCCCCTTTCGCTGTGGGCAGTTTTTAACATAGTGAGGTCCTCTCACAGCCCCAGCATTGAAGTGGGGGTCTGGTCATCCCCTCACCTTCTGGTCTAACAGGCTGCTCACTTACTCTAGATTCACTCATTGGCCTAGATCGGGACGCATTCTTTGCAACAGATCTATTGTTTAATCCTTTACCAGCACCCTTACTTCCACTGCTGCGACCTCCCTTGTTGCTTCCCACCATCCGACTACTCTTTCTTTCATTCCACCTTTTGTTTGAAGTATCCCCTTTCTGTTTATTCTGCTGGTAACAGATCCTTGCTTTACGAATAGCCTCATCCATGGTCCTAGGATTGTCAAACTCAATCCTCTCTCTTATATACGAAGGTAAGCTACTCACAAACCTTTGTACCTTGGCTTTTTCCTCTTTGATATAAGGTACATAACGTAACGGAGAGGTAGAGCGATTAATGAATTCGTCCATTGTCTGTTATCCCAATCTTAAATCATGGAATTCTCTTGCCTTTTCATCGTAGAAGCGTTCAGTCAGGTACCTTTCTTTGAAGTATTTCTGAAACTTCTCCCAGGTAATGGTCCGTTCGCTTACCCCCTTGACAATCTTGATTTCCTCCCACCACAAGGTTGCATTACCTTGTAACTGGAAAATAGCTAATCTCGCCTTCAGGTTATGATCATACTCGTACAACTGAAAATATTTATTCATATTTATTAACCATGCTTCTGCTGCCTCTTCCTGTTCTCCATCGAAATGTGGGGGTTTAATCTTCCGGAATTCTCCCTGCAGCTCCATTTTCTGACGTTTTGAGGTTTGCTGCTGTGGTACATTATCAGAGTGATCCTCTTTGCCATCTAAATTTTCAGGTTCAATCTGATAGTCTTGTTCTTCTGTCATCCTCTGCTGTTCCGCGCTGGGGTTAGATACAGGTGGGTTTTTCCTGTCTGACAGACTCTTCAGAATTATTTCCTGCTCTACCGTCAAACGCGCGTTGTCCGCTCGCAGCCGTGCCATCTCATTTTTCAACTCCTGAACAGTTTCCAGGATTGCAAGGTTGGTACTTCGTGTTTCCTCACCCAACTGTACCCACAGCTCTGGATTTTCCCGAGGGTTACTGCCATCTCCTTGCATTTTGTTACTTTTTCCTTTTTCCTTAACTGCTAGCTGCTGTAATTCTGTGTGTCACCCCTTCATAGACAGAACAACGGTTAAGTAAATTATCAGTTTTCATATATGCATGGTGTATGCTTCTGCACAGTGAAACATGTCATGTTTGAGGCCACAGTGTTGTAACTGGGCTCTGATACCAAATTGTCACACCTCTAAACCATACATAAAAAAAAAAAATTACGATTACCATATAGTTTGGCTTACTGCATGGAATACCTCTTAACTAAATGTTACCGTATATGAATGTGTTATTGAACATGGTGCATTTACCAACCTATATACTATGTAACATGGTTAATATTTGCTGTCGGTTTTCAACACCTTACTATATGGTTATGCGCTACCATGTTATATGTGCCTTACATGGTATTTGGATTGGCCGTAAATGATTCACACCTAAGCTCCTAATCCTATGACCCTGCCCAGTACATGATGCATTGACTTAACGCGGTTAGGTGGTCCGACCGCAGCCATTGCAGGCGCCCGGTCACCTACAGACTTTATGAATTAGTCCTCCACATGGCAGGTGGCATGACCTGCCCACCCCGCCATGTGACACTTCGGGCTTGGGAACCTCGGATACTCCACCACAGGTTTCCCGCTACATATCGACGGTCAGGATCTATTGCTAGGATCGAATGGATGGGAAGGGCCGAGGGTTTTTGGGCTGCTCAAAACCCCACCCCGCGAGCCCAGAACTCATTTCCGCAGTTGTTTCTCGACTATTCTCAGAGCTCTGAAGCCAGCTCGAGGTCTCAACTTTGCATCCATACCTCACCCAACCTTAGAAGAAAAGGGAAACGTTCGGCTCACACCTTCACAGGTAATGGCCTCAGGTTATTTCCAGTTGCTCTCGGCATGTTTTCAACTTTTAACTGTTCATGGTTCGATCTAATATGTTCCTTTGTTGGCATAATGTGCAGGTGAGTTCGATGGCTTTCCTCCAACAGCATCACAGCCATTAGGCTCATTAGCACTGCCTTCCGACGGTTACAGGTGAGTCTAAACCCTCCCTTACCCTTTTCTTCTGCAAATGGAAGTTCAATAGTCCTTGTTTTGATATATCCGTGTGGTTGAACTGTGGCAGTCCGTCGTATGTGCGTTGGTTATACCTCCTCCGGTGTGCTGAGGTATTTCTGAGCAAACCCTCACGGTTTACATATGTTTGTTCATGATTTGAATCTATATCCAGCACCGGGCGCACAGTCCATGGCGACCCGTGTACTCCGTCTCTTCTATCTTTAGATTAGTTTTGTTATGGGCAGTCGCCCCTTTCGACAGTTTAGACATTGGGGTTTCTGCACTTGTTATTTGATAATATACAGGGCCTGGCCCTGATGCACAGTTTCGGTTACGAATACAGATTATTTTATTTTTGGAAAATCCTCTGTATATAGATTCGCATGTTAATACCCGACCAGGGTTTTTACTGTCAAGGCACTCGTTTTCTTTTCAGTTCATATAATGTATATATTCGGAATATGATTCCGCTCGAACCCTTCTGATGGTCCGCATTCTGAGCAATGATATGGAAATGGGTTGTGCTTCGAAATGATAATATGTACCTGGTTAGGTTTTTTTTTTCTATTTACAGTTACTGTTTGTCTCTGTCTGTAATAAACTGCCCGTCTTCAGCGACGACAAAGCTCTGATTTACATTCCGTTTTGCTATAGTTTCTTTTTCACAGAAATCGTTTAGATATTGCCTTATGTTTTGCTAATGCTGTTTGCTATGGATAGTATCCGCTTGCGGTAGACGGCATACCGAATTTCTTTCATTGAGCAAGTCATTATTTGCATGTATAAGTATTGCTACAGTCAAATATTTTTACAGTCACGAGCACATTTTTCCTTGCTCGGTTATCTCGTTTCATTGCCATTTATGTGTTGGATCGTTTCCCCGATGACTGTAACTGTATGATGCTATTTATTAATATGGTTGTAACAGTAGGGTATGGTTCTTCATTTCATACATTTACCGAATATGTTTACTACTTCTGTGAATGGAATAGTATGTTAGTTCTCACTATTCAACAGAGTCTTACCAATATGCATATGTTTATTTCGGTCTGTTAATGAATACCACTTTAGAACCTACCGCCGGTACTTAATACTCTGGCTCGGATATTTTCACACTTATTTTTATTAGAGAATGTCTCGATAACTGTTGGTCGGTATTCAGGGTTTCAGAATGCTGGTTCCATTAACTCGTTTTCCGACCTGAGACTAACTCTGTCTCATTGATTGCTTTACATTATGTAAATCATTTTATAATCTGTGGTTTAACCGAAAACCACACCTGCGTAGCTGTATTAATAGTTAGAAGGTTTCCTGGTCATGCCTAACACTTAATAGCCTGTCCTTATTTTATCCTACATTTAGGCAGTTATTTCATTAGCATGACAGTAATCTTGGGAATGAAACACAGTTATCATTTAACCACTGTAAGTCTACTGTACATTCCTCACTTTAATTTTCAATGGAAACTCTGCGATTGGAAATCATACCTGATTCGCCAGAGTTATGAACAGGTACTTAAGCAAGTCTTCTGTACCTTGATTCCGCTCTACCACCCAGCCATGAGATCCATCTCGCAGACGGTATTCTCCCCCCGAGCCATCTTGCAGGCCTCAAGCCCTCAACAAGATCTGTGCACTATGTGCCTGGTTATCTGGTCTCTACCAGACTTAACCCTTTTTCCTTGTATTTCTCTTTTCCCTTTTTTCTCAGAAAAGATTTTCTTCTGTCTGTCCCAACAGCACAGAACTTCCTCCCTACATCCAGGACTTTTCCTGTTTGGGAGGGCAGTTCCAATCAGTTATTACAACTGATCTCTTTCTTTGAAATCCACCTCCCAGAGGCTGCCAGCATTTCAAGAAATATTTAATTTATTCAATCATGTAGTTTATCACAGTTTGTTTCTTTTAAACATAAACAACAACTACTATAATGTCTTTTACCATAGTAAAATTCACATTTACATCTACTGGGGTCATCACAGGTTGTGCGGTAAAAATCAACCACACATCACATCAAAATATACTTTAAATTATGATTTTGAAACACAAAAAAATATATTCACATGAGAAATGGAAGATGCAGCTTCTTCACCTAGTAAAACAAAGAATTTAATAGAGTTTTAACACTGTGAAGTTTTTACTCCCGTCAAAACTTCATTTAATCTATGTCATTCAGTCTACAAACAAAATATGCAACTTGCAATAAGTATGTACTTGCTTGTACCACCAGTATGGTTGTTGTCAATTTATTTAATGCAGTGGTGGAGAGTAATTTACCAACACTCCCCCTTAATCACAACTACTATCATTTATAATTCCTATATAGTCTTCAATAAACAAAAAATTTACGTGCCAATGGCCTTGTGAAGATGTTGCAAATTATTCTTATGACCTACAATGTTGCAACAATTTCACTATTGTGAATCAATTCTCTATTAAAATGATATTTAGTGTCAATGTGCTTCCTCCTCTTGTGAAAAACGTAATTCTTTGATAGTGCAATTGTAGAATTGTTGTTGCAATAAATAGTTGTTGTTGCTTCTTGTTCCTGCCATAAATCTCTCAACGTTTTTCTCATTTAAATTGCTTGACACATTGTTGTTGTTGTGGCGACACATTCAACTTCTATTGTTGACAATGACACTATTGACTACTCCTTGGAGGACCATGAAATGGCTCTTGAACCCAAATGAAAATCATATCCTTACATGCTCTTTCTATCATCAACACTTATTTCCCAATCATTGTCAATGTAACCAATTAGCCTAAAATCATTTGTTGGGGTGTACAAAATACCATATTCCTTTGTCCCATTGATCCCTTAAAATTCTTTTGGATGCTTGCCAATGCGTATGCTTTGGTGTCTCTATGAACCTTAACACCAAACTCACTGCATAAATTATATCAACCCTAGTCGTTGTCAAATACATCAAGCTTCCCACCATAGTTTTGTATAATGTCGGATTGACATTGTTGCTGCAATCTTCTTTGTTAAACTTCAAACTCATGACAATTGGAGTTGGTGTGTGCTTGTTGTTCTACATATTAAACCTCACCAAAATATATGCTACATACTTTGCTTGATAAATAAAAATACCATTTTTTGTTTGCTTCACTTCTATGCCGAAAAAGTACCTTAACAACCCCAAGTTTGTCATTTCAAACTCACTTTCCATGACTTGTTTGAAATTAGCAATGAATAAATCATAACTCCATGTAAAAATCACATCATATACATATAAAACAACAATAAGAAGCTTACTTCCACTCTCTTTGATATAGAGAGTAGGGTCACCGTCACACTTGTCAAAGCCTTTTTCCATCACATAAGTGTCTATTATGCTATACGATGAACATGATGCTTGCTTCAGCCAATAAAAAGATTTTTTCAACCTATACACCTTCTCTCGTTGGCCTTCTACCTCATAACCACGTGGTTGCGTAACATATGCTTCCTCTTTCAGCACTCCATTCAAGAACGCTAACTTCATGTCCATTTGATACACTTTCCATCCATGTTGTGTTAGGATATTCCGACAAATAGGAAATAGTTAAGTATAACTTGGTCTAGTATAGAGTTAGGTAAAGTGTGTTTCTTTACTATGTACATTTTGTAACTTACAATCTGACGGTCACGATATGTAGTGATCTGACGGTTCATTCTCTCCTCGGTATTACCGACACTTGATCCGTGGCTTAACACCCGATTGGTCCATGATCTCTATTTAAAGAGCATGGAGGGTCATTTGTAGGTTAACCGTGCATGAGAGAAGCTTATGTAAATTTTCATTCTTTTATTAATAAATTGCCTGAAGTGGCCATGTTGGCTCATGCCGTGGACTGTTTCCCTCTTTTAGGGTTTTAACCACGTCAAAAGCACTGGTGTATTGATCTGTGATTTGTGTGTGAGCGGTGTCCTTTGGTGTTCTGTCTGAGGAACTTACCCTGTAAATTCCTACATGGTACCAGAGCTATTTGAGGGCCGCGTCCGTTGGTGATCCAAATCTGAAGTTGGTAGAACTGCATCCGACTACCGTTTCCTAGATCTACTATTTCTGACTGCTTTCGGGCCGAGATGACTGCTCTGTTGTGTTGGGATCATCTGTTTCAGTGAGGAACCCCTTTCGTTTCACGCGAAAAGGTTCCCGGTAGCCCTAGCTATGTCATTTTTAAGATCTGGAGGTATATAGTGTTTATTTGTAGTTTACAGTTATTTTCTCTCTGTTTATTTCGGTTTCGATTTATTTAGCCTTTTTTATTACCGGATCTATACCTTTCATTTCTGCGTATGCTCTTTGCTCTGCGACTCTGTGCGATCTGGGCAAATCAGAAACAGAAAGGAAGGATTTTTCTCATGCGTATGCTCTTTTCTGCTGCGCCTTAGTGTGATCTTAGAAAATCAGAAACATTGAGGAAAATATTTAGTTTCCGGCTAAAGCTAACTTCGAGCTGCAAGGTTCATTTTTTTTGTATGTCCATGTTGGGTTTTGTGTTTTTTGTTTTGTAGGGAAAAAGATCTTTCTCAAAGCAAGCACGCAACCCAAAGCTTCAACCCCCCCCTCTCTCTCTCTCTCAAACTTTTTGTATAGCTCACTTGGTCCAAAGCTAATTTATGAGAGTAGAGGTCTTGAGGTCAAGTCTTCTTTTTGTGGGGGTGGATTTTTCATTTCCGCACATTCCCGCACTTCATCGGCATCTTCATCAAATTTTCTTCAAAAAGCCATAACTTCTTCATCCGGAAGCCGTTTTCAGAACCGTTTTTTTTTAAACAGCCTAATTTTTTGAGATCTTTCCATTGGAACACTTAGTTTTAGCATCTATAGCTTTAGTTTCTGTTAAAATGGAAAGCCTATGCCAAGTTATTCTTGGCAGCACCAACTACTTCCAATGGTGGTCCTACATTGTGGATTTACTTAGAAGTAAAGGTCTCTACAGAATAGCCTCAGGCGAAGAAACCAAACCGAAAGATGAAGATAAGGCAGCTAAATGGGAAAATAGGCAAGATCAAGCACGTGGGTTGATAGGGATGTCTATTTCTCCAGATCTTAGATTCCATATTGTAGAACTTGATACTCCTGATGAAGCATTGAAACAAATTACTAAAGTTTTTGGAATAAAAAATGAACTTAGAGCCTATCAACTTGAAAATGAGTTGCTTACATTGGACCCCAATAATTTTTCTTGCATTGAAGACTCTTTGTCCAAGTTCAAGACCCTTAGACTTCTCTTGGAAGGTGTTAAGGTTAAGAAAGAAGATAGTAACCTTATCTATTCTATTCTTACTAAGTTGGGACCAGCCTACTCTGTGTTTGTTTCCACCTTCCATTCTACAAGAGAAGCCTTCATTTCTCAAGGACAAGACTACAAGTCCCCTTCCTTTGATTCTTTTTGTGATTCTTTAATAAGAGAACAAGAAAAACTCTTACACCTTGGTCTTCTTAATCTTGGAAACTCTTCGAAGAAAGCGTTAGCCGCCCAGCAGAAACCAAATCCAAAGAATCCTAAGAAGTTGTATCCTAAAAGGAATGGTCCTAAACCAAACAAGGGTCCTAAGCAATTTCAGCCTCAAAATGAAAAATCATTTCAACAAAATGATAAGACAAATAAAAACAAAAGGAAGAAGACTGATAGACATTGCAACTTTTGTAATCGAGATGGCCACTTAGAATCCAAATGCTTTAAGAAGATGGAAGCCTTGGAAGCAGAAATGAAGAAGCATAATATCCATTTGGAGCACTCTTCAACTTCAACTTCATATTCATGAATGGCACTTTCTGCATGTGGTTTTCAAGCATCTCGGACTGGCTATGCACTAAATGTGTCTTCTTCTTCTCATTCTCATGAGTGGCTCATTGATTCTGGAGCTTCTTATCACATGGCCAAAAACAAAGCCATGTTTTCTTCTTTAAATGATTGTAACACCAAAAATATATATGTTGGTGATGATAGATCTCTTAGTGTTGTAGGGACTGGAACTGTTCATATAGACAATGGTCAATTTAATGATGTATTATGTGTTCCAACCTTATCTTGCAACCTTCTATCTGTATATTAGATAACTCATTCAGGTGAAGGTAAAATCGTTGAATTTTCACCTCACGATGTTGTAATTAAGGACCTAAGAGATCCTAGACAGAGTTTAGCTACTGGCATTGCTGATGATTCTACAAGGTTGTATAAGTTTCACAACTTTGGGTCATAAAATCTTCCCTCGGTATTTGTTGCTCATAATGATGAAGTGAGCAAACTTTGGCATGAGCGATTTGGTCACTTAAACTATCGCTCTCTTCAGAATCTATGTAAAGAAAATATGGTGACAGGTCTTCCAATGGTATCTTGCAGAGATGGTGTTTGTTCCGGATGTGTACTCGGAAAACATCATCGGGACAGTTTTGAAAAACATGCCTCTTGGCACGCCTCAGCCCCTTTACAGCTTGTGCATAGTGATTTATGTGGTCCACTTCCAGTTGTTTCATTCTCTGGCTACAAGTATTTCTTAACTTTCATTGATGATTTCTCCAGACGCACTTGGGTATACTTCTTAAAACTCAAGAGTGAAGTATTTAACATGTTCTTGGCCTTTAAGGCCTTTGTTGAAAAACAATCTGGACATCAAATTCTTAAGCTAAGATCTGATAATGGCGGAGAATATGTTAACAACAAATTCATCAACTTTTGCACTGAGAATGGAATTCAAATGCAACATAATATTCCATATACTCCACAACAAAATGGTGTAGCTGAAAGGAAGAATCGCACCTTAAAGGAAATGGCTAATTGTATGCTTCAATCTAAAGGACTTAGTCTTAATTATTGGGCAGAAGCAATTAACTGTGCAAATTACATAATAAATCGCACTCCTACTAAGGTTTTAAAGAATATCACTCCAGAAGAAGCATGGAGCTCAATTAAACCATATGTAAGTCACTTTCGTGTTTTTGGAAGTGAAGCATGGGCCCATATTCCAGATGAGAAACATAAAGCTTTAGAACCTAAGAGTGAAAAATGTATTTTTGTTGGATATTCTGAAGATGTCAAAGGATATAGACTTATTCCACTTAAGTCCAAAAATGTTATCATTAGAAGAGATGTAAAGTTTGCTGAAAATATATCGGCCTATGAGCCTAGTTCGGCGGATGTGCCACCTCTCCCTATCTCTTCTACTTTTGAAAATATTTCTTCTTCAGATGATGAAAGCGAGCATGAAAATCCTCCCCCACCTTCTCAGGATCCTCCTTCAGCTCCTCAGCTTCCAAAATGGGTTTGTGCTACTCGGGATGCAACAGGTGATCTTGCCAGTGATCCTACAGATCAGCGACGTACACGTTCTCAGTTTGATAGAGCCTCTTCTTTACTGGCTCAAGCTTCAATAAATTATGATCCTGACACCTTTGTAGAAGCTTCAGGCCATCCAGATTGGGAAGCAGCTATGAATGAAGAATATCATTCATTATTGGCAAATGATACATGGGATCTTGTTCCTCTACCAAAGGGACGAAAATTTGTTAGATGCAAATGGGTTTACAGAACCAAGTATGGACCAAATGGGAAAGTTGATAAACATAAAGCTCGTCTTGTTGCTAAGGGTTTTTCACAAGTTGAAGGCATTGACTACATTGAAACCTTCTCCCCTGTTGCCAAAATGAACTCTATCCACCTTGTTCTTTCCCTTTCTGCCTCTTTCAAATGGGAAGTCCATCAAATGGATGTTAAATCCGCCTTCTTGCATGGGGACTTGCATGAAGAAATCTATATGGAACAACCTATTGGATTTATACAAACAGACTCCAGCCTTGTATGTCGGCTTAAGAAATCCCTTTATGGTCTCAAGCAAGCTCCTCGAGCTTGGTATGCCAAAATGGATAACTTTCTTTTAGAAAATGGCTTTTCTAGGTGTCATTCTGACAATATTGTCTACACCAAGAAAGTGGGCAAGTCTCTTATCATTCTTGTTCTTTATGTTGATGATCTTATCCTGACTGGTAGTGATCCCAACCTTATAAACCATGTGAAGTCTAGCCTTAAAAGGAAGTTTAAAATGACAGACTTAGGACACTTACATTATTTTCTTGGTCTTCAAGTCTTGCAATCCAAGGAAGGTATTTCCCTTTCCCAGTCCAAGTATGCCTGTGATATTCCATGCCATTTTCACATGGAAGACTGTAAGCCAGCCCCTTCTCCCTTTCAGTCTGGAGTCAAACTTTGAGTCACTTGTACTTCTCCTGAAGTTGATGCTACCTTATACCATCAACTTGTAGGAAAACTTTTGTATCTAACCCATACTCGTCCTGACCTTTTCTTTGCTGTTGGCCTTGTTGCTCGGCTTATGCAAAACCCACGTGAAAGTCATTGGAAAGCAGCTAAAAGAATACTTCGTTATGTTCGAGGTATAGTTCAGTTTGGGATTCATTACAGTGCCGAAGCATCTCCTCTATTGGTTGGTTTCACTGATTCCGATTGGGCTGCTGACCCTGATGATCGGAAGTTTACTGCAGGTTATGTGTTCACTCTTGGTTCAGGACCTATTACATGGGCTTGGAAGAAACAAGGTGCCATTTCTCTTTCTTCAACAGAAGCAGAGTATCGTGGTGCTGTAGAATCTAGTAAGGAAGCCTTGTGGCTTCGTCAGATCCTGTCAGAGTTTGGCTTTCAACAGCAACATCCGACTACACTTTGGTGTGATAATCAGAGTGCCATTCAACTATGCAAAGATCCAGTCCAACATCAGCACAGCAAACACATTGAACTGCACATGCACTTCATCAGAAAGCTCATCCACGACCATGTTCTTGAAGTGCAATATTGTTCAACAGATGATCCAGTTGCAGACATCTTTATAAAGGCTCTCACAGAGGCGAATTTCACTAAACTTCGATTTATGGTTAGAGTTCAAGAAGTTGTCACTAAGGGGGGATAGGCTCTAGTACCTCCTTCTTTCTCCTATTGTGTCATATTTGTAAATCCTTCAATCCTATCCCAAGTTGTTCTTAAGGGGGGATGTTAGGATATTCCGACACATAGGAAATAGTTAAGTATAACTTGGTCTAGTATAGAGTTAGGTAAAGTGTGTTTCTTTACTATATACATTTTGTAACTTACAATCCGACGGTCACGATATGTAGTGATCCGACGGTTCATTCTCTCCTCGGTATTACCAACACTTGATCTATGGCTTAGCACCCAATCTGTCCATGATCTCTATTTAAAGAGCATGGAGGGTCATTTTTAGGTTAACCGTGCATGAGAGAAGTTTATGTAAATTTTCATTCTTTTATTAATAAATTGCCTGAAGTGGTCGCGTTGGCTCAGGTCATGGAATGTTTCCCTCTTTGAGGGTTTTAACCACGTCAAAAATACTGGTGTATTGATCTGTGATCTGTGTGTGAGCGGTGTCCATTGGTGTTCTGTCTGAGGAACTTACCCTGTAAATTCCTACATGTTGCGTAGAAATTGACAACAATGTGCGCATTATCTCCATCCTCGTGACTAGAGAAAACATCTCCGCATAACCTCTTCCATGTCACTGCTTGTATCCTTTGAAAAATAACCTTGCTTTATGCCTTTCAATCCTTCCTTCACCATTTCTCTTGGTCTTATAGACCTACTTCACTCCAATGAATTATTTTCCTTTCGGATGGTCCACTAACTTCCATGCGTCAATATTTTCTATTGATCCTATTTCTTCATCCATTGTTGCTACCCAATTTTCTTCTTTGACTGCATCCTCAAAATATATTGGGTCATATACATGACAAAATAATGCAATTAAGGAATTCAGACTTGCGCTACTATCAACTTCATTTTTCTCATAAATTTCACTTAAGTTTCTAAATTTTTGTCTTCTTATGCTTGCCAAAGTTGGGCTTGACATGTCACTTCATGTTGTGCTTGAAGTAGATGATGTTGTGGGTCTTTGCGGTGTACCTGGAGTAGTATTTGTTTGACTGTACAACATATTCCTATTATTTGTTGACGATGTCATATGTTGACTTCTTTGTTGAGCGTGAATAGGAGTAGGAGTCACCATTTAGGAATTACTTGTTGCAGTCAATTCCTCTTTGTCTTCTTGTGGTATGCATGGTTTCACATTGATTGTGTCCTCCAAACTTCCATCCCATTCTTCCTCTTATATGAATAAGACATCTATGCTAATTATGACCTTCTTGGTTAATTGATTGTAGAGCTTGTATGCCTTCGATTCATCACTATATCCAACAAATATGTGTTTCTCCCCCTTGTTGTCCAACTTCTCCATTAATTCATTTGGGACATGTGCATATGCCACACACCCAAACATTCTCATGTGAGTGACACTATGCTTTATTCCACTCCATGCCCCTTCAAGAACCATATTCTTGACACTTTTGGTTGGAAATCTATTTATGATATATGTTGTGCAAGCGATGGCTTCAACTCCATAGTCATTTGGTAAATGATTTTCCTTCAACATAATCCTTGCCATTTCCATAATGGTCCTATTTTTCCTTTCCACAACACCATTTTTCTGAGGTGTATATTGTTTTGTAAATTGTTTGTGAATTCCATGCTCCGCACAAAAACATAGGAAGTCATTTGAGATGTATTCGCCACCTCTTTCAGTCCTCAAAACATTGATGTACCGTTCAATTTTCTTCTCAACAAGAGCTTTGTATTTTTAAAGGCGCTCAAACACTTCACTTTTTCGCCTTAAGAAGTAGACCCATGTCTTCCTCGTGCAGTAATCTATGAAAGTCAAGAAATAATAGCTACCACTAATTGATGGTGTCTGCATTGGTCCACATAAATCAAAATATACAACCTTCAAGGGTGCCTTTTCCCTTATTGACTTTCCTGCTGGAAATGATTATCTATGTTGTTTTCCTAAGATGCATCCTTCATATAGGCTATCCAATTTTTCTGTGACTGGCAATCCCTTCACCATGCCTTTCCTATGCAACAAATTCAAACCTCCAAAATTAAGATGACCAAGTCTCAAATGCCATAACTAGTTTTCATCTTTGACCTTTGCTTGAAAGTTTATTTGTGTGATAGTTGCAACTTTTATTTCATCCTCTTGTGAATTCATTAACAGTTGTGCTTGTACACCTTCTCCCTTCAAATTTGGTTTTATTTATTGGGGAAGCATTTTGATGCAGGGCAACCCTGGCACATACCCATAGTATGCATAAAAATGCATAATTGCATTTGTCCCAGGTGGTTGACTCTTCAAAGGAGTCAAAAATTCAAGTCTTGAATGGTTAAGGCCCTTTTTAGCCACATTTCCTTATTATCGGAACTCAATCACCTCGTAGAAACCTTTGGTTATGACTTTATTAAAGTCTTCCTTTAGAATCCTTCTATCAGGAATTAACAACCCTTCAACTCCTTTACATAACCCATAATTTACATATATGTAACCATTCCCCTTCAACCATTGGTTACGTATGGGTTAACACACGAATACACTATCGGCGCTCTTTCCCCTTATAACCCTTTTACAAAGGAAAATATGCATAAACCATACCTTTCCGCTCTTTGTATGGTTTCTACACAAATTTCGATGCTGCACCTTATCGCAATTGCTATCGGCTCCTTTCATAGGTCTTTAACACGCATATGCCTCGTCAACCCTCCGACTCTGATCTTTGCGACTATCGGAATCGTTAACACCACGTTTCAATTAAATGACTCGGCCTCGCTATTTTGGAATACAAAGGGAAACCCATTGAAATCCCGCTCCGAACCATATAAGGTCAGACTTCAAATGTTTATAAGTCGCATTAACAACTGTTGTTGGGTCCGCCTACTACCTCCGCGCTCTCCGAACTCCACTTTCTCGATCGCCAACTAGCACTTTATCACTATCGGCGCATCAGTGTTTCCATTAACCGCCAGCTCTAATGCTTCCGATTGTGACTTAGCGATCAAATCGCGACCATCGATCTGGTTCATGATCCGATGGTTGAGATTAACTCGCGCGATCGCATTTCTCTAAACCTCCAGGCCAGATCCTTTCACTTCAAAGCACCGATCTTACGGACCCGATATGGATTAGACCACTCTCTATAATATTTCAAGTCCGGAACTCAATTCTGACTATGTTTTGTGCCATTCCTTAGTGTAAACTGGGTTTTACACTTATGGGACTTAAACTACATAATTCACTCCACCGATGCGATATGATCTGGACCGTTGATCTTAAGAGATCTAATGGTATCTGTGCCTCACTCTTCATTCCTCCGCTCGTTCCTTTTTCTTAGAAATTACGCTGTTTTCTTCAGCGTTTCTCCATGGTTTGGGTTCATCTTCAGGTTTCCTCAAAGAGTTCATTCTTCCGCTTCCATTGCTCAATTTCTCTGAGCTTAACTCTTAAGTGTATCCTTGCTTCGCCATTCCTCCAGAGCTTCCTCTGTCTCTTCACTTGGATTCAAAATCCATTGTGATTCCTCTGAATCACTCCGTTCCTCTGCATCCTTCAGAATTCTACCTGCAACCTGTTGCAGAGCCTACAAATTCACAATAAATCATTCATGAAATACTCCCTAATGCACTGACATAGTCAGGAACAAACTCTGCATATGTTAATGTAAAAGCAAAGATTACATTCGAGACTCCTCAGTCTCGCACAGGCCTATTTTTCAATGTTAGTTGCCTCCCTCTTTTGACTCTGCTCGTAGGCTTACATATATCCAGCATTGGTTCTATTGAACTAATTCTGGAGTAAATCCTAAACTGACTCCTAAATCCTCTGTACTGACTCCTAAATCTTTTGTCCACTTCTACTTCCATTAATTCCTAAAGTCTCTCTCTCGTCCCTCGAATCATGGACTGCTTTAAGAGTTCTAATTAACTTTGGACTCTTGTCATTTATTTCCACTCATGTTCTCATTTATTTGGGAGCACTTACAATTCCTTCCATTATCTAATTAATTCCTATTCTATGCTCAAAAGCCTACTATTACATTAATCTATCACTTAGGAATCCAACTTCCTAAAAATACATGACCCCCTATGTCTACTTAATTACAATTATTTTCTCTTGGGTGAATGCTCCTGCATCAAATTTTATTGCTTGTCATCTAAACTTTTGCAATTGGTTTTTTTCTTGGAGACTTATCCAAGATTGTGCAATCTCCATTTTTCAAATAAAATAGTGTAGCCCTTTTGCATGAGTTGTCCAATGCTTATGAGGTTATGCTTCAAACTAGGGACAAAGTAAAAATGTTGACTCTTCCTTTACCCATGATAGAGACTTTGTTATCAGTCCCTAACGTCACTTCACATTTCATACCATCTATATTGGAAAAAATTTATGTGTTCCCTGTCATGTGATTGTTGCACCCTAAATCTAGAAACCATACATCCTTTTATTTTTCTTGTGCTACATTACAAACTAAAAACATGCTATCTTGGTTCTAATTTTCCTTTTTGAAATTGGCACTTGGTTCGTTACTTATAACATGTTGCTTATTACTACATTCATTTGCATAATGACCATACGTCATAGAATATTGACATTGAACTTGATATTTATCATACCTCTCACCTTGTGCGTGATTTTGGCTTGAGCCATGAAGTGGATTTTGATTGTTGCCCCTTCCTTCCACTTGAGCTTGAAGGGTTTCCTCTTCCAACTCTGTGTGGGCTTCTTCCTCTTCCTCTAACATTTCATTTTCCTTTGCCTTTTCCCTGACCAATTGAAACTTCTGTCTTAAAGGCATGATCCAATGAGGATTTTTTTGCTCTATTCAATCTATGTTCATGAGAAATCAGTGACGCATGGAGATCATCTAGTGAAAATTGTGAGAGATCCTTTGTCTCTTCTATGGCCACGTCAATGGCATCAAATCTTGTTGGAAAACTTCTCAAAATTTTCTCAACTATTCTCCTTTCCTCAAGTGTCTCACCATGAGACCTGATTTGAGTAACCAATACAATTACTTGTGTAAAAAATGAGTATATATTCTCAGACTATTTCATACAAATTGCTTCAAAAACTCTTCTTAACATTTGTAGCTTTGTTGTCTTCACTTTTTCCATTCCTTGGTAGACTGTCTAGAGGATATCCCATGCTTGCTTCGACTTTGTTGCTGCAACAATCCTTGGGAAAATACTTTCATGAACTGCTTGAAAAAATTATAAGAGAGATTTTGAATCCTTCTTCCTCTAATCCCTCAATAAATCATTTTCTTTTTATGTCAAAGCATTGTATGTTGTTGCATCTACTAGTTCTTGGAACCCATTCTCCACCAAATCCCAAATATCTTGAGAAGAAAATAGAACCTTCATAGTAATAATCAAATAATCATAATTTTTTCATTGGAATAAGGTATTTGAGGATTAGTCAAGCTTGAGCCTGATTGTTATGCAACCATTTCACAAAATAGAAGAAGAGATAGATCAAGGACTTCAAAATTAGCCTCTTCGAGGGGAAACCTTATTTACATTACACAAATGGACAATTCTTGGATGATACAAATGATTAAACCTCATTTCTATATAGAGGAGTCTAAGGGGTCACAATATAATCAGAGCCGACACAATAATAATAATGTAAGGACACACCAATAACAATAGTGGGATCCTATGGGGATAAATAATAACAATATGGGGACAACATGGGCACAACAATAACAATAAGGGGCTATAATGACAATAACAATGAAGGAATACACTAGTATTATAGGGACCTCACATGACCCTCTCCTTCAAAATAGTGGTGTCCTCAATTCTTGAGTAGTTATGGATGCTTATATATAATATTCTCATCCTCCCATGTGGAATCTTTGACGGGTAAGTTCTTCCACTTGATGAGATACTCTGAAATTGATCGATTTCGTAGCTGTTGAGTTTTTGTTTCTATGACTGCTTCAGGTTCCAATGTAATTCGTCCTTCCTCGTCAAGTTCTGGAAATATTGTTTGAACTAGGAGCTTGTCACCTATAACCTTATTTAAGGGTGAAACATGGAAAATGGGGTGCACTCAGGATCGAGAAGATGTAGGAAGATCCAATTTGTATGCCATAGTACCAAACTTTTGCAACACCTTGTATGGACCATAATAATTTGGTGATAATCTATTATCATTCTTAGTTTGCTTGAGGGACATTTGTTTATATGGTTGTAGTAGTAGAAATACCCAGTCGCCTACATCAAAAAATATTTCACTACGATTTTGATATGCCTATTGCTTCATTCTATTCTGTGCCAAAGTGAGGTTATCTTTTAAGAGTTGGAGAACTTGTTGTTGATGTTTGCATTGATCTTCCACTATTTGAACCTTAGAATTTTCTCTTAAAGATGATGTGATGGATGGTGGATGATATCCATAAAGTGCCATAAATGGGGTCATTTTTGCTGTAGCATGGAAGGAAGTGTTATGCCACCATTCAGCTACAGGGAACCACTTGACCCATTGTGTTTGTTTATCAGATACAAAGAAAAAAATATATCCTTCCAAACATTTGTTAACTATCTCAATTTTCCCTTCAGATTGAGGATGATAAGATGAGCTATCAGCTAAATGAGTACCCAGACAAGAAAATAATTATGTCCAAATATTTCGAGTGAAAATTGGATCTCTTTTGCTTACAATATCCTTTGGGTTCCATGTAGATTTGGAATTGTTCAAACAAATACAACAACAACTGTAACGACTTTAAATGGATGAGATAATGAACAAAAGTGTGCATACTTGGTAAGTCTATCAACTACCACCATGATGACACTCTTTCCTTCAGACTTGGGTAAACCTTTGATAAAATCCATTGAAACCTCCTCCCAACGTTGACTTGGAATGAATAAAGGTTGTAATAGACCCATGGTCTTAATTGTCTCAATTTTTTTTTTTTTTTAAACCAAACATTCTGACACAAACTTTTGAATATCAGATTCAAGGCCATCCCAAAAAAATTCCTTCTTAACCCTGTGGTAAGTTTTTAAACCGGTGCTTGGCACATTACCTCTTTAAGATGTTCAAAGGTCTTTGTTGCTTCTGGAGTCCAAGAAAATGCATCTATCTTCAGTAATGTTATTAGAGGTGCTGATATTCTCGCATAATTCTTAACAAACTTGCTATAATACCTTGTCAACTTGAGAAATCCTCACAAATTCTTTATGGATGTGGGAATTTTCCATTCCTTAATGGCTTTAATTTTTGTAGGGCCTACCTTAACACCTTTATGAGATACAATATGACCCAAATATTCCACCTCATGTACTACAAAGAAACATTTGGAGGTTTTTGCATATAATTGTTTCTCCTCCACTAGTTTGAGCACCCTGTTAACATGTTGAACATGATCCTTCCAAGACTTGTTGTAGATTAGTACATCATCAAAGAATAGTAACACAAATTTTCTAAGGAAGAGTTTGAAAATGGAATTCATCAAACCTTGAAATGTAGAAGGTGCATTGGTAAGGCCAAAATGCATGACCAAAAATTCATAATGACCCTCATGAGTTCTAAATGTCGTTTTCGGAACGCCTTCAGTATTCATTCTAATTTGATGATATCTTGAATGACAATCCAACTTGGTGAAGTAAATTTCTCCATGAATTCATCCAATAATTCATCAATGGAAGGAATGGGGAATTTATCTTTAATAGTGAGCTTGTTGAACTCCCTATAATCCGAACACATGTGCCATGATCCATCCTTATTGTACACCAATACTACTGGAGCAAAGAAATAACTTTGACTAAGTTAGATTATACCAGCCTTTAGCATTTCTACAACCATACATTCAATTTCACTCTTTTGGGCATATAAATATATGTAAGCCCTGATGTTTGGAGGAACAATTCTTGGAATCAAGTGAATAGCATGATCACAAATAGGTGGGAAGCCTTTGGGAGTCTCAAATAACTTGAAATGATTGTCCAAGACTTTTTGAATATCTGGAGAAAAAGATGATTTCAATGTGGGAACCTCTAGTGAACATAATTGTGCAATTACACCCGTTGTTCTTTCTTTAGAAGCTTTGTCACACCATTAGAGCTGATTATATTTTTTGGTTTCCCTGTGATACCCCTTAATTCAACTTCCTTTCCTTCCCAAAAAAATTTAAGAAAAGTTCTTGAAAATTAAAATCTATTGTACCCAAAGATTGTAGCCATTGGACTCCCAGTACAACATCAACACCACCCATTGGACTGGAAAGAATTGGACTATTTAATACATATTCTCCCATGGATAGCTTGATATTATGGAACTTTGCAGAACAATTTATGGTTCCTCCATTTGAAACCATCACATGAAACTTTGGTGCTGGATATAGGAATCAATTCAATTCCTTGGCTATCTTACAATGAATAAAATTATGGGTACTATTCGAATCAATCAATACTATTACCTTTTTCTTCTTGATTTGTCCTTCTATCTTGAGAGTTTGAGGAGTGGTAATTCCTGCCAATTCATTACAAGATATGGTCAGATTCATTTCTTCTTTCTCTGGGGTTGGTTCCTCGTGTATATCATCTTCTTTTGACATTTCTTGTTCATTTTCTTCCTCCTCTTCACAATATATGTAAAATAATTTCTTCTCAACACACTTATGGCCTTTAGTGTATTTGCTATCACAACTGTAAAAAAGTCATTTTTCTCTTTTTTCTTCCAATTTTTGTGGTATTAACCTTGTATTTGGTGGAAGGCTATGGAAAAAAAAAAATCTATCTTTATAGTTGTGAGTGGTAGGCTTCCTTGTTGCCATAATTTTGCTTTCAATGTTTTTTGCCAACCTGAATGCCTTCTCAAATGAATCAGGTTCCCAAAGGTGAACCTCCTGTTGGATGTTATATTTTAATGTACCTATGAACACATCAATCCTATGCACTTCTGGAATGTCATTTATCCTTATATTAAATTTTTGGAAGTCCTCGATATGCTTTGCCATTGAACCCTTTTGTTTAAAATCTACCAATTGGTTAAATGATGTGTTTTTATTTGTATCCTCACAAGTGGTTTACAACAACAAAGCCATCAATATCATACAAATTGATTGGGTTCTAAATATAAAGTTCCAATACGTACCTTTTGTGTGTGTGTATGTTGCACTTATGAAGTTCAAAATATTAGTATCCATGTAACTGGATCCTTGGCATCAAACTTTCTCATGTTGATCTTTGGAATATGGTGGATCTTCGATCCAATATTAGAGTCTATTAAATCATGATTAACATTTATTTTATTCTCATCGTGAGTTTCATTTAATACCTTTTCCCCATTAGGAAGCATTTCTTGTAGAAACCTTGTCAAACCTTCCTTGAAACCATCCATGTTTGCTTTTAAACCATTCTTAAAATATTACATATTATCTTTCATGTCATTCTTCAAACCTTCCATGTCTGATTTTAAGCTATTCTTTAAACTATCCATCTTAGCTTCCATTTCGTTTTTGGTTACTCTTTGTGAGAGCGAAATTAACGATCTTATATAATAAATATTCATTAAATACCTTTCAAAATAATTTTAAAAATTTAATTCATTATACAGGTTTTTAAAACCTTTGTTTTATCACCCTTTCAACTGTGTTATGCATGACCACATTGCAAAGCAAATGTGAAATCAAATAATATTTAATAAGGATCAAAAGTCATGTCTTGACGCAGTCACAACACGTTGAATGGGCCACACACATACATCTGATCTTTGTATTACATTGATATTTGGATTTATTTGTGTTGTATTGCGCATTCCCTAGCCTACCATCATCTCACCGACTTAAAAAGTCATTCCAATACCAGTATTTCCACTTATGGTTGATCAGAGTTTCAACTCTGAATTTCCAAGAAAAAGTCATATTGTTGTGTTGGCATCTAATCAATTCTTCTTGTACGAGAGTAGGTTGAAAGGTCGTTTAGCTTTTTGTCTGATATTAATATTCATTGAAATTAACTTGTATTTAGCTTTTTATTATGCATTAGTTATCTCCGGCTAAGCTCGCTAAATTTCCGCCAAACCATCAATAGCTTTACCGGATGTAAGTCCACACAATCAAAGATTAAGTTGTACATGTGAATGGTGAAATATAATCTCATATAGTGAAAAACAATCATTACATAATAATAAAAAGGTAAATCAATAAATTTAAAATAAATAAATTAAAACATTATTAAAAATTAAAAAAATTCAATTTCTATGTTAAGTTTTGGCGAATGTTGTAATTTTTTTTTAATCAAAACAAAATAATAAAAATCAACTAAAACGTGAATACAATATATCGAGCCTGAGGCAGCTATAATAAAAGATATAAGGGCACAGAAAATTGAAGGAAAAAAAAGTTGGGTTGCAAATAAAATGGATAAGGATTCGAATATTGAGTGCAACCATTCTATTATTATTAAAATTTTAATTATTGAAGACCATGGTTAACGACATTCCATGTGATGCCCCCTTTACTTTAGTGTGTTGGAATGCGCAATTTGTCTTAACAAATAGAATTCTGAGGAACATTGAAGTGACCTATGCTTTGTCGCGAAGAACAAAACAAAAGTTTGTGTGACCACCCTCAGCGATAAGATTCAAATAATAAAAAGCACGTTTTTGCGTTTAACACGGGGCATTCGAGAATCTTTGAACTGGGATACCGAAGTGTTGGTCAACAAGACAAAACCAAATCCTGTAGAAACCATATGAAATGATATTCAAAGATGACTTAAAAATTTGTATGACGACCCTCAGCGATAAGATTCAAATAATTAAAAGTTCGTAGTCTAATTAGCCGGAGGAATTGTTCGGAAAGCTATGGAAATTTCGGATATACTTAGAGAAAATTTGGCAAGGATTTTTGTAAATCCAAGTTATAGCTGTTAAATTTTAAAATTTTAGGTGTTTTAGATGTTTTTGAAGGTGCTGAATCCATTTCCACCGTCAAAAACATATTCAAATACCGTCTTGTAAGATTTTTTGAAATCTTTTTGCCCCGATTCCGACCACTTTTGACCATCCGAACCATTCCTCCGATAGAAATTGGTTGAAAATCCCGATTTTTTCTAAGTTCATGACTAAGTCGAAATTTAGAAACTATACTCCATCGTCCATCATTTCATATGAACATTTGTTAAATGAAATGCGTCCTCCAATAATCATTAAAGCGGAAAAATTGGATGTTTTTAATCAATTTTTTTTCTTTTTTTTTTCCGAAGGTGGTAAAACCTATCAACTCAGGTGTCAAACCAACAGTGAGGACAGCCATCTCTGGCTGCTATCCGCGAATGCTGGGTTTGACTCATCACTGTTAAATAGGAAAACCACGCCACCTGGCATAACCCTGCTGGTGGTCCGTAATCGGGAGCAGGCTCTCACTCCTGCCAGATGCCTCTGGGTCTTGGGCCGTTAACCTGTTTCCTTACGTCCGAGGAAGACGAGCTCTTAGCCAAGCAGAAGCAGTTTTACGGCATACTCCAGGCCGATTTTTAATCAATTAAAAACACGATATCTAAATAATCAAATTGGATTTTTTTTTTATCTAAATAAATAAATGATATTAAAAATATTCCCAGTCAAATGCGCCAGTTACTTGCCCCGAAAAAAACGGTAGTTTTTATTTAAAAAAGAAACGTCATTGGAAAAAAACAGAAGTCCTCCGTTTTCCTTCTCCCATTGGAAACATAGATTAAGACCGTCAGTGGCCCAAGTGAATACTTGAACCACATTTAATTCGAATCCAATGAAATATACACTGAAACAATTGTAATTAATAGTAGTGGAAGGATTTTCAGTTATTATATTACATATTGATGTTTTAAGCATTCACAATTATAGAAAATTCACATGTTTTGTTGTAAAAATTTACACACATTGAGAGCAGAATAAAAATATAATGGTTGTGCGGTAAAAATCAACCACACATCACATCAAAATTCTATAATATATTGATTTCTATATAGTTATTAATTAATATATTAATTAATTATAAATATTAATTATTTATAATTGTTAATATGATTTGGTTTAATATATTAGTTTAATTTATATAGAAATTAATATAGTTTTCCCTAATATTTTTAGAAATAACCTTTTAATTTAAGAATTAGCATTTTAATGCTATAATATAATAATTTCGATATAACTATTAATTAATATATTAATTATTATATTAACCAATTATAAATATTTATTATTTATAATTGTTAATATGAAGTAGTTTAATATATTAATTTAATTTATATAGAAATTATTATATTTTAGTTCATTAATCTAATTTTACTTTTAGTTCTAGTTCAATTCCCTAATTTTATCTTTAGGTTTTGTATTAATATATTAACCCTTCAATAAAATTTTTATTAAAATAAAAGTAAATTTTAAATTAAAATAAAATAAAATAAAATTATTATTCCAAGCCGACAGTGTGTGGTTCCCTAAAAAAAAATTTCATCATTATTATTTATTCCCTAAGAAGCTCTTCTTTTATCATCATTCTAAAATCCTGATGATGGATCCCATTTGGGATTTGAAACGTTGGTATAACAATGTTCATACTGTGGATTCTCCAGTCACTGATTCAAAAGATGCAAACCACAGATCTCTTAAATCCAAAATCTTGTCCATGTACGGAGGGGATACTTGGAGTGAAATCCTTTTACTCGAAAAATTTAGAGTGAGGATAGCAAGAAGGGCTGCAGATCTGCATTTTCTTAAAAACTGTCGGGACAATAATCTCATTCCTCCATTTGCACAAGTAAAGCATAGATTGCAAAACAGATATAATAGTAAGGCGTTTTTTCAACTAAGCTTCTCTCTAATTCGGTCAGAAATTAGAAGGGTTAGGGCTTCTCTGGAAAATCTTGGACGTTTAGCCCTCTCAACCCACCTTAAACTAGCTAACAGCATCAATAAGAATCTCTGGGTTATTATCGATGCCAGGACTGCTCTGAAAGCAGATAATGAGGGACAAAATGCTCAGGCAAGACAGCGCAAGAAACTGTCCAAGCTATTAAATAGATCTCAGGTGATGATCAAAACTCCGAACCCCGCCATTGAACCTGCACAAAATGTCAGTAGTAATGATAATGTCAATAAATACTGCGCAATGGACATTGAACTCAACAAGAGACCAGATCAAAATACCATCACGTTGGATAGGACGCAGGATTCCATAATAAAGTTGTTGAATACCCACAGTTCGCTCAGCACTGATAACAGTCACAGCGCAGAGGGAAAAGGTGTCAACTTTAGAGAGAACGACGTTATAAACTACGCAGATGTTATTAAACGGAATGAGTTGCACATTCTAGATCCGAGTAGGATGATAAACAGCGTTACTGGTTATGGTAGCATGCTGAATAGGACGCAGATTATTGAAATCGATGCGTTTAATACCCACGGTCAGAACGTAAGAGCAATGAAGACTGGCAGCGAAGAGCATAGGTCAAAAGATGTCAGCTGTAGAAAGAACGAAATTACAAGCTGCGCAGATAATTCACCAGAACCGAGTATGGTGAAAAACAACGGTCAGAGGGAATGCATAACAATGGAGATTGACAGCGGATATCGTGAAAGCATTAACACATGTAATGTTAATTCAAAGGATGACAACGTTGAAAACATGTCCATTAAAAACTGCGCAGGTGATATTAAGCATAATGGGGGGCACAAAACATATCCAAATTTGATGAATAACAGCGATACTGATTATGACATCACGCTGGATAGGGCGCAGAATGCTGAAGTTAATACGTTGACCCACGGTTCGCACATTACAGTAAACAATCTCAGCGCAGATGGCAATGATACACTGGAAAGGATGCAGGATTCCAAAGTAGATGCTCATGGCTTAGTCAGCAATTTCAATGGTGGTGCGCAGATTCATAACGTAAGCATTAGAAAGGGTAGTTTTAGCCAGTATGAGAGGGTCGAAGGTAATGTGCCAAGCAAGGGTGACCATGAGAATTGGTTAGACAATGAGTGCATAAATAAAGATAATACAAGAATCAATAGCAATCAAGGCTTAGACAAGAGTTTCCAAAAGGGAAAAAGTCTGTCTTCAGAAAACACCTATGAGTCAAAATTAAAAAGAAAAGTGGTCAACCTTTCTTCCCAGGAATTAGATCCTATAGCCATTAATGTTCTCAGCAAAGGTATGGGGTTTGCGGTGGCCCCTAAAAACCTTCCCACTGAAAAGATGATATGTAGCATAGAGGACGGGATTAGTAACCTTCCTCTGGAAGATAAAGAAGCATTGAGGCATAAATTTTCTCTCATCATGAGGAAAGCCAAAACTCCCAGAAGCAACTTGATTAAAGAAGAACATAAAGCCTTCAAATCCTTGCGGAACAATGACAAGGTCGTGGTTCTTAAAGCAGATAAAGGAGGAGCAGCGGTCATCTTGGACAAAGAAGACTATGTTCGTAAAATGAATGATCACCTAAATTGTGGCAGTTATAAGAAGCTGAACAGTAATGCCATCCCCAAAATCATGAAGGATGTAAAAAAGATCATCTCAGATTCCAACCTTGACGAAAAATTAAAGAAGAAATTAATCCCCTGTTGTGAAACTATCCCTAGAATCTATGGATTACCCAAGATCCATAAGGAAGGGGTCCCCCTTAGACCGATAGTTAATACTATTGGTTCCCCAACCTATGAACTTGCTAAATATGTTGCTAAAATTCTTAAACCCCTTGTCGGAAATACTGATTCCTTCATCAAAGACTCCCAGGACTTTGTGAATCTTATTAAAAATGAAAAGATGGAGCGTGATGACATCCTTGTAAGCTTTGACGTGGTATCGTTATTCACAAAGATTCCTCTTAATGAAGCCATTCAGGTTATAAAAGATGTTACTGATCCAGGGACTGCAAAGCTGGCTGAAATATGCTTAAGGTCAACTGTGTTCACCTTCCAAGGAATATTTTATGAGCAGACATTTGGTGTGGCAGTGGGATCACCCCTTTCGCCAATCGTGGCCAACCTATACATGGAATACTTTGAAAAGAAGGTCCTGGAATCATATCCGTTAAAACCAGCTTGGTGGAAGCGTTTTGTCGACGATACCAATATAAAATGGACTCATGGTAAAGTAAAACTTGACAAGTTTTTCATTCACTTAAATTCTATCTCTCCAGAAATAAAATTTACGATGGAGCTTGAACAAAACATGAGCATTCCTTTTTTAGACGTTCTAATCATCAGAAAATAGGATGGCTCGCTGGGCCATAAGGTTTTCAGGAAGTCAACCCACACAGAAAGTTACCTCCATGCTGATTCCCACCACCACCCAGCCCAGAAGTTTGGTGTTCTAAACACTCTTGCCATTAGAGCCCTTCGAATTTCCGACTCAGAGCATCTGAACGATGAAAAGAAGCATTTAGTTTTAACTTTTAAGAGTATATGCTACAAAGAGCAAGAAATTAAAAAAGCCATAGAGAAAGCTGAAAGAAGGTTGTTATCTCATGAGCCCAAGGCTCAGGACCAACCTCAATATGGTAAGGTTTTTCTTCCTTATATCCATGGAGTTACAGACAAAATCACAAAAATCCTAAGAAAGAAAAACATTATCACTCATTTCTTAGCACCTGGTACGATCAGGCAAGGTTTGAAGTCTGTAAAAGATGATATTGACAAACATCAGCTTAAAGGAGTCTATAAAATAGATTGTTCTTGTGGGAAAAGCTACATAGGTGAAACAGGTCGCTCCCTCCAGACAAGGCTCAAGGAACATGGTGCTAATATTAGGAATGTAAGATCTCGTACTTCAGCCCTGGCAGAACACTCCTCAAAGACTAAGCACCATATCTACCTGGAAAGCGCATCCATTATCGCAAGGGAAGAGCAGCATCAGAGACGAAAGATCAGAGAAGCACTTGAAATTATCAAGCATCCTCACAATCTGAACAGAGACAATGGTATGGAGATTAGCGGGAGCTGGCTTCCCTTGATCAGGGAAATCAAAAACGCCAAAAACGCCAACACATCCCCAGGTGAAGCATTCAATAGGTAAGTTATCCCTCTCCTTTTCTATTTTATTAGTCTGTACCTTTTTATTAATATCAAGTTGAAGAGTTAGCATTAAAATTCTATAATATATTGATTTCTATATAGCTATTAATTAATATATTAATTAATTATAAATATTAATTATTTATAATTGTTAATATGATTTGGTTTAATATATTAGTTTAATTTATATAGAAATTAATATAGTTTTCCCTAATATTTTTAGAAATAACCTTTTAATTTAAGAATTAGCATTTTAATGCTATAATATAATAATTTCGATATAACTATTAATTAATATATTAATTATTATTTTTTTTCCCGTAGAAAAAAGTCGTAATTTATATTCATGTTGAAATAAATTACATTTTGTAGATGCTTAGAGCATATGCAGATAGCTGTCCATGGTTAGGACAAAAACTGTAAATAAAATAAAAAATTCACAAAACTTCTGACTTATACTTTCTTGCCCTTCTTCTTTTCCACCCTGCGCCAACCTTGTGAGTCAGGAGGGGGAACAATGATGGCCTGCAGGTGCTCTTGTATGTTCACTGGAGATTCTTTGTCGGATTCTGATCCTTCGGATCCATGAGTTCTTTTGTTACCACTAATTTCCAGCTGTGTAATGTTCTGTTGCTGAATATGGTCCTCCATTTGAGGATCTGGTGCTTTTTCTTCCTTTTTTTTTTCCGAAGAAATAGAGTTCGTAATTTGCATTAATTTCAGAAAATTACATGCTGTAGATGCTAAACGCATATGCTGTAGTGTGGATAAACCACTTACAAAACAAAACTTCAAGAGAAGTAATGCAGAAAAGCCCTCAAAAAAGGGCAGCAAGAAAAGGGTATGTAAACCCCAACAGGAGGATACCCCTACCCATCTCAAGCAAGATAGACGAAAATAAAACAAAAAGCTCCTGTAGAAAGAGCAGAAAGTTCGAAATGGCCGCCAAAGACAAGGAGTAGAGGCACGAAATGGAAGGGAGCAGCCAAGGTAGCCACCACCCCCACCCCCTCAAAAACTCTCCTCCCGAAACCGAAGAAGCCAGAAGAAATAAACCACCCATATCTCCAAAGAAGCCAGAAGAAACCCCCCAGAAACAGCCATTGAAAGCGGCACGAATCGGTGCAGGGCAGACTCCACACCTCCGATCCCTCAACGCTCCCAATAACTGTAGAGGTAAGCCAGCTAAAGGCCAAAAAAAGGATCCAAAACCTCAGCAAGGGAACCCATCAGTCCCCAACCAGAGGAGAGGCGTTTGGATCCGGGGGCAGAGGCAGCTAGGGCAGCCACCTCGCCCCCCAGAAGAGAAAGAAACCCCGCCCCCGCTCCGCGGCACAGCAACAAATAGAAGGGACCGTCAAAACAGAGAGACTGTAGTACCAAGACCGCAGAAGACCGGAAGAAATAAGGGCACGCTCCGCCGCCGCTCAAAACACAAGGCCGGAACGCAGCCTTATCCGCCGAAAACCAGGAGTAAATGGGCACGCTCCGTCGCCGCCCAACTCAGTGCACAGAATAAGGCCGGAACTCTGTCAAAGAAAGCAGAGCAGGCCACCAACCCGGGAAACGACCAACGAGGAAGAATGACAGAGTCGCGCTGAGGAAAGGAGAAAGAAAACACGTCGCGAGGGAAAAGAAACCCCCGGAGAGAGGTGAGCCGAGTCCGAAATCGCAGGACCGCAGACCGCCAAAACCCCAGACGCAGCGAAAACCGGCCTCAAAAACTAGACTTTGCCGCACACCGAAGAATCCAAGCTCCAAGCGATGGCGGTGGGTGGGCTCCCGGAAACACCAGAGGCAAAGCCCCGCCGCCGCAGACGAAAAACTCAGCAACCAGGGCCGAGTAGAAAACCCTAGCGCGCCCTCTCTCATCTCCCAGGTGCTTTTTCTTCCTGTGTGCTGTTCTGTTCCCTTTTTGTATCAGGTTCCTCTTGGTTCGTTGAATGCTCTGACATCTGCATATCCTCTTTTTCCCTCCAATCGGTGTTCTGCCATCCGTTCGGCTTTTTTGGTTGTTTCTTGTTCACTTTGGGGTCCTTCTTGCCCAGTGGGCAGGTGTTTTGAAGATGCCCTGTTTGCATGCATCTAAGACACCTGAATGCTGTGTTTTCATAATCCAGCGGTTGTATCCTCTGCGTATTATAATAGTTCAATGTGATGTGATCAGGTAGCCCCAGGCTTAGATCCACTTCTACACATATTCTAGCATAGGTAAATAATCCTTGGTTAATCCTTTCTTTGTCTGTTTTAAGGAATTTCCCCAAAGAATTTCCAATGGCTGTTAAAACTTTGTTGTGCCAGAAATGTAGAGGGAGGTTATGCAGTCTCACCCAAACAGGAACTGTTGTTACTTTCATAGTATTTGCATCAAATTCAGGAAACCAAGGGATGGTGAAGAGGCCAGCCTTTCCCCAGAACCATGGCCCCTGATTTATGATATTGTCACGTTCTTGTTCTGTTGTAAAACGAACTATGAAGAAACCCTTTGAGTATAGGTGAACTTCACAGTCAGGTGACCATGTTGAGAGAATCCAGTGATGCAGGGTATCTGATTTTGGCCAGAACCCATTAAATCTACATATAACAGCATGAGTGGCTAGATCAGTATGTATATTAGTTACCTCCGGTGAAGTTACTTGGATCGTTGGGGATTCCAGTGTTTGTTCCACAATATAGGGGCCTGGTAGCTTTGGTGCTGGTGCTGGTTTGTGTTGCATGTTTCCTCCTTTACCATTCACTGCGTCCTTGATAGAGCCTTTGTTCTTTGAACTGGACCCATTAACTGCATCACGAAAGGAGCCTGGAATCTGTGATCCGCTGGCTGCTGCACCTCCCCGAAGCCTCATGTTGACTATAATGTTAGATCCTGGGTTAATGTTGTAGTGGCCTATTGTCCAGTGATCTTGAATCGATCTGCCTTCTGAGAGCAGATGTTGGTATCCTGCTGGAAGGCCAATGTGATTGGCAATGATTTTCTTCAGTTTTGAGACTCTGTCTGAAGCTTGTACCCAGATTGGGATTGATTTCCCAGAGGGGGGCTTTATAAAGATTTGGAACCATAGATCTGATGAGGATGCCATCAGATCCTCTGAGTCTGCCTTATCCCGGTCCGATATGGGTTTGTTTCTTAGATCTGGCGGGTTCCCACCTATCTTCTGCCTGGATCTAGACAGATCAGATAGATCCATCCCAGATCTGCCATATTTGGCTCGATCTATTACGGGAGAGGATAGATCTGCTGCATGCAGGCCCCTTTCTTGGTTTTCCCCTTCCGGGTTGTTGTAATCCCTTCTGTATTTTGCTTGATCTGATGTGTAAGGGGGCAGATGGGGCAGATCTGCTTTATTTGGGCTCTTTTCCTTGGTTGCAGATTCCGGATGCAGAACTTCAGATCCCTTCTTTTCCTTCCCATGTCCGAGCCTTCTCCCTCTCTTGTCGTCGTAGGCTTCTGCATTTCTGGTCTTCCTCTGCCCAGCCTTGGTGGCCTCACTGCTCGGATCGGCTCCTTTTCCCCCTTTTATTATGGTGAAATTTGTCGATTGCAGAGCAGATATGTTACAGGAAAAGAAGTTGCCGGAACTGTCAACATGGATAACGCCATTACAACGGTTTATGGCATCTTCGTAACTGTCTTCTTCCACCAGATCCGCACTGAAGATTTTGAGTCTCTCCTCAGCGCCGGGAATGTCCAGCCGATGCTGCTCCTCCGCTGCTATCCCTGGGACATGTACAGAAGCGTTGACAGTGTGAATCCGTTGCAGTAAGAGCTTCACCAGCGAGGAGACCACAAGACCTGTTGCTCCGATCTCGCAAAGGGAGGTTTTGCACGAGTAAGTTGCAGAGGCCATTTTTCTTCCATTTCGTAGCTTCCCTCGATCTCCCCCAAATTTCACAATAAAAAACATAGGTATCATTGCTGCAGTCTTTGGGTTTATTCCAAAGTAGATGCTCATGGCTTAGTAGCAATTTCAATGGTGGTGCGCAGATTCATAACGTAAGCATTAGAAAGGGTAGTTTTAGCCAGTATGAGAGGGTCGAAGGTAATGTGCCAAGCAAGGGTGACCATGAGAATTGGTTAGACAATGAGTGCATAAATAAAGATAATACAAGAATCAATAGCAATCAAGGCTTAGACAAGAGTTTCCAAAAGGGAAAAAGTCTGTCTTCAGAAAACACCTATGAGTCAAAATTAAAAAGAAAAGTGGTCAACCTTTCTTCCCAGGAATTAGATCCTATAGCCATTAATGTTCTCAGCAAAGGTATGGGGTTTGCGGTGGCCCCTAAAAACCTTCCCATTGAAAAGATGATATGTAGCATAGAGGATGGGATTAGTAACCTTCCTCTGGAAGATAAAGAAGCATTGAGGCAGGAATTTTCTCTCATCATGAGGAAAGCCAAAACTCCCAGAAGCAACTTGAGTAAAGAAGAACATAAAGCCTTCAAATCCTTGCGGAACAATGACAAGGTCGTGGTTCTTAAAGCAGATAAAGGAGGAGCAGCGGTCATCTTGGACAAAGAAGACTATGTTCGTAAAATGAATGATCACCTAAATTGTGGCAGTTATAAGAAGCTGAACAGTAATCCCATCCCCAAAATCATGAAGGATGTAAAAAAGATCATCTCAGATTCCAACCTTGACGAAAAATTAAAGAAGAAATTAATCCCCTCTTGTGAAACTATCCCTAGAATCTATGGATTACCCAAGATCCATAAGGAAGGGGTCCCCCTTAGATCGATAGTTAATACTATTGGTTCCCCAACCTATGAACTTGCTAAATATATTGCTAAAATTCTTAAACCCCTTGTCGGAAATACTGATTCCTTCATCAAAGACTCCCAGGACTTTGTGAATCTTATTAAAAATGAAAAGATGGAGCGTGATGACACCCTTGTAAGCTTTGACGTGGTATCGTTATTCACAAAGATTCATCTTAATGAATCCATTCAGGTTATAAAAGATGTTACTGATCCAAGGACTGCAAAGCTGGCTGAAATATGCTTAAGGTCAACTGTGTTCACCTTCCAAGGAATATTTTATGAGCAGACATCTGGTGTGGCAGTGGGATCACCCCTTTCGCCAATTGTGGCCAACCTATACATGGAATACTTTGAAAAGAAGGTCCTGGAATCATATCCGTTAAAACCAGCTTGGTGGAAGCATTTTGTCGACGATACCAATATAAAATGGACTCATGGTAAAGCAGAACTTGACAAGTTTTTCATTCACTTAAATTCTATCTCTCCAGAAATAAAATTTACGATGGAGCTTGAACAAAACATGAGCATTCCTTTTTTAGACGTTCTAATCATCAGAAAATAGGATGGCTCGCTGGGCCATAAGGTTTTCAGGAAGTCAACCCACACAGAAAGTTACCTCCATGCTGATTCCCACCACCACCCAGCCCAGACGTTTGGTGTTCTAAACACTCTTGCCATTAGAGCCCTTCGAATTTCCGACTCAGAGCATCTGAACGATGAAAAGAAGCATTTAGTTTTAACTTTTAAGAGTATAGGCTACAAAGAGCAAGAAATTAAAAAAGCCATAGAGAAAGCTGAAAGAAGGTTGTTATCTCATGAGCCCAAGGCTCAGGACCAACCTCAATATGGCAAGGTTTTTCTTCCTTATATCCATGGAGTTACAGACAAAATCGCAAAAATCCTAAGAAAGAAAAACATTATCACTCATTTCTTAGCACCTGGTACGATCAGGCAAGGTTTGAAGTCTGTAAAAGATGATATTGACAAACATCAGCTTAAATGAGTCTATAAAATAGATTGTTCTTGTGGGAAAAGCTACATAGGTGAAACAGGTCGCTCCCTCCAGACAAGGCTCAAGGAACATGGCGCTGATATTATGAATGTAAGATCTCGTACTTCAGCCCTGGCAGAACACTCCTCAAAGACTAAGCACCATATCTACCTGGAAAGCGCATCCATTATCGCAAGGGAAGAGCAGCATCAGAGACGAAAGATCAGAGAAGCACTTGAAATTATCAAGCATCCTCACAATCTGAACAGAGACAATGGTATGGAGATTAGCGGGAGCTGGCTTCCCTTGATCAGGGAAATCAAAAACGCCAAAAACGCCAACACATCCCCAGGTGAAGCATTCAATAGGTAAGTTATCCCTCTCCTTTTCTATTTTATTAGTCTGTACCTTTTTATTAATATCAAGTTGAAGAGTTAGCATTAAAATTCTATAATATATTGATTTCTATATAGCTATTAATTAATATATTAATTAATTATAAATATTAATTATTTATAATTGTTAATATGATTTGGTTTAATATATTAGTTTAATTTATATAGAAATTAATATAGTTTTCCCTAATATTTTTAGAAATAACCTTTTAATTTAAGAATTAGCATTTTAATGCTATAATATAATAATTCGATATAACTATTAATTAATATATTAATTATTATATTAACCAATTATAAATATTTATTATTTATAATTGTTAATATGAAGTAGTTTAATATATTAACTTAATTTATATAGAAATTATTATATTTTAGTTCATTAATCTAATTTTACTTTTAGTTCTAGTTCAATTCCCTAATTTTATCTTTAGGTTTTGTATTAATATATTAACCCTTCAATAAAATTTTTATTAAAATAAAAGTAATTTATTAAAAATAAAAGTAATTTTTAAATTAAAATAAAATAAAATAAAATTATTATTCCAAGCCGACAGTGTGGGGTTCCCTAAAAAAAATTTCCTCATTATTATTTATTCCCTAAGAAGCTCTTCTTTTATCATCATTCTAAAATCCTGATGATGGATCCCATTTGGGATTTGAAACGTTGGTATAAAAATGGTCATACTGTGGATTCTCCGGTCACTGATTCAAAAGATTTACTCTCTATTTCTTGAGGAGTAAGATACAGTAACAGATTGTTTTACACGCCCACCAAAATTCGCTCCCCAATATTTTTCTGTACCCCTGCTTAGACTCACCTCTGGTACTTAACAAAAGACTTCTACATCTTGTATATTTAAACATACACTTTTTCTAATATTTTAATACATTACAAAGTCAAAGTATTAACACAAAGGATAGGCCATTGTGCAAAAAATAATTTTCTATGTTGAGGAGTACATATGTCAGTTGCAGAATAAATATTTCATCTATACCTTTTACTAACCCTAGATTAAGTGTTCATTACTTTTTAATTATATGACGTGGTGTGAGAATTGGAAGTTTTTAATCCCTGTCCTTTAGCTTATAGACAAAATCTGCAACCTGTAATAAGTACTTCTTAATTATACAATGTGTTGTGAGAATGGGAAGTTTTTACTCCCGTTAGAACTTCATTTAATCCATGTCCTTTAGCCTATAGACAAAATATGCAACCTGCAATAAGTATGTACTTGCTTGATTTGCTCGTGTACCACCAGTATGGTTGTCAATTTATTTAATGCGGTGGTTGGGAATAATTTTCCAACACTCCCCCTTAATCACAACTACTGTCATTTATAATTCCCAAATAGTTATCGATAAACAAAAATTTTATGTGCCAATGGCTTTGTGAATATGTCTGCAAATTATTCTTGTGACCTACAGTGTTGCAACACAATTTCACTGTTGTGAATCAATTCTCTATTAAAATGATATTTAGTGTCAATGTGCTTGCTCCTCTTGTGAAAAACATAATTATTTGATAGCGCAATTGTAGAATTGTTGTTGCAATAAATAGTTGTTGTTGCTTCTTGTTCCTGTCATATATCTCTCAACTTTCTTCTCATCTAAATTGTTTGACACATTGTTGTTGTTGTGGCCACATATTCAACTTATGTTGTTGACAATAACACTATCAACTTCTCCTTGGAGGACTATGAAATGGCTCTTGAACCCAAATGAAAAGCATATCCTTACATGCTCTTTCTATCATCAACACTTCCTACCCAATCATTGTCAGTGTAACCAACCAACCTAAAATCATTTGTTGGGGTGTACAAAATACCATATTCCTTTATCCCATTGATCCCTTAAAATTCTTTTGGATGCTTTCCAATGTGTATGCTTCAGCGTCTCCATGAACCTTAACACCAAACTCACTGCATACATTATTTCAACCCTAGTCGTTGTCAAATACATCAAGCTTCTCAGCATACTTTTGTATAATGTCGGATTGACATTGTTGCTGCAATATTATTTGTTAAACTTCAAACCCCATGAAAGTTGGAGTTGGTGCGTGCTTGTTGTTCTGCATATTAAACCTCACCAAAATATATGCTACATACTTTGGTTGAGAAATAAAAATAGCATTTTTTCTTCGCTTCACTTCTATCTCCAAAAAGTACTTTAACGACCCCAAGTTTGTCATTTCAAACTCACTTTTCATGACTTCTTTGAAATTATCAATGACTAAATGATCCAAAATGGATCCTAAAACCTCTAAGTCTATGTTTTTAATACTATCAGAAAACACTATCGCAGAAGAAAAACCATGAAGAATGACAGAAAATAGAGTAAAGTGAAAGTTGAAGTATCGTTGAATCAGAGCTGTTGGATTGGACTGATCAACGATCCGGATCAAATCTGCGGATCACATCGGAGGGTTCGGCGATATCGCATATGCGAAGTGTATCGGGAATGGCCTGAGGGGAAATGCGACTGCGATCGGCGATACAACACGAACTGTTAATCGAGCACGCAGAACAACTGCTGCGATTACACCATCGCATCGTAGGCTTCCAAGGGAAAGACTTACCAAAGGCTCGAAGAGCATGCGATATGTGATTGCAATATATTGCATCGCAATATTGCATCGCAACAATACAAAAGGGCGAAGACCCATAGCCCGTGCGATTTTCGATCGAGGCAAACTCGAAACGGTTTATAAATGCGGCTCTGTAAAATTTGAGTTCCGATATAAAAGTGTTGTGTCGGGATTTTTCTATGTATTGGTGTATTTCCGTTATAAAGCCGAAATACAAAGGAGACCTGGCATATGGAGCTACAGCGATAAAACACAGACCCGAAAGGATTTATGAATGCAACTTTATGTTATTTGGGTTTCGTGGTAAATGGTATTTCGGGTGGGCTTCAGGCGGTAAGTGGTATTGGACAAGCATCGCCCGATTGCATACACTGACCAACATGTAGCACGTAGCAAGGAGAGAGAAACCGCTTTTTCGGGCGGGTGATCTCTGCACAAGTAAGTCATCCAAAATGCACATCAGCCGTTAGATCAAATGATCACAGATCAACGGTGCAGAATGCATGAGCAGGTTGGATGATCGGGATGGATGTGAACCGTCGGATGAGAACAGATCTACGGTGTGGGATTCCAAAGGACCGATAACGGATGAGGCATAACGGCCATCCGATTCCTTTGTTTTAGAGTTTTTCCTGCGTATTTCTCTATGTAGACAAAGAAGCAATTCTTTGGGATTTTTCACCGCACAAGTCTTTCCTTTTGAAAACAGGTGGCCACCATACCCTAAGCGTTTTACAATGATTGTTTAATGCTCGACAGGGAGTTGAAAGGACAGTGGTCGGGAGCCAAAAAGCCCAAGAATGTAGATGAACGGACAAATCCGAGAGGCTTAAAGGCAACTCTAGGGCAGATAAAGAGCATAGAGAAGAGGAGAGAAAGAGAATGCAGAAGATAAAGAGCAAGAGGGAGAGTCCGTGCACTCTTTTAGACTTCAGGATTTCGAGTAAATACCTATTGTTTTGTCACTATTGTGTTGAGACTCTAGTCGAGCTCACACTTGTAATCATCTACTCTTGAAGACATAATATAGAGGTCAACACTGAAAGCTGGACCAGGAGACGTAACCAGGAAGTCTGGTGAACTCCTTGATTATTTGCTATGTGTGTTTATTATGTTCATTGTATATATTATTCGCAATATTTTCGATCCATTGCACTAAATAATATAGGTATTCCTGCACATGAGTATGTAATACCTTAATATTGATTTAAGATCTCATTTTTCAGATCAAGTGGTATGAGAGCATTTGGTTTTGGTTTTGTTAAGATTAGACAAGCTTGTGCTGGATTTTGAATGCTAACTAGATTAAATCTTAGACTAGGAGAAGGAGATGTTGTTGAGGCTAATCCAGAGATTGGAAGATTTTATTATCAAAGGAGAACGATAGAAGAAACTCCAGATTAGAATCTCAATTTATAGAAAGTTTTAAGACACTCCAAGCCATGGTGGAAGAGATGTATCTAGAATTTAAGAAGGGTCGAGGTGAAAGCACTTCAACACGTAAACTAGACAAAGGAGCATAGGAACCTTTTCTAGTTGCCCCTCCACAAGGCAAAGGGAAAGGGGAAGTGCCTCCTCCACCCTCTCCTCCATTATCACCTTCATCATCCTCATCATCTTCTAGCTCTTCTAAGAAGAAGAAGAGAACTTCCTTAATCAAATTGGATGTGAAGTTTGATTTTCCAATTTATGATGGAGAACTCAATGTAGAAAAGCTAGATAATTGGATAAGACAAATTGATGTCTATTGCAGGGTACAAAACGTTGATTCAAAAAGGAAGACGATTCAGTTGGCTAGCCTTCGACTTGGAGGAACTACACTAGTATGGGTGGAACGCAAGACATAAGATGATCTGCAAAAACATGGTAAAATCATTTCTACCTGGAATGAATTTGTTTCTGCTATCAAAAAGCAATTCTATCCTTTAGCGTACATGTAGCAGACAACGATGAGTTGGAAAACTCTTTCTCAGTTGAAGGGTCAAAGTGTACAAAGTCATACTCAAGAATTTAGAAAGAGAGCTTTAACTCTAGGTATATCATTGGACTCACCTGAGACTTTATTGAAGTATATAGGTGGTCTTCGTAGCTATTTAAAGCATACTATTCTCATTTTTAATCCCACTAGCTTAGATGATGTATCAGTTCAAGCCACACATCTAGAAGCTAGAGGTAAGAATGTAAACCCAGAGATTGGGGGGAACATCTAAATATTATGTAAGAAAGAGCAAGGAAAATAAGAAACTAAAATGGAAGGAGAGGAAAGAAAATGATGTACAGAAGGATAAACCTTCATGCACTCATTGCAAGAAAGAAGGACATGATGAAGCACACTACTGGTCTTTGCATCCAGAATGGAGACCTAAGAAGTTTAGAAGAAAGGAGAGAAAGAATGCTGCTGCTATTCAGCAGGACTTGGGATCAGATTCAGGAGATGAAAGAACCGTTACAGCCACCGGTATTGAAGGTAAAGATTCTGAAGCATCCATAAGTAATTCTGCACAATCTTTTGATAATGAAAATAATGAAAGATAAAGAAATGAGCTTTTTCGTATTAGAGTAATTTCGAAGCATAATAAGATTGATACTTTATTTGATAGTGGATCACAAGTAAATTTGATTTCTAAAACAATTGTAAATAAGTTGGGATTACAAGCAAAACCTCATGAAAAGTCATATCCATTAGGTTGGGTGTGTGATAAAATAAAGCTACAAGTAACGAGACAATGTAAACTTAGGTTTGCTATTGGATCAACATTTGTAGATGAGGTTGAGTTAGATATAGTTCCATTGGATATATGTGGTATTATTTTGAGAAGTCCATACTTGTATGATAGGAACGCTATTTTCTCTAGAGCTGAGAATAAGTATCAACTCACCAAAGATGGAATTGAATATACTGTAAGAGATCATAAACTCAAAGATAACTATTCTCTCATACACTCAGGACAGATGAAAAGAATTGTGAATTCAAGTAAGCAATTTTTACTAATGGTTGTAGAGGCAAAGGATCCTGAAAAATCCAATGCATTTGAAGGCTGTGATTCTAAACAGAAAGTTGATTTAGTTAAAGTTGTTTCAGAGCATGATGTTCTATTTCAAGAACCAAAAGGTCTGCCACCCAAGCGAGAAATAGTACATGATATTTGTTGCAGCAAGATGCTCCATTACCTGACATTGGAATGTATAGGTTGTCAGCTTTAGAGAATGCATAGATAAAGAAGCAAGTACGGGAGTTTCTTGATAAAGGGTTTATACAACCAAGCACATCACCATGTGGATCTCCAATAACGCTGGTAAGAAAGAAAGATGGTTCGTGGAGAATGTGCATTGATCATAGAGCACTAATTGAAATAACGATCAAGAATTGTTATCCTCTTCCTCGTATTAATGATTTATTAGATCAATTGAAAGAAGAAGTTTACTTTTCTAAGTTAGACTTGCGAAGTGGTTATCATCGGGTCAGAGTTGCAGAACAGGATGCATGGAAGACTACTTTCAAGACAAAGCAAGGACTTTATGAATGGTTGGTTATGCCTTTTGGCTTAACAAATGCTCCTGCTACATTTATGAGAGTTATGAATGATGTACTCAGACCTTTTATTGATGACTTTGTAATTGTTTATTTAGATGACATTCTTGTTTTTAGTAAGACATGGGAAGACCATGTAAAGCATGTAAAGCAAACTTTAGATGTTTTGAAAAGAGAAAATCTTTGTGTAAAACTGTCAAAATGTGAATTTGGCAGAACAAATTTAAATTATTTAGGTCATATTGTAGGGGGTGGTGAATTGAAGATAGATCCCTCTAAGGTTGAAGTCATTGTGAATTGGCCTAAACCCAAATCTGCTATAGAGGTTAGGAGTTTCCTAGGGGCATCACAATACTAGAGAAAGTTTATTGCTAACTTTTCTTTGATTGCAACTTCATTACATGCTTTAACGGGATTGAAACAGGTGTTTAAGTGGGGAGGCAAACAATAGAAAGCTTTCGACACCTTAAAAGAGAAAATCAATACAACATCAGTACTAGCACTGCTAGATCTTCAACATCCAGTTGAGATTGAGATAGATGCCAGTGACTATGCCATGGGAGCAGTGTTGATGCAACACGGAAAACCCATATGGTATCATTCTGAGACATTTACTTCTGCAGTAGTTATTTATCCCACATATGATAAAGAATTGTATGCATTAGTACAAAGTGTGAAAAAGTGGAAACATTACCTAATGGGTAAAGAAACAATCATACATACAGATCATCAACCACTTCAATATTTGCACACAAACTAAATTGCAACAATCAAGGCATTATAGGTGGATGGGTTTTCTACAACAATTTCATCTTGTCATCAGATATAAGAAGGGCATACACAATAAGGTTGCATACATGTTATCAAGACCAATCATAAATGCATCTACTATACTTAAGCATAACTCAGTAATGCATGAAAATTACATTGAACAATATGCTCAAGTTGTAGAATTAAAAAATGTATATGCAACTTTAAGTCATGGCAAGCAAGTAGAAGAATTGGATTATTATGTAAAGGACCAAATATTATATCATTTGGGAAAGTTATGCATTCCACAAACTGAAAGAGTTAACATAATTCGAGAAGCACATACTTCTCTTATATCAGGTCATTTTGGTGTAAGTAAAACAGTTGCACAATTGCAAAGGTTCTGTTATTAGCCAAGAATGCATGAGATAGTTTCTAGATACATCAAAGGGTGTACAATGTGTGCTACAAGAAAACCCAATAATAGGAAATTAGGCTTCTACACTCCACTTCCAATTACTTCTCATCCTTAGGAAAGTGTTTCCATAGATTTTGTTGGGGGATTGCCAACATCTAGGAAAGGTCATGATTATTTATATGTTGTTGTGGATAGGTTCAGTAAAATGTGTATTTTGATACCATGTAACTAGCATGTTACAGCTGAAAAAACAACAAAGTTGTTCTTTCAGAATTTATGGGTTCATTTTCGGTTACCCACTTCTATTGTATCTGATTGCGATTCTCGATTTGTTGGAAAGTTTTGATCAAGTTTATGGGAGTTTATGGACACCAGGTTGAAGAAGAGCACAACATTTCATCCACAAACAGATGGTCAGACATAAGTGGTCAATAGGAGAGTGATCCAGTTGCTTGGAGGCTATTGCAGCAAGCATCCCAAGCTTTGGGATGAGCATTTGTGTTATGTGCAGCAAGCATCCCAAGCTTTGGGATGAGAATTTGTGTTATGTGCAGCATGCTTACAACCGTGCAAAGCACTCTTCTACTCAGAGATATAGTTTTGAGACTTGTTTTGGTTTTATGTGAAAGTCTCCCTTGGATTTTTCTTTTGGTAAAGACATAGCGGTTGATGGACACAGTGATGTGGACAAAGCAACTAAGTTCATTGAACAAATCTAAGAAATTCACCAGGTAGTACAGGAACAACTGGAAAGAAGTCGAGCCAAGTACAAGGTAAGACATGACAAGCATTGAGTTTAGAATAGTTTTCAAGTTGTTGATCAAGTCTGGTTGTACATCAGCACAGACAGAATGCAAGGTGAAGGTAAGAAGGTAAAAGCAATAAGGTATGGACCTTTCAAGATACTTGATAAAATTGGTGAAAATGCTTTTCGCCTTGATTTTCCAGCTTATATGTAGATCTATTCAGTCATTAATGCAGAAAACTTGAGATTGTATGAACCTTCATTGATTGAAGATCCTGAAGAGAAAATTCAGTTGCCTTCTTTTGGGGATTTGTTGCCTGAGTATCTTAATGAGTTACAGGAGGACACAGTTCTGGATAGGAGGGTAAGAACTACGCATCAAGGGGATGCTGAGTACCTGAGAGTAGGGCTCAAGGGTTCAAATCCAGGCAAGGCACGATGGATAGAAATTTGACAAGTGAGGGAACTGTATCCTCACTTGATCGATGCCTAAAAACCAACTTTTGGTGGTCCAAAAGCTTTTCAGTGGGAAGGCGTGATCCAAAATGGATCCTAAAACCTCTAAGTCTAAGTCTTTAATACTATCAGAAAACACTATCGCAAAAGAAAAACCATGAAGAATGGCAAAAAACAGAGTAAAGCGAAGGTTGAAGTATCTTTGAATGAGAATCGTTGGATTGGACCGATCAATGGTCAAGATCAAATCGGTGGATCGCATCGGAGGGTTTTCCAATATCGCATCGGTGCAGTGTATCGGGAATGTCTTGAGGGGAAATGCGACTGCGATCGGCGACATAGCGCGAACCGTTGATCGAGCATACAGATCAATGGCTACGATTACACCATCGCATCGCAGGATTCCAAGGGAAGGACTTACCAAAGGCCCGAAGACCATACGATATGCACTTGCAATATATTGCATCGCAATATCACATCGCAACAATACAAAGGGGTGAAGACCCATAGCTCGTGCGACTTGCGATCATGGAAAACCCGAAAGGGTTTATAAATGTGGCTCTGTAAAATTTGAGTTTTGATATAAAAGTGTTGTGTCGGGATTTTTCTGTGTATTGGTGTATTTCCGTTATAAAATTGAAATACAAAGGAGACATGGCATATGGCACTACAGCAATAAAACACGGACCCAAAAGGATTTATGAATGCAACTTTATGTTATTTGGGTTCTGTGGTAAATGGTATTTCGGGTGGGATTCAGGCGGTAAGTGGTATTGGATGGGCTCCGCCCGATCCCATACACTAAACGACACATAGCACGCAGCAAGGAGAGAGAAAACCACTTTTTCAGGCGGGTTATCTCCGCACAAGTAAGTCATCTAAAATCCACATTAGCCGTCAGATCAAATGATCACAGATCAATGGTGAAGACTGCATGAGTAGGTTGGATGATCAAGATGGATGTGAACCATCGAATGAGAATAGATCTACGGTGTGGGATGCCAAAGGACTAATAACGGACGAGGCATAATAGCCGTCTGATTCCTCTGTTTTAGAGTTTTTCCTGTGTATTTCTCTATGTAAACAAAGAAGCAAATCTTTGGGATTTTTCACCGTGCTAGTCTTTCCATTTGAAAACTAGTGGCCACCATACCTTAAGCATTTTACATTGATTGTTTAACGCTCAACAAGGAGTTGAACGGACAGCGGCTAGGATCCAGAAAGCCTAAGAGTGTAGATGAACAGACAGAGCCGAGAGGCTTAAAGGCAACTCTAGGGCAGACAAAGGGCACGGAGAAGAGGAGAGCAAGAGAAAGCAAAAGATAGAGAGCAAGAGGGAGAGTTCGTGCACTCCTTTAGACTCGAGGATTTTGAGTAAATCCCTATTGTTTTGTCACTATTGTGTTGAGACTCTAGTCGAGCTCACACTTGTAATCATCTTCTCTTGAAGACATAATATAGGGGTCGACACTAAAAGCTGGACCAGGAGACGTAGATAGGAAGTCTGGTGAACTCCTTGATTATTTGTTGTGTTGATGTGTGTGTTTATTATGTTCATTCTCTATATTATTTGCAATCTTTTCAATCCATTGCACTAAATAATATAGGCATTCCTGCAAATGAGTCTGTAATACCTTAATATTGATTTAAGATCTCATTTTCAGATCACTATATCATCACTCCGTGTAAAAATAAAATCATATACATATAAAAAAACAATAAGAAGCTTACTGCCACTCTCTTTGATGTAGAGAGTAGAGTCACCATCACACTTGTCAAAGCCTTTGTCCATCAAATAAGTGTCTATTATGCTATACCATGCATGTGATGCTTGCTTCAGCCCATAAAAATATTTCGTCAACCTATACACCTTATCTTGTTGGCTTTCTACCTCGTAACTAGCTGGTTGCACAACATATGCTTCCTCTTTCAGCACTCCATTCAAGAATGCTAACTTCATGTCCATTTGATACACTTTCCATCTATGTTGTGTAGAAATTGGAAACAATGTGCGCAGTGTCTCCATCCTCGTGATTAGTGCAAATATATCCGCATAATCTCTTCCATGCCCCTGCTTGTATCCTTTGAAAAATAATCTTGCTTTATGCCTTTCAATCTTTCCTTCACCATTTCTCTTGGTCTTATAGACCCACTTCACTCCAATGAATTCTTTTCCTTTTGGATGGTCCACTAACTTCCATGTGTCAATCTTTTATATTGATCCTACTTCTTCATCCATTGTTGCTACCCATTTTTATTCTTTGATTGCATCCTCAAAATATATTGGGTCATCTACATGACAAAATAATGCAAATAAGGAAATCGGACACGCGCTACTATCAATTTCATGTTTCTCATAAATTTCACTTAAGTTTCTAAATTTTTGTCTTCTTACGCTTGCGTAAGTTGGGCTTGACATGTAACTTCATGTTGTGCTTGAAGTAAATGATGTTGTGGGTCTCTATGGTGTACTTGGAGTAGTATTTGTTTGACTGCAGAACACATTCTTATTATTTGTTGATGATGTCATGTGTTGACTACTTTATTGAGCGTGAATAGGAGTAGGAGGAGTCACCATTGAGGAATTACTTGTCGCAGTCAATTCCTCTTTGTCTTCTTGTGGTATCCATGGTTTCACATTGATTGTCTTCTCCAAACTTCCATCCCATGCTTCCTCTTATATGAACTAGACATCTATGCTAATTATGACTTTCTTGGTTAATGGATTGTAGAGCTTGTATGCCTTAGATTCATCACTATATCCAACAAATATGTGTTTCTCCCCCTTGTTGTCGAACTTCTTCATTAATTCATCTGGGACATGTGCATATGCCACACACCCAAACACTCTCATGTGAGTGACACTATGCTTTATTCCACACCATGCCCCTTCAAGAACCATATTCTTGATAGCTTTTGTTGGAAATCTATTTATGATATATGTTGTGCAAGGTATGCCTTCAACTCCATAGTCATTTGGTAAATTATTTTCCTTCAACATACTCCTTTCCATTTCCATAATGGTCCTATTTTTCCTTTCCACAACACCATTTTTCTGAGGTGTATACTGTTTTGTAAATTGTTTATTAATTCCGTGCTCCCTACGAAAACATAGGAAGTCATTTGAGATGTATTCGCCACCTCTTTCAGTCCTCAAAACATTGATGTAGTGTTAAATTTTCTTGTCAACAAGAGGTTTTTATTTCCAGAGGTGCTCAAACACTTCACTTTTCGGCCTTAAGAAGTAGACCCATGTCTTCCTTGTGTAGTCATCCATGAAAGTCAAGAAATAATAGCTAACACTAATTGATGGTTTCTGCATTGGTCCACATAAATAAGAATATACAACCTCGAAGGGTGCCTTTTTTGCTTATTGACTTTCCTACTGGAAATGATTATCTATGTTGTTTTCCTAAGACGCATCCTTCATATAGGCTATCCAATTTTTCTGTGACTGGAAATCCCTTCACCATGCCTTTCCTAAGCAACAAATTCAAAACTACAAAATTAAGATGACCAAGTCTCAAATGCCATAACTAGTTTTCATCTTTGACCTTTGCTTGAAAGTTTATTTGTATGATAGCTGCAACTTTTATTTCATCCTCTTGTGAATTCATTAATTGTTGTGCTTGCACACATTCTCCCTTCAAATTTGGTTTTATTTTTAGGGGAAACATTTTATTGCTTGTCCTCTAAACTTTTGCAATCGGTTGTTTTCTTGGAGACTTATCCAAGATTTTGCACTCTCCATTTTTCAAATAAAACAATGTAGCCCTTTTGCATGAGTTGTCCAATGCTTATGAGGTTATGCTTCAAACTAGGGATAAAGTAAAAAAAATTAAATATACTTCTTCTCCCCCTTTTTTGTTAGAATGTTGACTCTTCATTTACCCATGATACAAACTTTGTTATCAGTCCCTAATGTCACTTCACATTTAATACCATCTAAATTGGAAATAAATTATATGTTCCCTGTCATGTGATTGTTGTACCCTAAATCTAGAAACCATATATCCTTTTATGTTTCTTGTGCTACATTATAAACTAAAAACATGCTATCTTGGTTCTAATTTTCCTTTTTGAAATTTGCACTTGGTTCGTTACTTATAACATGTTTCTTATTACTACATCCATTTTCATAATGACCATACTTCTTAGAATACTGACATTGAACTTGATATTTATCATACCTCCCACCTTGTGCGTGATTTTGGCCTCGGCCATGACTTGGATTTTGATTGTCTCCCCTTCCTTCCACTTGAGCTTGAAGGGTTTCCTCTTCCAACTCTGTGTGGGCTTCTTCCTCTTTCTCTAACATTTGATTTTCCTTTGCCTTTTCCCTGACCAATTAAAACTTGTGTCTTAAAGGCACGATCCAAAGAGGATTTTGTTGCTCTATTAAATATATGTTCATGAGAAATCAATGACACATGGAGATCATTTAGTGAAAATTGTGAGAGATCCTTTGTCTCTTCTATGGCCACGTCAATGGAATCAAATCTTGCTAGAAAACTTCTCAAAATTTTCTCAACTATTCTCCTTTCCTCAAGTGTCTCACCATGAGACCTAATTTGAGTAACCAATCCAATTACTTGTGTAAAAAATGAGTATATATTCTCAGAATATTTCATACAAATTGCTTCAAAAACTCTTCTTAACATTTGTAGCTTTGTTTTCTTCACTTTTTCCATTCCTTGGTAGACTTTCTAGATGATATCCCATGCTTGCTTCAACTTTGTTGCTGCCGCAATCCTTGGAAAAATACTTTCATGAATTGTTTGAAAAAATTATAAGAGAGCTTTTGAATCCTTCTTCCTCTAATCCCTCAATAAATCATTTTCTTCTTGCGTCAAAGCATTGTATGTTTTTGCCTCTGCTGGTTCTTGGAACCCATTCTCCACCAAATCCCAAATACCTTGAGAATAATATAGAATCTTCATAGTAATAACCAAATAATCATAATTGTTTTCATTAAACTAAGGTATTTGAGGATTAGTCAAGCTTTTGCTTGATTTTTATGTAACCAATTCACAAAATAGAAGAAGAGATAGATCAAGGACTTCAAGATTAGCCTCTTCGAGGGGAAACCTCATTTACATTACACAAATGGACAATTCTTGGATGATACAAATGATAAAACCTAATTTTTATATAGAGGAGTCTAAGGGATCAAAATATAATCAGAGCCAACAAAATAATAATAATTTAAGGGCACAACAATAACAATAGTGGGATTCTATGGGGCACAATAATAACAATATGGGAAAAACATGGGCACAACAATAACAATAAGAGGCTACAATGGCAATAAAAATGAGGGAATACACTAGTATTGTATGGACCTAACATTCCCCTCTCCTTCAAAAAAGTGGTGTCCTCAACGGTTGAGTAGTTATGGATGCTTATGTATAAAATTCTCATCCTCCCATGTGAAATCTTTGATGGGTAAGTTCTTCCACTTGATGAGATACTCTAAAATTGATCGATTTAATAGCTGTTGAATTCTTGTTTCTATGACTGCTTCAGGTTCCAATATAGTTTGTCCTTCCTCATCAAGTTCTAGAAATATTGTTTGAACTAGGAGCTTGTCACCTATAACCTTCTTTAAGGATGAAACATGGAAAACGGGGTGCACTCGGGAAGATGCAGGAAGCTCCAATTTGTATGCCATAGTACCAATCTTTTGCAACACCTTGTACGGACCATAATACTTTGGTGATAATTTATTATCATTCTTAGCTTGCTCGAGAGACATTTGTTTGTATGGTTGTAGTCGTAGAAATACCTAGTTGCCTACATCAAAACTTATTTCACTACGATTTTCATATGTATGTTGTTTCATTCTATTATGCGCCAAAGTGAGGTTATCTTTTAAGAGTTGGAGAAATTGTTGTTGATGCTTGAAGTGATCGTCCAATTTTTGAACCTTAGAATTTTCTCTTAAAGATGATGTGATGGATGGTGGATGATATCCATAAAGTGCCATAAATGGGGTCATTGTTGTTGTAGCATAGAAGGAAGTGTTATACCACCATTCAGCGACAGGAAAACACTTGACCCATTGTGTTTTTTTATTAGATACAAAGCAAAAAAGATAACCTTTCAAACATTTGTTCACTATCTCAATTTTCCCTTCAGATTGAGGATGATAAGATGAGCTATGAGCTAATTGGGTACCCAGACAAGAAAATAATTATGTCCAAATATTTCCAGTGAAAATGGGATCTCTTCTGCTTACAATAATATTTGGGTTCCAGGTAGCTTTCGAATTGTTCAAATAAATACAACAACAATCGTAACAACTTTAAATGGATGAGATAATGCAAAAAAGTGTGCATACTTGATAATTCTATCAACTACCACCATGCCAACCCTCTTTCCTTCAGACTTGGGTAAACCTCTGATAAAATCCATTGAAACCTCCTCTCAACGTTGATTTGGAATGGATAAAGGTTGTAACAGACCCGAGGTCTTAATTGTCTCAAATTTTATTTTTTGAAAACCAAACATTCCACCATAAACTTTTTGAATATCAAATTTAAGGCCATCCCAAAAAAATTCCTTCTTAACCCTGTGCTAAGTTGTTAAAAATATTGAATGCCCTCCTAAGGAAAAGGTGTACAATTCCAGAAGAATCTTTTGTTTGAGTTGGGAATTCTTACAAAGGTATAAGTGATCTTTGTACCATAACAAATAATTTTTAAAGCTAAATGTATCAGATGTACTAGGATCTTGCTGCAAATTTTAAATGAGTACCCATACTTCTTTTTCATTCTTCCATTCATCCCTTGCTTTGGTTCTCCAATCTAGTTGGATAATAGAAATGACACAAAGAAATGCTTCCACTCCTCATCCTTTTGTTGAGAGTGCATCTGCAACAACATTTTTCATCCCTTTTTTGTAGATGATTTCAAAGTCATAACCCAACATCTTTGGGACCCATTTTTACTGCTCTTATGAAGATAATGTTTGTTCTAAAACGTATTTAAGACTATCATAGTCATTTTTTAGCTTGAAGTGTCTTCCCATTAGGTAAGGTCAACATTTCTTAACTGCATGTAGTATTTCCAACGTTTCCTTCTCATAAATAGCTTTGTGTAAATACTTTCCTTTGATTGGATGACTTTAAAAAGCAATGGGTATTTCTTCTTGAATTAAAACAACACTAATTCCATTTCTTGAGGCATCACATTCCACTATAAAGGTTTTTGTGAAGTCTAACGTAGTTAAGACCAGTGCTTGGCAGAATACCTCTTTAGAATCTTTGTCATGCCATTAGAGATGATTATATTTCTTGGTTTCCTTGTGATACCCCTTAATTCAACTTCTTTTCCTTCCCAAAAAAATTCAAGAAAAGTTCTTGAAAATTAAAAGCTATTGTACCCAAAGATTGCGGCCATTGGACTCCCAGTACAATATCAACACCACCTATTGGATTGGAAAGAATTGGACTATTCAATACATATTCTCCCATGGATAGCTTGATATTATGGAACTTTCCAAAACAATTTATGGTTCCTCCATTTGCAACCATCACTTGACACTTTGGTGCTGGATATAGGAATCAATTCAATTCCTTGGTTATCTTACAATGAATAAAATTATGGGTACTACTTGAATCAATCAATACTATTACCTTTTTCTTCTTTATTTGTCCTTCTATATTGAGAGTTTGAGGAGTGGTAATTCCTGCCAATGCATTACAAGATATGATTAGATTCATTTCTTCTTTCGCTGGGGTTGGTTCCTGGTGTATATCATCGTCTTTTGACATTTCTTGTTCACTTTCTTCCTCCTCTTCACAATCTATGTAAAATAGTTTGTTCTTAGCACACTTATGACCTTTAGTGTATTTGCTATCACAACTGTAACAAAATCCTTTTTATATTTTTTCTTCCAATTTTTGTAGTGTTAACCTTGTATTTGGTGGAAGGCTATGCGCAAAAAAATTTCTATCTTTATAGTTGTGAGTGGTAGGCTTGTTGCCATAATTTTTCTTTCAATTTTTCTTGCCAGCCTGAAAGCTTTCTAAAATGAATCAGGTTCCCAAAGGTGAAACTTATGTCAGATGTTATCTTTTAATGTACCTATGAACACATCAATCCTATGATCCTATGGAATATCATTTATCCTTATATTCAATTTTTTGAAGTCCTTGATGTGCTTTGCCATTGAACCCTTTTGTTTGAAATTTACCAATTGGCTAAATAATGTGTTTCTCTTTGTATCCTCATAATGTGCTATCATTTACTCCATAAAAATTGACCGAGTGAAAAGTGGTTTACAACAACAAAGCCGTAAATACCATACAAATTGATTGGGTTCTAAATATAAAGTTTCAATACTTACCTTTTGTGTGTGTGTTGCACATTATGAAGTTCAAAATATTAGTATCCATGTTACTGGATCCTTGGCATCAAACTTTCTCATATCGATCTTTGAAATATGGTGGATCTTCGACCCAATATTAGAGTCAATGAAATCATGATTATAATTTATTTTATTCTCATCATGAGTTTCATCTAATACCTTTTTGTCATTAGGAAGCATTTCTTGTAGAAACCTTGTCAAACATTCCTTGAAACCATCCATGTTTGCTTTTAAACCATTCTTAAAATATTCCATATTAGATTTCATGTCATTCTCCAAACCTTCCATGTCTAATTTTAAGATATTCTTCAAACCATCAAACTTAGCTTCCATTTCGTTTTTGGTTACTCTTTGTGAGAGCGAAATTTGTTGCACTTGTTCTCGTAATTTTTATATATCGTGTTGCATTTCTTCTTCTTCTTCATGCATCATAGTAGAGATTTCGGGTTGCTTACTAGGTGTTTCCATTTTATTTCTTCGAGGAATTAATTAATGATTATTGTGTTTCACTATGTCCTTTGAATCACTTCAAACTATTTTTTCAAACAAAACTTATGCAAAAAAAGTGCACACCCTTTTTTCTCTTTGTAGAGCTCAATATAGAATCTGTTGTATCTCTGTAATTTCGGATCTCCGAGGTCTGAGATTTGGTTCTTTGGTAGCCCTCTAAGTCCTCTTTCCAACCCTACATGTCTGACCGATATTGGATTCTCCAAGAAAGAGATATGATCAATCTCCCACGATGACCTGACTATAGACTAGTTCAGTAGAGAGAACTTGTATGAAGTGCCACGTGTCACTGTTTTGACCTTCGGCCCTGAAAATGATACCCAACAAACTATAGTTTGTCTTCGTTCTGTCCCTTTTTACGAAATTGGAATTTGATGCTCAAAGAGGAAGTTACGATGCTTTTCGCAAGGTCACATGTTTGAGATGGAATTCAAGAACCTCCAAAAATCCTAACTTCCTTGGATCATATCTCTGTAAATATAGATAGAAACGATCAGAAATTCATACAAAAGGTTAATCAATATTTCGACTCGAATGAGTTTTTATTTTAGCTTCTGAAACTTCTTAGAAAAAAATTATAGCGAAAATGCCATGATGGCCTAATTGAAGCAGCAAAACCCTAGAACCCAAAGCTCTGATACCAAATGTTATGCAACCAGTTCAGAAAATAGAAAAAGAGATAGATTAATGACTTCAAAATTAACCTCTTTGAGGGGGAAACCTCCTTTACATTACACAAATGAACAATTATTGGATGATACAAATGATAAAACCTCTCTTCTATATATAGGAGTCTAAGGAGTCACAATATAATCAGAGCCGAAATAATAATAATAATGTAAGGGCACAAAAATAACAATAGTGACTCCTATTGGGAACAATAATAACAATATGGGGACAATATGGGCACAAAAATAACAATAAGGTACTACAATGACAATAAAAATGAAGGAATACACTAGTATTATAAGGACTTAACATTAATATTACCACATCTTAACCAATAAACTTTTTTTTGCTGCTAAATATGCTCCAAAAGATCTGCACTAATTAACTTTTACATTGGATCCCACATAAAATTCAAGAAAAATAGATTTCTTTCACGCAATAATCGCAAAGATTAATTCACAACATGACCTGCACAACTAAGGAAAAATTAAAACTCAAACAAATTTACGGACATTGAGAGAAGAGAAAACACAAAATGGTTTTGATGTAAAAATAAACCCTGAAATATCTGGAAGAAATCACACCAAAATATATTTATATTACGTAGAACAACAAAAATTTACAAATTAGCGATCTTAAATAAAAAATATTCATTAAATCCCTTTCAAAATAATTTTAAAAATTTAATTCAGTATACAAGTGCTTAAAACCTTGGTTTTATCACCCTTTCAACTGTGTCATGCATGACCACATTGCAAAGCAAATGTGAAATCAAATAATATTTAATAAGGATCAAAAGTCATGTCTTGACGCAGTCACAACACGTTGAATGGGCCACACACATACATGAGATCTTTGTATTACATTGATATTTAGATTTATTTGTGTTGTACTGGGCATTCCCGAGCCTAGCATCATCTCACCGACTTAAAAATTCATTCAAATACCAGTATTTCCACTTATGGTTGATCAGCGTTTCAACTCTAAATTTCCAAGAAAAAGTTATATTGGTGGGTTGGCATCTAATCAATTCTTCTTTGTATGACGGTATGTTGAAAGGAGGTCGTTTATCTTTTTGTCTGATGTTAATATTCATTGAAATTAACTTGTATTTAGCTTTTTATTATGCATTAGTTATCTCCGGCTAAGCTCACTAAATTTCCGTCAAACCATCAATAGATTTATCCGATGTAACTCTACACAATCAAAGATTAAGTTGTGCATGTGAATGGTGAAATATAATCTCATATAGTGAAGGACAATCATTACATAATAATAAGAAAGTCAAACAATAAATCAATAAATTTAAAATAAATAAATTAAAACATTATTAAAAATTAAAAAAAATCAATTTCTAATGTTAAGTTTTGGTGAATGTGTAATAAAAGATATAAGGGCACAAAAAATTGTTTGAAAAAATAGTTGGGTTGCAAATAAATTGGATACGGATTCGAATATTGAGTGCAACTATTCTGTTATTTTATTATTTTTTTTTAATCACATGGTGAATTGGTAACTGCCAGTCTTAATCTATGGGAGACTGAGGATCAATCCTTGTAGCTGCCACTATAACACCAAGAGTACATCCAACTACCTGCAAGTCAATATACTAAGATCCTATAATTTTAGTAAAGCAAGACTCTCGTGCTACCATTCTATTATTATTAAAATTTTAGTATTGAAGACCGTGGTCAATAACATTCCCATGTGATGTCCCCTTTACTTTAGTGTGATGGAAATGTGCAATTTGTCTTAACAAATAGAATTTTGAGGAACATTGAAGTGACTTATGCTTTGTCGTGAAGAATGAAACAAAAATGTCCTTGACAACCCTCAGCATAAGATTCAAATTAAAAAAAGCACGCATTTGCGTTTAACACAGCGCATTCAAGAATCTTTTGTTAGCTCCCTTAACGGCTCCCTTTATGGCTGCCGATGGTTTGGAAATGGTCTGCCACCGATTCCTTCAATTACAGAAACCATCTGCAGTTAATTAATTTCTTGTTGGGAGCTCCTGGAGTGGTCCATTACTCCCTCTGCAGTTCTCTACCATGTTCTGTGGAACACTTGACACATAGCCAACAAAAGCTTGATGGAAACTTGGCTATATATACTTTTGTTTGGTCCCCAAGCTCACTACTCAATTCCCTTCAGCCTTACACCATCAAATTAGAGTGAACAGAGCTTGGAAGTGCCACACGGATGAGAGATTTTGGGTGAATTTTTGGGTGGCGTTTGCAAAACTGTCACACATCATTTGTCTCCCAATGAAATTGGATTTTCCTGATTCAGTAGATGTTTAGACTCTTGTTTCCTCCAGTGAGTCAGCTTTTGTCCATAGTTAAAATAATATTTTAATGCTGTACTCTCTGATGTGTCTTCGTTGTCTGCTCTTTACTTGAGTTATTCGTCAGTTCTTTTGTTTGGCTTTAATTCTCTGTTATTTTGGCCTATTGGATGGAATAGGTATCTATTCAAAATCCATTGCTGATACTTTACACACTGGAAGAGTGGAAGATGAAGTGCAGGATGCTCGCTTCCTTGCAAAGGTCTTTGGTTAGATCTTCACAATGGCCTTGATCTCTTCAAAACTTTGCAGCCATTTCACTGATATAAGCTCAGGGGGATCGAGAGCTAAATTTCCAAATCAATGTAATACAAACAAGAAGTGGACTGCCTCAAGCGCAACAAAGTCTGGTATCAGAGTGTGAGTAGCACCAATAGTTGGAGCTATGATTTATCGTTATTCCGTATTATAAAATGGTTATTAAGCTAACATTTGGTATCAAAGCAATTTTTTTTATCTCTGCCTTGGTGTTTATAGACATGCTCTATTTGGCTCAATGCCATATTTTATTTGGAAATATGTCTAATTTCTACTCTGATTAATACATGCTATTTTGGATGAGTATACTCGTGAATTTTATGCATAAATATTATAGTTTTATTTATGCAATTTATAATTATTCACATATCAAGTTAATTTTTATGCATAAAAGAAATAATGTCTAGGTGATCCATGTAATTTTTAATTGATTAGAGAATAGCCACAACATCTCTAATTAAATTATATTATATATTGATTAGGATCACATAAAGAATATTTAGACATTAATTATAATTAATTATACTAAATATAAGAAATTTTATCCCACAAGAATTTTTATTATATTTCTATAATTAATTAGGATAAAATATCAAATTATTCATAACTTACCCACAAGAATTATGAATTAATAGTTTTATCATAAAGTTCAAATCTAAGATAGAATTTATATCAAATTATAATCATAATATACCCTTTAAAATTATGAATTAAGTGAATAATTTGATAAATTCTATCATAAAGAATAATTGAATTTGCTTGAATTGAAAATTTAGCCCACAAGCAATTTTTATGTCATTAGATTCAATTTTAAGCATGATTTACATTGGTAAAGCATGAAATTTTATTTTTAGGCCTCAATTTTAACATAAGCATGTGATCTTTAATTTTATGTAGTTGTACAACTTGAAAATTTCTCTAATATTTGTTGTGATATCCCTGAACTTAAGGGAGATAACTATAAGGTCTAGAAGGAGAGATTTATCCTTCATTTGGGGTGGATGGATATAGACTATGCTATTAGGAAAGACGAACCACTGGCACTCACTAATACTAGCACTGCAGCAGACATCATGCTTTATGAATAATGGGGGCAATCTAATCGCCTAAGCATGATGTTCATTAAGACCAAAATTTCAGCTGGTACTCGTGGTTCCGTTGATCAGCATGAAAAGGTCCAAGACTTGCTAAAAGCCATTGATGATTAATTCGTCACTTTAGACAAGGCATTAGCAAGCACCCTAATCATGAAGTTCTCATCCCTAAGGCTCACCAGTGTGAAAGGTGTATGCGAGCACATCATGCAAATGAGGGACATTGTGGCTCAATTGAAGAAACTCGAGGTTGAAATATCAGAGTCCTTCCTTGTGCACTACATCCTGAACACCCTTCCACACCAATACGGACCCTTCAAAATCTCATACAAAACACATAAGGATAAATGGTCAATTAATGAACTCATGACCATGTGTGTTCAAGAGGAAGGGAGACTGGTGATGGAACTGGGAGAAAGTGCAATGCTGGAAAAGAAAGAAAAGGGCAAATCTCAAGCCAATCAAAAAGGAAAGGGTAAAGTACCTCCCCAAGCCGATATCAAGAAGGATTCCAAGTGTTTCTTCTGTAAAAAAAAGGGATGCATGAAGAAGGAATGCGCCAAATTTCATAAATGGCTTGCGGACAAAGGTAATCCAATTTCGTTTGTTTGTTATGAATCTAATATGGTTAATGTCAATATTAACACCTAATGGATTTATTCTAGATCAACAATTCACATTTCGAATTCCTTGCAGGGTTTGCAAAACCTAAGGAAGCCAGTGGGAAGTGAGCAAAGCATCTTATCAGGAAACAAGATGGGCTCGCATGTGAAAGCTATAGGAACATGATATTTAACTTTAAGTAGTGGCTTTGTTTTAGAATTAGAAAATACTTTTTATGTTCCAAGTTTTTTTAGAAACTTGATTTCAGTTTCAAGACTTGTACATTTTGGATATTCCTTCAACTTTTCAGAAACATCCTTTAGTTTATTTCATAAATCTGATTGTGTTGGGAATGGTATTTTGTCTAATGGTCTTTACTGCATTAATTTACAAAACAATGTCACTTATGATTCAATGCATGTTCACACTAGCACTAAAAGATGTGTTATTAATGAAGATTCCTCTAAATTATGGCGCCAGAGATTAGGTCATATCTCCATTGAAAGAATTAAAAGATTAGTAAATGAAGAGGTACTTAATACTCTAGATTTTACTGATTTTGAGACTTGTGTGGACTGCATAAAGGGAAAGCGACCAACAAGTCAAAGAAAGGTGCCAATAGGAGTTCGGACATATTAGAGATCATACATACTGATATATTTAGTCCAGACATGGACTCACATGGTTAGAGATACTTCATCTCTTTTATAGATGGTTACTCATGATATATGTATCTCTACATGCTTCATAAAAAGAACGAAGCATTAGATGCCTTTGAGATCTTTAAGCCTAAAGTAGAGAAACAATGCGGCAAGCAAATTAAGATCGTGAGATTAGATAGAGGTGGAGAATATTATGGTAGATACACAGAAGATGGACAAGCACCTGGGCCATTTGCAAAATTTCTTCAAGAGCATGGGATTGTTGCCCAATACACCATGCCTGGTTCACCCGACCAAAACGGTGTAGCAGAAAGAAGAAACCGAATATTATTGGACATGGTGCGGAGTATGCTTAACAGCTCCAATCTTCCTAAATCCTTGTGGACTGAAGCACTTAAGACGACAATGTATATTTTAAACTGAGTTCCAACCAAGGCTGTTCCTAAAATGCCATTTGAATTATGGAAAGGTTGGAAACCAAGTTTGTGACATATGCGCGTTTGGGGATGCTCGTCTGAAGTGAGAATATATAATCCATAAGAGAAGAAGCTGGACCCAAGGACCATTAATGGGTATTTCATGGGATATGCTGAAAGGTCTAAAGGTTATAGATTTTAGTGTCCATCTCACAGCACTAGGATTGTGGAATCAAGAAATGCAAAGTTTCTTGAAAATGACTTGATCAGTGAGAGTGAACAAACCAGGAACATAGTTTCTGAGAAGGATCATTCAGAATCTCAACCTTCCACCTCAAGTGATAGATTGGTTATTGTTCATAACACCCCTAAAGTACAAACTGGTGTTGAATAACCAATTGTTGAAGTTCCACAAGCTGTTGACGACATTCCAGTAGATCAGGTAGTTCAAGAGTTTCCAAGAACTTTTGAACAACAAGTTGAACCACATATTTCCTAGAAAGATGATGGTACAACATTAAGAAGATCTATTAGACCAATGAGATCAACAATTTCTGATGATTATGTTGTGTATCTGCAAGAATATGACTACAACATTGGAGCCGAAAATGATCCCGAGTCTTTTTCACAAGCCATGAGTTGCAAAGAATCATAATTATGGTATGATGTCGTGAAGGAAGAGATGAATTATATAAAGTGTAATGAAGTCTGGGATCTTGTTGAGTTGCCTAATGGTGCAAAAGCCATTGGATGTAAATGGTACTTTAAGACAAAGAAAGACTCATTGGGCAACATTGAGAGATACAAGGCAAGTCTTGTTGCTAAGGGATTCACTCAGAAAGAAGGTATCAATTACACGAAGACTTTCTCTCCTGTATCTAAGAAAGGTTCCTTGTGCGTTATTATGGCATTAGTAGCACATTTTGACTTGGAGTTGCAACAAATGGATGTGAAAATGGCTTTTCTCAATGGAGATTTAGAGGAGGAGGTTTACATGAAACAACCTGAAGGATTCCCCTCTAGTAATGGTGAGCAATTGGTTTGCAAGCTCAAGAAATCATTATACGGTTTAAAACCAGCATCCCGCCAATGGTATTTGAAATTCAATAATGCAATTTCTTCATTCCGTTTTGTAGAAAACATTATGGAGTAAAATATGTTTTCTTGTTTTATATGTGGATGACATTTTGCTAGCAACCAATGATAAGGGTTTGCTGCATGAGGTGAAACAATTCCTCTCTAAAAATTTCGATATGAAGGATATGGGTGAGGCATCTTATGTCATTGGCATTAAGATCCATAGAGACAAATTTTAAGGCATCTTGGGTCTGTCTTAGGAAACCTATCTTAATAAAATTTTAGAGAGATTTTGGATGAAGGATTGTTCACCAAGTGTAGCTCCCATTGTGAGGGGTGATAGGTTCAATTTGAACCAATGCCCGAAGAACGATTTTGAAAGGGAACAAATGAAGAAAATTCCATATGCTTCTACTGTTGGAAGCCTAATGTATGTTTAGGTCTACACAAGACCTGACATTGCATTTGTTGTGGGAATGTTGGGACGATATCAAAGTGATCCAGGTTTAGACCACTGGAGAGCTGCAAATAAAGTAATGAGGTACCTTCAAGGAACCAAAAACTACATGCTTATGTATAGACGGACAAACAATTTGAAAGTAATTGGCTACTCAGATTCTGACTTTGCTGGATGTGTTGATTCACGCAAATCAACATTAGGATACATTTTTATGATGGCCAGTGGAGCTGTGTCATGGAGGAGTGCCAAGCAGACGTTGATTACCCTTCCACTATGGAAGCTGAGTTCGTCTCCTGTTTTGAGGCTACTTTACATGGTGTATGGCTTAAGAGTTTCATTTCTGGACTTAGAATTATGGATTCTATCTCTAAGCCATTAAGAATGTATTGCGACAATTCAACTGCTGTTTTTATGGCTAAAAACAACAAAAGTGGGAGCTGAAATAAACACATCAACATTAAGTATTTAGCTATAAGGGAACGTGTTAAAGAAAAGAAAGTGGTCATTGAGCACGTCAGCATTGAGTTGATGATCATTGATCTTTTGACTAAGGGCATGCCACCGTTGAAATTCAAGGATCATGTAATGAATATGGGACTTGGTTCCATTATGTAGTTTCTCATTGTATGGAAAATGTTATTTTAATGAAATTCTTAATTATTGTGATGTTTTCCTCATATATATGTGCACCTTGATTTGATTTGAGAGAATTCATCTGTGTAGGACCAAGAATAAACATAAGGTTTATTCATTAAGAAATTGTTGCCACATAAATTATAATAGAAATAAATACATAGTAATACATGGAAGATAATACTCATCATTAGAGGACTTATCGTCATGATTCATGTATCTATTACTTAATACAGATTATCAATGGGTTTTAAGGTGAGACATTAAGGTTGGTAGTATGGATCAAGTGGGAGAATGTTAGCTCCCTTAACGACTCCCTTTACGACCACCGATGGTTTGGAAACGGTCTACCACCGATTCCTTCAATTACGGAAACCATCTGCAATTAATTAATTTCTTGTTGGGAGCTCCTGGAGTGGTCCATTAATCCCTCTGCAGTTGTCTACCATGTTCTATGGAACACTTGACACATAGCCAACAAAAGCTTGATGGAAGCTTGGCTATACATACTTCTGTTTGGTCCCTAAGCTCACTACTCAATTTCGTTCAGCCTTACACCATCAAATTAGATTGAGAAGAGCTTAGAAGTGCCACACGGATGAGAGATTTTGGGTGACTTTTTGGGTGGCGTTTGCAAAACTGTCACACATCTTTTGTCTCCCAATGAAATTGGATTTTCCTGATTCGGTAGATGTTTAGACTCTTGTTTCCTCCAGCGAGTCAGCTTTTGTCCTTAGTTAAAATAATATTTTAACATTGTACTCTCTGATTTGTCTTCGTTGTCTGCTCTTTACTTGAGCTATCCGTCAGTTCTTTTGTTTGGCTTTAATTCTCTGTTATTTTGGCCTATCAGACGGAAGAGGTATCTATTCAAAATCCATTGCTGATACTTTACACACTGGAAGAGCGGAAGAGGAAGTGCAGGATGCTCGCTCGCTTGCAGAGGTCTCTAGTTCGATCTTTGCAACGGCCTTGATCTCTTCAAAACTTCGCAGCCATTTCACTGATATAAACTCGGGGGGATCCAGAGCCGAATTGCCAAATCAATGTAAAACAAACAAGAAGTGGACTACCTCAAGCGCAACAAAGTCTGGTATCAGAGTGTGAGTAGCATCAATGGCCAGAGGTATGATTTATCATTATTCCGCATTATAAAATGGTTATTAAGCTAACCTATTTGAACTGGGATATCAAAGTGTTGGTCAATAAAACAAAACCAAATCCTGTAGAAACCATTTGAAATGATATTCAAAGATGACTTATTGTTCCTCTTCCATGTAATGAAATTCATCTTGGTCATGGAAAATACATTAGATGTTTAAATAAAATACGAATATAAAAAGAATGCACTCTATTGGTCCTTATATTTGTTTTTTGTTTTTTTTTTTTTTTGCAACATTGTGATGCAGGAGCATCTTATTTTTGAAATTGGAAAAAATCAAATGAAATTGGAAGAAATTAGATTCTTTTATTTGATTAGTAAATTAGTTTTGTTTGAGTTTAAACCAGAATGTTTTGGATAAAAATGATTTTAGAAAAAATAAGAAATCTTATCAACTTTTCTCGATATAAATGAAAGTAGTTTTTACCACATGAGTGCAGATGTCTTGTTTAGCAATGAGAGTGTCTAGTTGTGTTATCTACCACATGCATCAAAATTTAAATTTTTATAGTTTGAATAATCTTTGGATTTGAGTTATTTCACACTGACATTCTTATTTCAATGGTAGATTTAAATGTTTAATGTATATGAAATAAAACGAATCTTATTTTAATTTATTCAAGTACTAAATAAATATGAAATAAAATTAATTATTAATATATTTTTTTAAATACTCTAGATTTACCACTCATATAAATTCAAATGTTGAATACATTTATCCATCAAAACTACATCTAATACAACACCTTAACGGAATACCTTTTTTCAAATCCTTACTCAAAGCAGGGATGCGTGGATTAAATAGGAGAATTTCAAAGGTAAACATTTTATACTTGCGTATGATGAGAAATAGTTGGAAATTTTGATTCTTTCGAGTTCATGAATATGACTAAATTTAGAAACTATATTTTAGTGATTATCATCTCATATGAACAAATTTCATATCATTAAATGAAATGTCTCCCAATAATTTTATTAAAAAGGAATGGAGTTGTTTTTAATGCGACTTTTTGGAGTTTTCGACGCTGGACGGAAAAAATTGTGGTGAAATCTTGATTTGTTTTATTTAAACTAGTTTTTTGACTGTATATATGGATTCAACACCCTAAAAAACCCTTATGACACTTCTATTGTGCAGGTTTACCCATCAAACTTGTGATTTCAATGAATTTCTGCTAGATTTTAGAGAAATTAAACTAAAAAAATACACCGGAAAAACTTCCGAAAAATCGCACTAAAGACAACTCCAAAAGGAATTCATATTCAAATTCTTCATCGACTTGCCGTGGAAGAAAAATGATATTATTTATTTAAAAAAAATTGCTATAGAAAAACAAAGTCCTTCGTTTTCAATTAATTATTATATATATATATATATATATATATATATATATATATATAAAACTTAATTTTAAATCTATGATTATAATTTATATATTTTATATATATTTATTCATTGATATTATGATTTGAAAATTACTTTTTAAGTTTATTGATAAGAATAAAAATATTAACATTTAGTTATATATGTTTGACATTAATTAAATTATGAAAATTAATTTTTTTCTTATTTTTTGACCCAATCAATAGTAGTTGTTTCTTTATAGCCATTAGAATGACCTGTTTATCTATTTAACCCAAGTGTCATGATTTGATTCTTTATCTTGCCCTGACGATGAACCACATTGGTTGGTTCAAAACGCGTCGACAAATATTTCTTTATGAAATTAATATAAAAAAAATAAATAAAAAATAAAAAAAATAAAAAAAATAAAAAAAATAAAATTATAGTTTTTCTTTTTGTTTTGTTTTGTGTTTTCTTTTTCTCAATCTTTGCATTTAAAATAAGGCATTAGAGATTTTTTTTTTTATTCCCTCGCATTTTGATTGGAAACGTCCAAGAGGGAGGGAAGATTAAGCACTTCTAGCGGTTTATTAGTTCAGATGGAAGACATTCAAGTAAGGTGTTATAATTTTATATACTAGCACAACCACATTAATAAATGTGGTTGATATACGTCGTAGGCATTGTTAAATCTCCATAAGTAAATCTATATTACCATTAATCAAATAATGTTACAAATAAATATATGAAGTGTTCTCTTAAGAGAGAGAAACTATCTTTGACACACAATCACTTGGTTGAGAGAATATCTCAAACACACACCAATTCAAGAAACAACACCTAACTAATAGGAACAAACTCCTTCATATAGCAAGAATCACAACTAAGACAAATATGAATTACATTTTCCAACAGTGATAACTTAGTATATGCTCTATCATAAATGTAATATGCGAAATTAATATATTAATATTGTTAATATATAAATATTATAAATCTAATATGCTAAATTAATATATTAATATTAAATTAATATATTAAATATTGTTAATTATATTTATTAATATAATTCTTGTTAATTAATATAAATATCGTTAATTATTTAAATGGTAAGTAATTCATTTATTATTAAATAGTTAATTCATTCATTATTAATAATTAAATATAATTAAATAATTCATAAATCATTAATAATTGTTTCAAAATTAAAGACTAAAATAATTATGGTTGACCATGATTGACCATGGTAGACCATGATAGATATTATAAACCTAAGGGATTGTTATTACAAACCCAATGGAATAATAGACCCAAGGGATTGGATACTCGTTGACCTAATTGACGATGATTGATTTTCATATTGAGACAATTTGTGTCAGAATGTGACATTGGACCAAGTTTGACCATGGTTGTCACAATGTGACGTTGTACCATGAGACAATCTTTGACACAATGTCACCATGGTTATTGACCATGGTTGACCTTGGTTGATTTTCATATTCAGACAATCTTTGTCGAAATGCAACATTTGACCATGGCTGACGATGATTGACCATGACTGGCTATGATTGACCATGTTCAACCATGATAGATATTATAAACCAAAGGAAATAATAAACCCAATGGATTGATACTATAAACCAAAGGGAATAATAAACCCAAGGTATTAATACTAAAACCCCAAGGGATTATGAACCCAAGCAAATAATGTGGGCCTAATGGTTAAGAGCATGTGTTTCCTCCTAAGAAGTCACAGGTTCAAAACTAGATGGGGGTAGAGTATGTATGTCCTCATAGACTTTGCAGTCAAATCGGTGAGCAGAGGTGGGTTCCTTGTCCCGCAAACTAGGGGGTATCATACACTGGTTTGGTGTCTGGCTTGGTTGTGACGTTAAAATTGGATGATGATGATGATAATAATAATAATAATAATAAACCCAAGGGGCTAAGTATATAAACCCAAAGTATACAAACCCTAATGTAAATATTGTAAAGACTAAAATAGACATGGTTAGCCATGATTCACAATGTTTGGCTATGATTTACCATAACAAATTGCAACTAACTGAAATTAACTTGCTGAAATGAAATTTGCAAAATTGAAAAGGAAATCAACGAAATGCAGAACTGAAGGAAAAGAAAGGACTAGTCTACTTTTGCTGAAATGAAATTTGTAGAATTGAAGAGGAAAGCAAGGAAATGCAGAACTTGAAAGAAAAGAAATGACTATTTTACTTTTGCTGAAATAAACTATTAGCAGAATGTTGCAACAAGAAAATAGAAGAAAGCAGTAATCACAGAATACTCCGACGCTTCCCCGGCAACGACGCGAAAAAGTGGTGAGAACCAGTATTGCAGCAATAATGCTGCAACTCCTAGGCTTCCTACTTTACTTTTATCAACCCAGTAGTTCGTAACAAACTTGGAAGCATCGATGTTGTATGCACAAGTACTAGCTCTTACTGCAGGTTGTCACTTGGTCAATCGGCTCAAGATCACTAGAAGCTCGAGCCAACTTCTATGGATTCCAGATTAAGCTCTATATGTGATGAAAGGAGAGAAAGACTATTCTACAGATACTACTCTAACTGCAGAAAGGAGAAAGACTGAAATGTAAAGCAAACCAAGTAAATCCTAATTAACCAACTAATCCTACTTTTGCAGAAAGCACTATGAAAACCATGAAAAGAATGCCATTACCTACTCAAGGAAGTAAACAACATATAACTAAGCAATGTCTGGAAGTACATCAACAAAAACCATCTTTTTGGATTTTTATGTATTTTTATGTGAATTCGACATGCATGTAATTTATTGTTTGTGAATGTGGCAGTGAATAGGTGGCGTTGGAGGGTGGTTTTGGGACTTGAGAGGATGTAGGATGGTGTGGTTGGGTCCTATGAGGTCTTAGGTGGTCTTTTGGAGGTTTTTCCCACACTCGGCCTTCAAAAGAATGCCTACAGGAAAATCTACAAGAGGAAAAACAACGTTCTACAGGAGGCCTATAGGACGAGGCTGAGAGCAGTTTTTACTATTTTGAGGGTGTGGGAGTGAATGGAAAAGGTGGATGAAGGTTGGAATGAGGTGTTAGGATGCCTAGGTTCTACCAAGAATCATCAGGAGAGAGACAGGTGATTGGATTTACTCAAGGAGAGAGGAAGAAATTCTATGGAAAATGCAGGAAACTAAGGAAGAATTGAAGGGAGACTTGGGCGAGCTGTAGGGCATGGATCAGATGGAGGATGGGATGGCTGATAGGCTGGCATGCTGCTAGAAGAGATCTTCTGCATAAACAACTGACAGTCAATCGATAAGATCAAGCAAGCAATGAAATGAGTACATCTAGAAAAACAGAGTTTTGCATCAAACTAGTCTAAACTATGATCTATGAAAGTAAATGTTGAGGAACGCTGCAAGAAAGGAAAGCATGAAAGAAGAATTTTACAACTAAAGAAGTGAGCACGATGAAGAAGACCTGAAGCAAAACAAAACTGGATTGTTAACCTACGACAAAAGCTGCAAACACTAGAAGTCTTATGAATGAGGAAAATCTGTGTTTTTGGGGCAGCAAGAGGGTCTTTGCCTCAAATCATGGTCCCAAAGGGAGGAAGAGAGGCGAAGGCACTATTGCTAGCCTTTTGAATCTTTTCTTTATCATTGCTTAACCTGTTATATAAAGCATAAATGGAAGCAAACTACTTAATCATCAAAAGCAACATATTCTTAACCATAAAAGAAATACATCTAACAACAAACTAGTTTACAAACTGAAATAAAACATACAAATACAAGTAAAGAGGAGCTTGGTTGTTTGGAATGGGCCCTAACCCAAGAGCTTCAGCCCTCTGAGGTAACTCAGTGCTAGCTCAAAAAGGATTCCATCTTTATTTCCAAAATAATAACAAGATTACATGAGACTGTCACAAAAAATAAGCTCGAAGTTGAGCAGAGTATACATAAGCAAAAATACAACAAAAATCCGACCCTAGTGAGGCCCTAGCCCTCTCTACTTATACAAATGAAGCTACCAATAGCTTCCTTAAAATCAGGGAGGCTTGGATCCCAAAACTCGAGATAATCACCAGTCATCCACCACTTTCTTGGCTACCTTCTAGTGCATGATTTGGTTGCTTGTACTCCGAGCTGAATGAAGGGGAATTCAAAGTGAGGAGTAATAAATGAGGGGGATTCCCTCCTGTAAGTCCTCTCCTTTTTCCACTTCGAGTTATTGCTTCCATTTGTCCACTGGATCCTTGACTTTGACCTCAAAAATAATCAATAATCTGCATTGAACACATGTTAGACCACATGGCATCATAACTAACTCAACTCACTCTATAAGCATAAATATAATTAGAAACTCATGTAATAAGCTAAGAGAATGGTTGATTTGACTAGGTTAGGAGGTAAAATGAGCCCATATAATTACCCATTTATGAGTCTCATCAGTTAACTATAGTCAACCATGTTTATTCTAGTGTTTACAATATTTATGTTAGGGTTTATATACCTTATGTTTATAATATTAGTCCGTTGGGTTCATAATCCCTTCGGGTTTTATTATTAATCCCTTTGGTTTATTATTCCATTGGGTTTATAATAACAATCCCATGGGTTTATAGTACCAATCATGGTCAACCATGGTCAATCATAGCCAACCATGGTCAATCGTGTTTATTTTAGTGTTTACAATATTTATCTTAGGGTTTATATACCTTGGGTTTATAATATTAGTCCTTATGGTCCAACATCTCATTTTGACATAGATTGTCTCAATATGAAAATCAACCATCATGAACCATCATCAATCATGGTCCACGAGGGTCCAATGTCAAATTGTGAGAAATATTTTGTCGATTTAAAAATCAATCATGGTCAACCATGGTCCAACGTCACATTGTGACAAGATTATCTCAATATGAAATCAACCCAGGCCACCGATGTTTATTTTAGTGTATATAATATTTATCTTAGAGTTTATATAACTTAACTTTATAATATTATGTTTATTTTAGTGTATATAATATTTATCTTAGAGTTTATATAACTTAGCTTTATAATATTAGTCCATTTGGTTTAGTATTATTCAATGAAGGTGAACCATGTTTTATAAAATCAATTGTGGTCAACCATGGTTAATGAGAGTCAACCATTGGCCAACGTTGCATTGTGACAAAGATTGTTTTAATATGAAAATAAATCATTGTCTCAACCATGGTGCAATGTCGCATTATGACAAAAAATTTCTCAATATGATAATCATGGTCAGTGATGGTCCATCATGGTGAACCTTGGTTAAGCCTCGTCAACCATGTTTTATAAATTCAAACATGGTCATCCATGGTCAATCATGCTCAACCATGGTCGAACATTAGATTGTGAAAAAAATTGTCTTGATATGAAAAGAAACCATGGTTAAGCATGGTCAATCGTGGTCCAACATCACATTGTCACAAGGATTGTCTCTACATGAAAATAAACCATGGTTAAACTTGTTTATTTTAGGGTTTAGAATATTTATCTTGAGGTCTATATACCTTGGGTTTATAATATTAGTCCCTTGGGTTCATAATCCCTTGGAATTTTAGTATTAATTCCTTGGGTCTATTATTCTCTTGGGTTCATAATAATAATCTCTTAGGTTTATAATATCAATCATGGCCAACTTTTGTTCAATCAATTTCAGTTTTGCAGGTATTGTAAGTGTGTGAAAAAAAGAAACAGAAACCAACCAAAAATATTTCCTTTCATGCCTCATAATAATAGAGATAACTTAGGAAAAGTTTTGCCCAACACCCCCACTGCTTCACACAGCTAACCTTCTCTCTTCTTTGGTGGCTGCGATCAAGAAGAACCCTTAGGTGAACAACAAGACATATTTGAAGAACCTATAGGGGAAGAAGAAGAAGAAAACATTCATCTGGAGCCAATGGCTGAACACAGAAATGCTAGGGGAAGTGGAGAGAGAATAGAGGGTACCTTTCCCATTTGGGAGACTAACGGGGGACACCAAAATGAAGAATATAAGCCATTCCACCCTACCTTATTTTCATGGTATGACTACAGAAGATCTTGACACCTTTTTGTTTGAGTTTACCGTTGTCTGTCGAACCTATGACTATGCAGAAGATGAGAAAAAGTTGAAACTGTTGCCTTCTACTCTCAAGGATGCAGCATTTTGCTGGTTCATGGGATTACCTAGCAATAGCATCACAACTTGGGCTCATATGAAGCAAGCCTTTAACAACAAGTATCAAGACTATTGTAGGTCAAAATATACTGAAGAAGAAATTTTCCGAATGACCATAGGAAGTGATGAGTCCCTGGAGGACTATGAAGAGAGGTTCTAGCTCAGTTACAAAAGGGTCGGGTGTACAGTTGACCTTGAGTCTCTGAAGCTGGTCCTGCTCAGAGGAATTTGGGAAGATATTTTAGACACCCTCCATCTACTGTCCGGGGAGACATCTACCAACTATCCTATGAGGAAATAAAGACTATTTTTAGAAACCATTCTAGAGCAACCAGAAAGAAAGGTAGGGGGAGTCAACCCATAGCTAGTTCCTCTTCCTCTAACTCATCTATTAAAGGAGAAATTGGAAACATGCTGGAAGACTTCAAGAGTGATATGTCGCAGACTCTTTCCATGCAAATGGATACCTTGGATATCAAAAGGAAAAAATATGAAGCAGATAGGGCTTTGGCCATTTTTTGCCCTAAATGCACTAGGAGGCATCCTAGGAACGAATTCCCATTGAACTCTATAGAGGTTTGTTCAGTTTGTGAAGAAAATCATTCTACAGATAAGTGCCCTTCCTTACCCGAACTTAAAGCTATATATCAAGGGGCTGAAGGAGTTACTGAATAACTCTATTACATAAACCAAAGGAGGCTGCATGGACCTAGACCATACCAGCAGGGGATGCAAGGGACATCTCAGGCATACTACAACCCCAACCAAGTCACTTCCATACCTTCTTGGGGCCCCCCTGCTCATCCTTCATGGTGTTAGAGTTAGTCCTTTGACCTTCCTTCAGTGATCAAAATGGGCCTCTTACTATGTTTGGTTTGGTTAGATGTTTTGCACATGATATTCAGCACACAACATGTCACAGGTGTGTCCATCAAAAGTAGCTCGAAAATATCTTTGCAATGGTATATCATTCTCCAAAAACCAGCTTCCAGATCAAAATATATGATGGAATGAATGGTTGACCCCAAGGCTGGCCTCCCGTGCAACAGTTCAGGTATTGAATGATCTAGAGGAAGCTAGGAGAAGTGAGTGGTTGGACTATGATAGGGAAGGAGAGAACATAGCATTTGAGGTCTATTGTCGTGCTGCTAATCCTTATCTCAACATATGGCGAGCTCGTTTCTCTGCTTTGATTGAAAGAGATATCCTGTACAGAGGGCACTGTACATTGTTGAGAGGGATATTGCTGGTGAAAAGTTTACAGCTGCTGGTCTCATGGTGCTAGAGAGGAATTACTTGAAGATTTATAGATGTTCATTCATTGTTTGCTGTCATCCTTACTTACATCTCTACATGTGAAATAAATTAAAAGCTCCCCCTTTGCTAGAGGGTCTGATAGATCTTTTCATTAGGGTCCTTTCTACAAGTAATCACTTTGTAGAGCGCATGGCTATGAGGAAGACATGGATACTTTTAAAAGCTTTTGGAAAGATGGCTCTATGCTTATTGAAACCCTAAAAACCATTCTTCCGTGAATTCCATGATACTAGAACAAAGTAAAGTTGCAAATTTAGAGACTTCTATTATGGCATTAGTATCTTCAAATGTTGAAATTATTGCAGGAGCAGTGGAGAACTTGCAAAATGAAGTCAATTTAGTAAAGAGTTCAGAGTCTTAAATGAAGTCAATTTAGTAAGGGTGGACAATCATCAATATTTATATCTGAAAAACATATTGAGGGTAGAGATGATGCAACGAGTAGTACAGAGATAAAATCAACTTCATATACAGAGACCTCGGCTACTATAAAAACTGCAAACTGTACATATGGGGAAGATTTCCATGGAAATGATTCCAGTTTAAACAATCTTACTATGAAATGCGAGACTCCTGAAGGTTTTCAAAGTCTATTGAAGAATTCTTCCTTTGACTCACACAAGGGTTCATCTGAACTTGGCAATGATCGCATTGAAACTTCCAGAAGTGAAAGAACAGATGCAGATTTGGTGCCATCTGGTGTTGTCTGTAATGGACTTCCTAAAGATAGCTTTCCAATCTCTACCCCTCTGAGCAACACTGAAAAAAATGTTCATGATGTAAATAACAGTTGTATAGTGCCTTCAGAAAACCATGTTAATATTTGTTCACAAAGGTCTCCATTTGAATTGAGGGATAAACTTGAGATTAAAAGTTCCAAAGATGCTAGATATCGAACCAGTTATGAAAAACATTATGCAAAACCATATTCTGAAGTGTGCTCTAAAACTATTGCATCAGAAACAAAGGTGCTTTCCTCAATGGATGAGGTTGAAATTCCAGGAGATGGTTATAGTTCTAAAGATAGTTCTCTACATCAAATGTCTCTAAATACTGCAATCCCTACGGGTGGTCGTGTCAGCATTAGAGATACTAATCATAAAGTAGATGAAAAATAAATTTAACTTGCTGAAAATATTAGTTCAGGTTCTATCCAAATTCTTGAAAATGAGCCTATGTTAGATGCAGCGGATAGAAGCACAACAACTGGTTTTCAAATGCCAGAGGAAGTAGATATTGTTAGAAATTCTCATGCCAGTTGTGGAAAGCTAGAATACTTAGAGAAACTGGGGTGTAATATCCTTCTAGAAGTAGATATGAATGACTTAGATGGTGGAGAAAACAGTATTGTTTCAAACATCTTGTCCTGGAATTTTGATACAAATGATACTTCATTAAATAACCCTCACAGTCTAGCAAAATTACTCCTTTCTGAGACTGATAAATGCAATGGGCTATCCAAGGAAATATCAAGTTCATGGAAGTCACAAAATAGCAAGCAGTCAAGATTCTTATTCGTAAGGTCAGAATATTCTACAGAAAGATCAAGCGATTATTCCACTCCCAATTTGGCGATGTCTAGGGAATTGCAGGAAGAGTTGGCAAATGGAAAAGATGTTTTGGGAAGCTCAAATGAACATGATCAATTGAAAATCAATACGCCATCCAATACTACTTTCACCGCTAATATGCAAGGTTTTCAGAGTATTTCAGAGGGCATCACATTTTTGATTCCTTCAGAGGCCCTAGTTATGCACCGTTCAGTTTCAAGGACTCCACATTCTACTCCACCAGGGTTTTCTATTCCAAATAAAATTCATTCAAATCCTCCTCCAAGCTTCTTTTTGGAAACAAAAACTAAGAGGGCTGATGAATGTGGCACGAGTGTAGTGTCTAACAATTAGGGCGAAACTTGCGAGAACTTAGTATCATTATCAAATATGGGATGGAGTGCATACAGTCAGCCTTGCACTCCAAGGAATGATTGACTATAGATCTTGAGGATTTTGAGCCACCGTTTGTGAAAAAAAAAGTGAAGGTTATGGAGAATCATTGGAGGGTTAGAAAACAGGATTCTATGCGGATTAGCATGACAATCGGCTTCTGATGCACTCACTTTCAAAAAGTGGGACAATTCTTGATGTTTGTTGTTACAGTGGAGGTTTTGCACTTAATGCTGCTTTTGGAGGTGCTATTCATGTTACTAGTATTGTCTCTTCATTACCTGCTTTGGAAACTTATGGAGGAAAATGCCAAACTAAACAATATCAGCTCTTGCAGAATTTCTTCTCTAAATGAAGATTCAACTAAGTTTATGAAAATAGCAATTTCAGAAAAAAAGTCTTTGAATTGGGTTATCTTGGATCCAGCGCTGCGTGTAGGCCTATCCTTAGCTTCACATATGAAAGAAAAACATGCTGAAGACAACATTCTCATTTCTAGTTCATGTTGGGAGTATGTTTGCCTTGGTCCTTTTATGGTTCAAAATTTCTGTGATAGTGGTCCCTGTTAGTGTTTGACACCTGCAAATGAGGATCCATTGAAGACCTATAAAATTCCCAGGTAGATTCTAGAGCAAAGCTTGGTATATGCAGCTGATTTTCTCAATGTCGATTGGAGGCATTTTGCCTTGTGGAGCTGGTCTTGAGACAATGTCTATGCGCTCATCATCTGCGAGAACCATTTCATGATGTGAGAGGCATTCATAGACACGCAGTTAGCTTAGGGTATTGCAGAAAATAGGATGGAAAGGGCAATGGTTAACTTTGTTCAGATTGCGGATACCCAAAGGCCATAACTGCAACAAGAGGACTCTCGTTGTATCCCAACCGATGGAAAAAGCTCGTTCTAGATGGAAATGTATGAAATGCGATCAATACTTTGTGAAGCTACAAACAGAAGCCTTGTATTGATAGATGAAATCTGTCGAGGAACAGAAATACAAAAGGGAACATGCATTGCTGCAAGCATGATAGGGGAAATTGAATGCCATTGGTTGCATATGCATCATATCTACTCATTTGCATGGCCTCTTAGATGTGTCACTGAATGCAAGAGATGTTTTGTATAAAGAAATGGGAACTGAAACAATTAATGGGCAGACAAAACCAACATGGAAATTGATAGATGGGGCTTGTCGAGAAAGTCTTGCATTTGAAACAACTCGATGTGAAGGAATTCCAGAAAATATTATTATGAGAGCAGAACAACTATATTCATCATTGAAGCAAGATAAGACTAGAAGGCGAGCAAATAAAAGTAAGAGCATTACAAATGACAGGCAGAGAACATCCAAGGAGGGACAAGAATAGCAGATCGATCAAACAACTCCAAAATTCGTGTAGGCAGGTGCAAGGTGGTAGTCAAAAGGAAGATTTTGTGGAATATGGTTCCACACCTGAAGGAGCAGATATATTAATATCAATCCACTTGGAAAACCTTTACATAATTTGGGCTTTCACAAACTATTTCTCATGGTTCTCGAGATAGTTTGGGATTTTAGTTGCAAATTAGTTTATAATAGAGTTTTATGATAGGATTTTATTTTTAATTTAGTTTAATTTTATTTTTATTTTTTTATTTCCTATGTTGAGGAAATAAAAATAGATTTGTAATTTAGTATATATAGGATTATTTTTAAAATATAGAGGTTCGATTTTGGCAGCAGAGAGGTTGCTTGGCACTGTGTAAAGTTTTCCTGAATATCATTTTAATAAAGCAGTTTTCTGCCCTTTGGACCTGGGATCCATCACGGTGTTATTGTTCAGTATGTTTTTCATGTAACTCACTTACATATTTTGTTTTCTCTACCTTGTTACAGCATTATCTAAGAGATATGTTAGGAATCCATCCCCTATGATGCTCCTTTCATGATGATTTTGCTGTTAGATGTAGTGGTTGTCTTTGCAGAATTCATCCTTGGTTAGATGCTTTGTTGAGCAACCCTGTGTTTCTCATTCGTCTAAAGCTGCTACTGCAGATCCATCCCTTGTTTGATGCCTGCAGGGTAGCGGGCTTTCTCCCCTATTCTTCTCACATTTGCAATCTTCTATCTGGCTAAACATGGCACTTAATTTGCCCCAAGTTTTTTGGCAGAAACTGGCATTGACTCCATAGCCCAATCGTCCTTTCTCTTGTTGTTTCGACCCAAAAACCTTTCAAACAAATCCTTGCACTCCATATCTAGCCTAAGATTTCATTTATTGCAGCCACATCTTGTTGGCAAAGAGAGATCCCTCTCTAGTCTGGCAGGGCTAGATGCCAAATCGAAAGCTTGGTCTGTGGTTACCTCGGAATTGCCTTTTCTCAGCCTTGAGGTTAATTCTGAGTGATAACATATTGACGCTGTTGCCGGGGAATGAGGTGACAGATCTTCTTCAAGAAAGATCATTCAAGTTGTAGATCTGATTGCTGATGGTGGACAATAGTCAGACACATATGAAGGCTGAAATCATCTACCAGACAACTCCATTGTTCAAGATCCTGAGCTTCAAAGTTCAGACCGACTTCACTACCAAAGAATGCAGATTTCAGAGCATTGATGTTAATCACCAATAACAAGGTATGTGGCAAACCCTGTGTGTTGTGAATATTTCAAAGAAGTTAGATATCAGTTTGTAAATATTGAAATAGATGAAGTATTTTTCATTGTCGTGCTTCAATGTTTGAGATCCCGGAGTTTCCTCCCAAAGCTAAAACTAGTTTCTTTGAGTTAGTTGTTGAAAAATTTGAGAAGGAGATTCAGTATTTAAATGATCAGATGCGATCATATGAATTTCGAGATCCCAAAAAGTTCTTGGAAACTCTTCCTCCTTCAAAACAAGAAATAATAGGACTGCCCGTGGATGTTTTCATTGACAGTTTGCAGTTGGAGGTCTGTGTAAAGGAGTTAGGGCAGCAAACAATGTCAGGTTTCTTTGATCCTATTGTCACATATATGGAGTATTTATTCAGTTTGGATGATAAGTCAGATTGTCTTTCACACAGCCAAATTCAGTTTGTGCATGGATGGCTGTTAGCATTTATATTTGTGTCGTAGTTCAAACACTTCCAAGAAGCATCCTTGTCACAGTTACTTGATTGGTTGATATGGCATTACAACATCGCTTGATATATTGGTTTTTCATCAGAATAGGGTAGATTTGTAAATAAATAAGCTCCCCAAGGAAGCATTTCAGTTTCAGATATTTGTTTTTGTATAGGTTGCAGTATATCTATGTTTTTGGATTGGTATAAGTTGTTTTGAGTTTGCAGCTGTTTGACCGTATTGCCCAATGGATTAGGAACTAATCTACAAGTTGCCAGAGATCTAAGGTTCTCGGCACCTCCAAGGAGCTTCCATCCCTAATGCCGCCATTGTTAGAGTCAGTCCTTTGACCTTCCTTTAGTGATCAAAATGGCCCTCTTACTATGTTTGGTTTGGGCCTCTTACAATGTTCGGTTTGATTAGATGTTTTGTACATGATATTCAACACAGAACATGTCACAAGTGTGTCCATCAGAAGCAACTTGAAAATATCTCTCCAACGGTATATCATGCTCCAAAAACTGGCTCCCAGATCAAAAGATATGACCTAATGAATGGTTGACTCCAAGGCCGGCCTCCCGTGTAGGAGTTCAGGTATTGAATGATCCAGAGGAAGCTAGGAGATGTCAGTGGCTGGACTATGATAGAGAAGGAGAGAACATAGAATTTGAGGTCTATTGTCGTGCTGCTAATCCTTATCTCAACATATGGCGAGCTCGTTTCTCTGCTTTGATTGAAAGAGATATCCTGTGCAGAGGGCGCTGTACATTGTTGATAGGGATATTGCTGGTGAAAAGATTATAGCTGCTGGTCTCATGGTTCTAGAGAGGAATTAATTCAAGATTTATAGATGTTCATTCAATGTTTGCTGTCATCCTTACTTACATCTCGACATGTCAAAAAAATGAAAAGCTCCACCTTTTCCAGAGGGTCCGATAGATCTTTTCATTGGGGTCCTTTCTGCAAGTAATCACTTTGCAGAGCGCATGGATGTGAGGAAGACATGGATACTTTTAAAAGCTTTTGGCGAGATGGATCTATGCTTATTGAAACCATAAAAACCATTATTTCATGAAATCCATGATACTAGAACAAAGTAAAGTTGCAAATTTAGAGACTTCTATTATGGCATCAGTATGTTCAGATGTTGAAATTATTGCAGCAGCAGTGGAGAACTTACAAAATGAAGTCAATTTAGTAAAGAGTTCAGAGTCTTAGGTGGTCAGTAAGGGTGGAAAATCATCACTATTTATATCTGAAAAACATATTGAGGGTAGAGATGATGCAACGAGTAGTACAGAGATAAAATCAACTTCATATACAGAGACCTCGGTTACTATAAAAACTGCAAACTGTACATATGGGGAAGATTTCCATGGAAATGATTCCAGTTTAAACAATCTTATTATGAAATTCATGACTCCTGAAGGTTTTCAAAGTCTGTTGAAGAATTCTTCCTTTGACTCACACAAGGGTTCATCTGAACTTGGCAATGATCACATTGAAACTGCTAGAAATGAAAGAATAGATGCAGCTTCGGTGCCATCTAGTGTTGTCTGTAATGGACTTCCTAAAGATAGCTTTCCAATCTTTGCCCCTCCGAGCAACACTGAAACAAATGTTCATGATGTAAATAACAGCTGTATAGTGCCTTCAGAAAACCATGTTAATATTTGTTCACAAAGGTCTCCATTTGAATTGAGGGATAAACTTGAGATTAAAAGTTCCAAAGATGCTAGATATCAAACCAGTTATGAAAAACACTATGCAGAACCATATTCTGAAGTGTGCTCTAAAACTATTGCATCAAAAACAGAGGTGCTTTCCTCAATGGATGAGGTCGAAATTCCAGGAGATGATTATAGTTCTAAAGATAGTTCTCTACATCAAATGTCTCTAAATACTGCAATCCCTAATGGTGACTGTGACAGCATTGGAGATACTGATCATAAAGTAGATGAAAAATCAATTTCACTTGCTGAAAAGATTAGTTCAGGTTCTATCCAAATTCTTGAAAATGAGTCTATGTTAGATGCAGTGGATAGAAGCACAGCGATTGGTTTTCAAATGCCAGAGGAAGTAGATATTGTTAGAAATTCTCATGCCAGTTGTGGAAAGCTAGAATACTTAGAGAAACTGGGGTGTAATATCCTTCCAGAAGTAGATATGAATGACTCAGATGGTGGAGAAAATAATATTATTTCAAACATCTTGTCTTTGAATTTTGATACAGATGATACTTCATTAAATATCCCTCACAGTCTAGCAAAATTACTCCTTTCTGAGACTGATAAATGCAATGGGCTATCCAAGGAAATATCATGTTCATGGAAGTCATAGAATAGCAAGCAGTCAAGATTCTTATTCGCAAGGTTAGAAGATTCTACAGAAAGATCAAGTGATTATTCCACTCCCAATTTGGCGACGTCTAGGGAATTGCAGGAAGAGTTGGCAAATGGAGAAGATGTTTTCGGAAGCTCAAATGAACAGGATCAATTGAAAATAAATACACCATCCAATACTATTTTCACCACTAATATGCAAGGTTTTCAGATTATTTCAGAGGGCAGCAAATTTTTGATTCCTTTAAAGGCCCTAGTTATGCACCCTTTAGTTTCAAGGACTCCACATTCTACGCCACCAGGGTTTTCTATTCCAAATAAAATTCATTCAATTCCTCCTCCAGGCTTCTTTTTGGAAACAAAAACTGAGAGGGTTGATGAATGTGGCACGAGTGCAGTGTCTAACAATCAGGGCAAAACGTACGAGAACTCAGTATCATTATCAAATATGGCATGGAGTGCATGCAGTCAGCCTTGACTCCAAGGAATGATTGACTATAGGTCACGAGGATTTTGAGCCACCATTTAAGAAAAGAAAAGTGAAGGCTATGGAGAATGACACTAATTACATTGTTTCATTGGAGGGTCAGAAAATAGGATTCTATGCGGATCACCATGACAAACGGATTCTAATGCGCTCAATTTCAAAAGGCAGGACAGTTCTTGATGTTCACTATTACAGTGGAGGTTTTTCACTTAATGCTACTTTTGGAGGTGATATTCATGTTACTGGTATTGTCTCTTCATTACTTGCTTTGGAAACTTACGGAGGAAAATGCCAAACTAAACGATATCAACTCTTGCAAAATTTCTTTTCTAAATGAAGATTCAACTAATTTTATGAAAACAACAATTTCAGAAGAAAAATCTTGGGATTGGGTTATCTTCGATCCAGCATTGCATGTAGCCCTTTGGCGCTGCGCGTAGGGCTATCCTTAGCTTCACATATGAAAGAAAAACACACTGAAGACAACAATATTGTTTCTAGTTCATGTTGGGAGTATGTTTTCCTTGGTCCTTTTATGGTTCAAAATTTTTGTGCTAGTGGTCCCTGTTAGTGTTTGACATCTACAATTGAGGATCCATTGAAGACTTATAAAATTCCCAGGCAGATTCCAGAGAAAATCTTGTTATATGCAGCTAATTTTCTCAATATCAATTGGAGGCATCTTGCCTTGTGGAGCTGGTCTTGAGACAATGTATATATTCTCATCATCTACGAGAACCATTTCATGATGTGAGAGGCATCCGTAGACATGCAATTAGCTTAGGATATCGTAGAAAATAGGATGGAAAGGGAAATGGTTGACTTTGTTTAGATTGCGGATACCCAAAGGTCATAACTGCAACAAGAGGACTCTCTTTTTGTCCCAGCCGATGGAAAAAGCTCATTCCAAATGGAAATGTATGAAATGTGATCAATACTTTGTGAAGCTACAAACAGAAGCCTTGTATTGATAGATGAAATCTGTCGAGTAACAAAAATACAAAATGGAACATGCATTGCTGCAAGCACGATAGGGGAAATTGAATGCCATTGGTTGCATATGCATCATATCTACTCATTTGCATGGCCTCTTAGATGTGTCACTGAATGCAAGAGATGTTTTATATAAAGCAATGGGAACTGAAACAATTAATGGACAGACAATACCAACATGGAAATTGATAGATGGGGCTTGTCGAGAAAGTCTTGCATTTGAAACAACTCGATGTGAAGGAATTCCAGAAAATAATATTAGGAGAGCAGAACAACTATATTCATCATTGAAGCAAGATAGGACTAGAAGGCAAGCAAATAAAAGTAAGAGCATTACAAATGGCAGGTAGAGAAAATCCAAGGAGGGGCAAGAACAACAGATCGATCAAACAACTCCAAAATTCATGCAAGCAGGTGCAAGGTGGCTGTCAAAAGGAAGATTTTATGGAATATGGTTCCACACCTGAAGGAGCAGATATATCAATATCAATCCACTTGGCAAACCTTTACATAATCTTGGCTTTCACAAACTATTTCTCATGGTTATCGAGATAGTTTGGGATTTTAGTTGCAAATTAGTTTGTAGTAGAGTTTTATGATAGGATTTTATTTTTAACTTTTTTTATTTCCTATGTTGAGGAAATAAAAAATAGATTTGTAATTTAGTAAATATAGTATTATTTTTAAAAGATAGAGGTTCGATTTTGGCAATAGAGAGGTTGTTTGGCAATGTGTAAGATTTCCTGAATATCATTTTACTAAATCAATTTTTTGCTCTTTGGACATGGGATCCATCACGGTGTTATTGTTTAGTATGTTTTTTCTTGTAATTCATTTACATATTTTTTTTTCCTGCCTTGTTACATCATTATCTAAGTGATATGTTAGGAATCCATCCCCTATGATGCCACTTTCATGATGATTTTGTTGTTAGTTGTAATGGTTGTCTTTGTAGAATTCATCCTTTGCTAGATGCTCTGTTGAACAACCTCGTGTTTATTTTTCATCTGCTTTCTCTCCTCTCTTCTTTTCACATTCGCAATATTTATCTAGTTGAACATGGCACTTAATATGCCCCAAGTTTGCTGGCAGAAACTAACATCGACTCCATAGTCCAAGTGGTCCTTTCTCTTGTTGTTTGGACCCAAAACTTTTCAAACAAATCCCCACGCTCCATAGCTAGCCTAAGATTTTATTTATTGCAGTCACACTTTGTTGGCAAAGAGAGACCCCTCTCTGGTCTGGCAGGGCTAGATGCCAGACCTAAAGCTTGGTTTGTGGTTACCTCGGAATTTCCTTTCTCAGACTTGAGGTTAATTATGAGTGATAACACCTGGTCCACGCCTCCTCCTTGGTCCTTCACATCTCAATATCAAGCCCAACCGACCACCCATTCATTTCAATCCTATGATCAACCACAACCTCAGTGGAATACACCTCATCAGGGGTGGAGGCCCCAGTATAACTCTCTTCTAGCTCTTTTGCCTCCATAACCTGCCCAACCACAACCATTACCTCCTGCTCCACCAAAGCAACCCCAAACTCCTGCCCAGCCAAATTTGAATCCGAACAACAGACAGGCTCAACAAGTGTATAGTGGGGAGCCATCCCTCCCAACTTATGCTGTGGAGATTCAAGAAATTAACTTGAGATTTGGGAAAGTTCTCCCAGATAGCCAGCCTCCACCCAGGGAGGTTGAGGAAGATAAAGAGGAAAGTGAACCAAAAGCAATTCCACCCTTTCCTGAGGGACTATCCATGACAGTCCAGCCTACCCAGAAGAAACTGAACTCCTGGGGGAATTGAAACATTTATGTGTGAAGATACCACTTCTCCAAGCCATAAAAGATGTGCCTATCTACAATAGGTTGATCAAAGAGAAGTGATTTAGGCATCTAGGAAGGCGCAAGAGAGATGCCCCAACCATCAATGTCATAGGACAACTATCTGACCTGATGTTAGGGCAGGTCATTTGTCCAAAATATCTGGACCTTGGAAGCGAGTAGTTGATGTCCACATCAATGGCACCATGATTCCACATACCTTGATTGATCTAGGAGTTGCAATTAATGTGATGACAAAGGACACAATGCTCAAACTTAACCTCCAGGTCTCCCTGAGGAAGACCATGACCATGCTACAGCTAGCAGACCGCTCCACCGTGACCCCTGAGAGGATTGTGGAAGATATGATGGTCTCCATTGATTCTTAGGAGTACCATGCTGATTTCTTAGTTCTCCAGCCAAAGGAAAAGCTCACTGGGTATCCTCTCATTCTGGGAAGACCTTGGTTGGCTACTGCCAATGCCTACATTAGCTGTCGAGCTAGAAACATGACCATAAAGAACGGGCATATGTCCAAACAATTAATCCTATATCCTCCTGCCCAACCCTTGTTAGAACATGATCTACCTTTCTAGTTGGAGGAGGAAGATGAGGATGAAGTCTATTCTGCACCACGTTGTGCATTAGAAACTGCCATGGGGGGAAACAACAAGATGAGGATGATATGATTGAAAATCTGATTTAGAATCCACATCCTAGTGTATCACCATTAGAGGACATAGTAAGAGAAACCCAAAAAAAGCCCTCAACGGATCTCTGCGCGGTCGACTCCACTCCTCTCCATGTTAAGAATATAGAGTTCGGCCCAAAAAGAACCTTGAAAATCAATCCATCCCTATCCACTTCCCAAGAGAAGGAACTGTGTAGCTTGCTGAGAAACCACCTAGAGGCCTTCGCCTGGAGTTATAAGGAGATGACGGGAGTGCACCCTTCAGTATTTACTCATCATATATACATCGAGGAGGATTGCAAGCCTGTCATGAAGCCTCAAATGAGGATGAATCCAACACTTAAATATATTTTTAAGGAAGAACTACCGAAATTTCTTGATGAAGGATTCATCTATCCCATTTTTTGACAGTGAATGGGTCTCTCCTTTGGTGCTAATGCCAAAGAAAAATGGTAAGTTGAGAATCTGTGTCGACTATCAGGAATTGAAGAAAGCCACTAAAAAGGACCATTTTCCTTTACCTTTCATAGATTAAGTGTTAGACGGTCTGGCAGGGAAAAAGTTTTTCTCTTTCATAGATGGGTTTAGTGGGTACAATCAGATTCAAATCAACCCGGAAGACCAAGATGAGACCACTTTCACTTGTCCTTGGGGTACCTTTGCATACCGGGTCCTTCCTTTTGGTTGGTGTAATGCTCCAGCCACTTTCCAAAGAACGGTATTGAGTATATTTTCTGAATTAGTTCATGATGCAGTAGAAATATACATGGATGACTTTACTCCTTATGGCTTTGACTTTCAGGAAGCTTTATCTAATATAGGAAAATTTCTAGACAAGTGTATTGAGATGAACTTGTCCCTCAATCCAGAAAAATGTGAATTTTTGATGACTGAAGGGACTGTGCTAGGTCATGCAATATCTCAACAAGGACTGCAAGTGGACCCCAACAAAATTGCCATCATCCAAAGGGTCCCACCTCCTCAAAAGGTGAGAGATGTCAGAAGCTTCCTAGGCTTAGCTGGGTATTACAGGAGATTCATTAAAGATTTTAGAAAGCTAGCATCTCATTTGTTTGGCCTCTTAGGCAAAGATGTCGATTTCATATGGTCAGAAAAATATCAAGAAGCCCTAGATACCTTGAAGACCAAGCTCGTGACTGGTCCAATTCTACGACACCCAAACTGGGCCCTACCTTTCCACATTCACATAGATGCCTCGAATAAAGCAATAGGAGCAGCCTTAGGACAAATTGATGAAAAGTTACCTTATGACATATACTTTATAAGCGAAAACTTGTCAAAGGCAGAGTTAAACTATACAGTGACCGAGAAGCAACTCCTAGCTATCGTGCATTCCTTGAACAAATTCAGACATTATATCATAGGCTATCCAACCTTTTTGCACACTGATCATGCTACAATTAGATATTTAATGAACAAACTGGATTTAAATGCTTGCATTATTAGATGGTTGCTATTACTGCAATAGTTTGATTTGACCATTATTGATAAGGCTAGTAAAGAAAATGTTGTTGTTGACTTTTTGTCTAGAGTAAATTTCCCTGCAATTGAAGAAGGAATGGTGGATGAACAAATGGCAGAAGAACATCTGTTTGCTATCTCGGTACTCTCTCCGTGGTTTGTTGATATAGCAAACTACCTGGTTTCAGCACAGTTCCCACCACACCTTCCCTCAAAAGAGAAGAGCAAGATAGCAAGGAAAAGCGCCCCTTTCACCTAGATTGGGGGCAATCTCTTCAAACTTGGTCCAGATTAGATCTTGAGAAGATGTGTCAGGGAGGAGGAAGTCTTTGACATCCTCCTGACCTGTCATGATGGGCCTTGTGGAGGTCATTTTGCAGCAAAAAGAACTACCTTCAAGATACTGCAAGCAGGATACTACTAGCCCACTCTTCATCAGAATGTGAGGAGATATACCAGCCAGTGTGATCGGTGTCAGAGGATGGGGAAACCTACTCCAAAGGATGATATGCCCATGCAACCTCAAGTGACCTTTGAGCCATTTGAGAAGTGGGGCATGGAATTTGTGGGTCCTATCAGCCCTCCTTCAAAGCAAAAACAATACATCATTGTGTGCACGTATTACCTGACAAAGTGGGCAGAGACAAAAGCAATCCAAGCAGCAACAGAGGAAAAAGTAGCAGAGTTTTTGAGAGAAAACATATTCTACAAGTTTGGGTATCCAAGAGAGTTGGTCACAGATCAAGGCAGTGTGTTCACCTCCAATTTGATTGAAGACCTGCTCACACGTCATAGAATCAAGCACATGACTTACACCCCTTACCATCTACAAGCCAATGGGCAGTGGAGGTCACTAACAGAGCATTAGAAGGGATCTTGACAAAGGTATTGAGCAGTAGCAGAAAAGACTGGGTGAACAGATTAGTTGAGGCCACTTGGGCCTACAACACAACATGGAAGACCATTACAGGGTTCACACCCTATGCATTGGTCTATGGAAAGAAGGCTTTGCTGTCAATAGAATTTGAATTCAATACCCTCAGGATGGCAGCTCAGCTGGACCTAGACCTTAGCCATGCACAGAAAGAAATATTACTTCAGCTCAATGGATTGGATGAACACAGAATGCAGGCCCTTCACCATACAGAGGTAATTCAACTTCAGAGAAAGTTATGGCATGACAAAAATATCAAGGAGAAGCAATTCCAAGAGGGAGATTGGGCACTACTCTATGATTCACGATACAAGGATTTCAAGGGAAATCTAAGGACAAGATGGTTGGGACCCTACACTGTGGAGAAATGCAATGAAAATGGTTCAGTTCTGATCAGAACCATTGATGATGAAGCCATCCCCATGCTTGTCAATGGACACCAGTTGAAAGTATACAAGAAACCCCTCTCCAAGTGATAGTTCGTTGAAGATTTGAATAAGACAGTGATGGTAGTGGAGCATGTGTTAGCCTCCACTTCACCCATTCACTAAAGAAAAAGAAAAAGAGAAAAAAAAAAACGGCTCAAGTGAAAACCTCCATGAGGCGCTTGAGTCCCATCATTGGGTTGAAAACCTCTTTTGAGGCGGCCTAGTGATGTCAAAAAAAAAGAGAGAAAATAAGATCCCTGGGTGAAAACCTCCCTTGGAGGCGCCGAGGACAGGAAATTAGGGTGAAAACCTCCCTGAGGCACCCTAGTTGTTTTCAAAAAAAAAAAGAAAAAAAAAAGAAAAAGAAAAATGAATTTTCATTTGCATTGCAGGTTTGCAGGAGGACTAGAGGAAGCAGCAGAAGGTGCTAAGGGAGCCCTGAAATTGACACCAGCATCTATCCTACCTTCCCGCACATTTCTCCATTGTTCTTGGCATTTCTTTCACCTCACTATGCTTCTTTTTCAAGAACTATGTTTTCTACAAGAGGCTCCTGTAGGAATTACAGAGAGCCAGAAATGGATATAAAAAGTAGTTTGAGGGATAGGGAAGCTTCATGGGAATCTATAAATCCTCCTATAGTCTTCGAACCTCCTTGCCATCATTTCCAAGCCTGAATCACACCCCAAGCATCATTCTTCAACCTGTCCAACAAAAACACAAAAAAAAATAGTTTTTCAGGAAAAGAAAAAAACAAAAAAATAAGAAAGGAAACAACACCATCCACCTCACCTGAAGCCTACCTATTACCTCTCCATCTCTATCTACATCTTGGAATCATCCTCACATCTCCAAGCATAGAAATAAGTTGAAGTTTCAAGGGGAGAAATAGCTACAGGAGCTCCTGTAGGAATTCCTGTAGTAGCTGATCCCATTAAAATCCAACATCAGCAGCAAGAGAGTGCAAACATGAAGGTTGAAGAAGACACCTGAAGCTTAGATCTAGCCAGAGAAGAACCTGCACAAGACACAACCACACATCAGAAAGCAGACAACATGCATCAAAAGAAACAAAGGCATGCAGTAGATAGAGAGAGAGCCACAACACCTCACAGCCAATACATTCGGATCTCAGGTAAGTAACTAACCCGCTCCTCTATTTGAATTTGTGTAATTAGAAGGCATGAAAAAGCAACGAGATGGCTGAGGTTGAATGAGGGAAAGGTGGCCAATTAAATTGGCCACCTTCATCTAGTTGACTCCATTCATCCGAAGATGTCACCCACACGTGCGCACAGTCAACTCAAGAAAGATGTCAAGGACAGGTAGTGGAGGAAGTGTGAACTCCGATGCAATCATGAGGGATGATTACGAGGAGGGGCCATGATGACAAGGCAGGTGGGGACCAACGGTCCAAATATGGCCAACGTACACTTTGCTATCTCACCCTCCTTCACCAGAAATATCCATAAATGGCAATAAGTACTCCTCTCTAAGCACTCTCACCACCTTTTCTTTCATTCTCTCCTTGAAACTCAGCTACAACAGTCTCTTTGTGCCCCCACGGCCTCGTAACCATCATTCTCCATTGATCTCTCCCATATTCATGCTCTCGACATTTTCTACAGGAGCACTTACAGGTTCTATAGGAGCACCTACAAGAATTCTACAGGAGGGACAACAGGCTTCTACAAGAGGGGGCTTGAGTTGTTTTGAAGGGAGAAAACACAAGTTTTAGCACGATTTTTGATCTGAGGAGGTAGGTTCCACGCATGCCCCCATTGAATATCAAAATATGCAAGCAGTGGCTTAAATTCAAGGAGGAAATAAAGCCTTTAGAAGGAGGAAATACCTAAAAAAAATTCATGTTTAAAAAAAAAAAAACACAATCTCCTTTGTTTCTCTCTTTTTCTCCAAAAATTGTTGTCTCCATCTCCACATTTGGTTTCAAAAAAAATTATAAACAAAATGATAGGAGGATTTATGAGGAAGGATCCCACCAACTCCTCCAGGCTCCATGCACATCGCCAAGTATTGGACATATTCACAAGGGCAAATTGGACAAACGTTTTTGAGAAATTCTGAGGGTTTGATGAGGAAATTGCCCAAGAATTTGCCCACTCTTTGGTCCCTCACACCATAACACATGCCACTATCACCTTTAGAGGTCTTTCCATGGAGATAACCCGTGAATTTATCAGTAGGGTCACAACCCTTCCTCTTGGGATGCCTTGGACTAAGGATGAGAAACCAATTGGCCAGGCTGCCAAGAAAAACGTCTTCCAAAACAATGAAACCCCTATAGAGGATAAAAACGGCATTAGAAGGGCTAGCATACCATATCCTTGGGATCAGGTTAGCTACCAAATAATCAAGTATATTTCCTATGAGGGGAGGTACAACATTGTGTATGGTTATCACTTTAGAATCCTTCATGAATTAAGGTATGGCATGGACACTCCAGCCCCTCAAAAGCTCAGCATCCCCTACTTCCTCCTAGAGTCCCTCATTGACCCCAGCACTAAATTAAAAGCAGGGAATTCAGAGCAGCTAGCTCACCATGAGTTGATCAAAATCCTTGTGGAAGAAGCTCTCCATACATTTACACTCCCTATAGCATGGGAAATCTTTCGAAACATGACAACTGAGGATGACATAAAGAACCTAACCTATGATATTAGTCCTACTGGCAATGAGAAGGAAAAGCAGCAAGGGGGAGAAGGAGAAGCAACTGGTGACTTAGCAGAACAAGAAGGGAAGGAATAAGAAACTCAGACAGGGGAGGAGACAGCTGAAGAGACAGAGCAGGAAGAAATAGAGCAAACAGAGATAGAAAAAGAGACAGAAGGAGGAGAGAAAGAGGCGGAAAAGACAGAACAAGGAGAAGTGTCCCCTGAGACTCTAGAAAGAGAGGCATCAACTACTCTCACTACCCTCAGTACACCAATCAAGACAAAAACAAAAGAGAAAAAGGTAGGCCTTCATGTATTTCAGGGCTAGCAAGAGAACAAGAATCAAAATAGGGAAACCTCAACCCTCTTCAAAAGTACCAATTACAATTGAAAATTCACCCTCTTCCCAAGTAAAAGAATCCCCTTCCAAGGCACCTATCACATATGAAGGGGGGACTCCTAGATCTCCCACATGGAAAGAAAAGGTAGAACTACAGGACCCAAAAACAGTCCTACAGGAGGCTCAGACAGTTCTACAGGAGACACTATCAAAAATACATGAGACCAAAAAGCTTGAGAAAGAAATGGAAGGACATCCACAGGTAAATGAGGAAGAAACGGAGCTATAAGAACCTGATCCCCAGCCTAGTCTTGCCTCCTACTACAATCTACTTGAGGTAGGAAGAATAATTCCACAAAAATTTGCAATTCCACTATTCTTTGAATTAGAGAAAGAGAGAATAAGAACACATAGGTGAATGAAAATAGCCAAATCCAAAGAAGTTGAGGATATTGGCCATGTGGCGAACAAACTCAGAGAAATGGGCAGAGAGTTGAGTGCTATCAGACACAGGGAAGCAATTACAAGAAGCTACCTTGAAATTGAAAATGAACTACTAAGGAGGCAGCTGCAAGAGAAAGAGACCCAGCTAGCATGCATGGCCAGCTCATCCATGGAGGCATTGCAATGTAGAACACAAAAAAAATCCTATGGCCTATATCTCAAGGACCAATGGTTGCAATTTTAGATAAAGACTTTGGCACAAAGAGGAAGAATGCCTTTCCAAGATTACAGGCAATTTATGGACCTGTGTGACCAAAGCACATCAGAGGATAAGGAAAAGATGGTAGAATTCTACCTACATAACATGGCCCTCACAGACATGAATGTGTGGGACCCCAATGCCAGTCTAGGGGACTTGCAACTAATGGCCATGGCCTCATGGATGAACCATGAAGAGTTGAGAGTAGCAGAAATAAGAAGATTGATGATAAAAGAGTAGAATGAGCCATTAATGATAATAGCTGAGCCATTAGATCCCATGGCACTCATCAGCACACACAACCTTCTTGCCAATAATCCTCAGCTTGCCCCTAGATATATAAGTGATCAAGAACAAGCCATTGCACACTTTGAGGATATGGAAAGGTAACTTAGGGATGACTGTGTGCATGCATGTATGAGGAGATGGAACACCTTACCACATAGGTTGTAGATCAGGGAATATCATTTCCCCATTACGATGAAGGAGGCATTAAAGAGAGTGCCAATGTACAAGCACTCCATGCAAAGCCTGAAGGTCAACTGGATTGGCCTCAAACTTAGTCCCCCATTGCTGTTAGGCATGCTAGAAGGAAGAAGAGAAGAATAAGAGCAGGAGCAGTGGGAAGAGATAGACAGAAAGGCAGGATTCTATGACAAAGAAGAGTAGACCACATCAGAAGCTTGGGATGCTAGCACCAGGGCCATAAAAGATGAGGAGATGGACTAAGTTGCTCAGAGGATGAGCAACACCTTCAGTAGGGGGGTGATGATGAGCCTCATAAATGGGTAATTATATGGGCTCATTTTACCTCCTAACCTAGTCAAATCAACCATTCTCTTAGCATATTACATGATTTTCTGATTATATTTATGCTCATAGAGTGAGTTGAGTTAGTTATGATGCCATGTGGTCTAACATGTGTTCAATGCAGATTATTGATGATTTTTGAGGTTAAATTCAAGGATCCAGTGGAAGTGGACAAAGGAGAGGACTTATAGGAGGGAATTCCCCTCATTTATTACTCCTCACTTCAAATTCCCCTTCATTCAGCTTGGAGTACAAGCAGCCAAATCATGCACTAGAAGGCAGTCAAGCAAGTGGAGAATGACTGATGATTATCTCGATTTTTGGGAGCCAAGCCTCCCTGATTTTAAGGAAGCTATTGGTAGCTTCATTTGTATAAGTATAGAGGCCTAGGGCCTCACTAGGGTCGGATTTTGTTGTATTTTTTCTTATGTAAACTCTGCTCAACTTCGAGCTTATTTTTTGTGACAGTCTCATGTAATCTTGTTATTATTTTGAAAATAAAGATGGAATCCTTTTTGAGATAGCACTGAGTTACCTCAGAGGGCTGAAGTTCTTGGGTTAGGGCCCAATCCAAGCAGCCAAGCTCCTCATTACTTTTATTTGTATGTTTTATTTTAGTTTGTAGATTAGTTCACTGTTAGATGTATTTCTTTTATGGTTAAGAATAGGTTGCTTTTGATGATTCAATACTTTGCTTCCATTTGTGCTTTATATAACAGGTTAAGCAGTGATAAAGAAAAGATTCAAAAGGCTAGAAAAAGTGCCTTGGCCTCTCTTCCTCCCTTTGGGACCATGATTTGAGGCAAAGACCCTCTTGCTGCCCCAAAAACACAGATTTTCCTCATTCGTAGGACTTCTAGTGTTTGCAGCTTTTGTAGTAGGTTAATAGTCTAGTTTTGTTTTGCTTTCTATCTTCTTCATCATGCTCACTTATTTAGTTGCAAAATTCTTCTTTCATGCTTTCCTTTCTTGCAGCATTCCTCGGCATTTTCTTTCATAGATCATAGTTTAGACTGGTTTGATGCAAAACTCTATTTTTCTAGATGCGCTCATTTCATTGCTTGTTTGATCTTATCGATTGACATCAGTTGTTTATGCAGCAGATCTCTTCTAGAAGAATTCCAGCCTATCAGCCATCCCATCCTCCCTCTGATCCATGCCCTACAGGTTGCCCAAGTCTCCCCTCAATTCTACCTTAGTTTCCTGCATTTTCCATAGAATTTCTTCCTCTCTCCTTGAGCAAATCCAATCATCTTTATCTCTCTTGATGATTCTTGGTAGATGCTAGGTGCCCTAACACCTCATTCAAACCTTCATCCACCTTTTACACCCACTCTCACACCCTCGAAACAGTAGAAATGACTCTCAGCCTCCTCCTGTAGGCCTCATGTAGAACACTATTTTTCCTCCTGTAGATTTTCCTATAGACTTTATTTTGAAGGCTGAGTGTGAGAAAAGCCTCCAAAAGGCCACCTGATACCTCCTAGGACCCAACCACACCACCCTCCATTTCCACCTATTCACTACCACATTCACAAGCAATAATTACAACAATGTAAACTTTGAAACGGGAACTATAAACTCAAAACGAGAACTCTGGCCAAAAAACCCCAAAAAAACATCAAAATCAGTGCTAAAAGTGAAAAGTGTTGATGCTGGAATAACACCTTTTCTTTTCTTGGGTAAATTTTCAACATGTTTTAAAAATGGCGGTGAAAACCATTTTTTTGCGCAAAAATTATCCAAAAAAACACCCTCAAAATGAAAAGGGTTAATTCTGGAAGAACACTTTTTTTTTCAAAAGTAAAATTTCAACATTTCGAAATAATGACATAAAATATTTATCATGACCCCGAAAAAACATTAAATTTAAAAAAAATAATGAGAACATAAAAAAAAAAAAAAAAAAAAAAAAAAAAAAAACAATGAGAAAACACAAAAAAAAAGTAAAAAAAAAAACAAAAAAAAACAAAACATAGATTAAAATATATATTAAAAGAAAAACATAAAATAAAAATAAAAAACGAGAAAAAAAATCAATCATAAAATGTAAAAAGAACGAAATTAATGAAAAAAAAAAATAAAAAAAAAATTATAAACAATTAAATAGTAAAAAAAGTATTTTAAAAAAATGGGTAAAAAAGGAGTTATCTTGTAAACCAAAAAAAATTGGCAATATATATATATATGGAAAAGAAAAAAAAAAACATTTAAAAGAAACAAAAAATTAAGAAGGTGAAAATAGAAAAATTAAAAAAAAAAATTATCTCACAAACCATAAAAGAATTTGGAAAACAAAAAAAAAAACAATATATATATATATATATATATATAATATATATATATATATATATTAAGTAAGTAAAAATAGAGAAATAAAAAAAAAATATTAGAAAAACTGGGGAAAAAAAAATAAAAAAATAAGAAATAAACTAGTTTAAAAATAAAAAAATAGAAATTAACGAAAAAAAATTTAAAAACTGATAAAATTAATATTAACAAAAAAAATAAAAAAATTCAAATTATAAAAAAAAAAACAAAAAAAAGTGTATTTTTTATTAAAAAAAGAAAAATGTAATTATTTTTTATTAAACATAGATATTTTATTTAAAAAAAAAAAAATCATTTTTTTTTTTTAAACAATCTTTTTTATTATTAAAAACAAATTTTATTTTTATTTTTATTTGTTATTTAAAAATAAAATTATTCAACATACTTTTTATATTTAAAAAAAAAAAATTAATTAAACCTATATTTATATTTAAAAAAAAAATTAAATTTACATTTTTTTTTAAACAATGTGTTTTTATTAAAAAAAAAATGAAAATTAATTTTTTTTTAAAACAATTTTTTTTGTTATAATTAAAAGTAGTTTTTTTTTTAAATTTAAAATTCGAAAAATTATTAAAAAAAATTAAAAATAAAAAAATTAGGATCGATTTATTATTTATTAATAAAAAAAAATAAAATTTTGTGGCCCTCCCACCCTTGGCCGCCCGTCGTGGCGCTGCCGTGGGCGGAGGGTCTCCGCGCAGGCCCCTCCGCCCACGGTAGCGCCACCACGGGCGGCCGAGGGTGGGAGGGCCACAATTTTTTTTTTTTTAAATTAATAAATAATAAATTGATCCTAATTTTTTAAATTTTTAAATTTTTTTTAATAATTTTTAAAATTTTAAATTAAAAAAAATTAAATTGGTTTAAAAGAAAAAAACTATTTTTTATTATAACAAAAAAAATTGTTTTAAAAAAATAGTTGTTTAAAAAAAAAATTAATTTTCAATTTTTTTTTTTTTTAATAAAAAAACATTGTTAAAAAAAAATTTAAATTAATTTTTTTTTTTTATAAATATAAAATATAGGTTTAATTTTTATTTTTATTTTTTTTAAATATAAAAAGTATGTTGAATAATTTTAATTTTAAATAAAAAATAATAATAAAATAAAATTTGTTTTTAATAATAAAAAAGATTGTTTAAAAAAAAATTTAAATTTTGATTTTTTTTTTTAAATAAAATATCTATGTTTAATAAAAAATAATTATTTTTTTTTTTTTTAATAAAAAATACACAATTATTTATTTATTTATTTTTTTTAAATTTGATTTTTTTTTTTTGTTTTTTTTTTTTAATATTAATTTTATTAGTTTTTAAATTTTTTTCGTTAATTTCTATTTTTTTTTTAAACTAGTTTGTTTTTAATTTTTTTTTTTTCCGAGTTTTTCCTAATGTTTTTTTTAATTTCTCTATTTTTACTTACTTAATATATATATATATATATTATATATATATATATTATATATATATATATATAATATATATATATATATTTTGTTTTTTTGTTTTCAAATTCTTTTATGGTTTGTGAGATAATTTTTTTAACATTTTTTTTTTTTTAAATATTAATTTTACTAGTTTTTTAAATTTTTTTCATTAATTTTATTTTTTTATTTTTTTATTTTTAACTGGTTTGTTTTTAATTTTTTTTCCTAGTTTTTGCTAATGCTTTTTGTTTTCCCTCAATTTTTACTGACATATATATATATATATATATATATATATATATATATATATATATATATTAATTTTGTTTTTTTTTCCAAATTGTTTTATGGTTTATAAGATATTTTTTTAACATTTTTTATTTTTTATTTTTGTCTTTTTTTTTATATATAATTTTATAATTGTTTTTTAGAGACAATTATTTCATTTGGATTGAAAATTTAATTAACGATGTATAAATATGTAAAATATCGAAAATGAAAAATATTGACCTTCTTTTTTAAATATGCAAATCAATAAAAACCTCACTACAAAAAAAATAAAAATAAAAATAAAAGCAAGAAAATAGGAAGAGGAAGACCACTTCCAAAATTATTAAATTTACAAAATAATTATTTACATTTCATACATTAGAAAAGTTAAAGTAAAAAAAATAGGTCTTTTAAAAAAAGGGTCGGATGCAGAATAACCACTTTTTTAAATCAGCATGAAAATCACTACCATTCTAAAACGCAATGTACATAAAAAGAATTTAAAAAAATTGAAGTGCCAAAAACAATGCTTTAAAAAAAAACGTGTGTTCTGCATCACCCCTTTTCAAAATCGGGTCATTTTTTTGCTATCTCTACAAAATGGATAACAATATCAGTTCCCGTTTCAAAGTTTACATTGTTTTACATGCATGTCAAATTCACATAAAAGTACATAAAAATCCAAAAAGATGGTTTTTGCTCATTTACTTCCAGAAATAGCTTATTTAGATGTTGTTTACTTCCTTGAGTAGGTAATGGTATTCTTTTCATGGTTTTCATAGTTCTTTATGCAAAAGTAGGATTACTTGGTTAATTAGGATTTACTTGGTTTGCTTTACATTTTAGTCTTTCTCCTTTCTGCAGTTAGAGTAGTATCTGTAGAGTAGACTTTCTCTCCTTTCATCACATATAGAGCTTCTTCTGGAATCCATAGAATTTGGCTTGAGCTCCTAGTGATCTTGCGTCGGCTGACCAAGTGACAACCTGTAGTAAGTGCTAGTACTTGTGCATACAACACCGATTCTTCCAAGTTTGTTACGAACTACTGGGTTGATAAGAGTAAAGTAGGCAGCCCAGGAGTTGCAGCATTATTGCTGCAATACTGGTGCTCACCATTGACCATGATTGATTTTCATATAGAGACATTCCTTGTGACAATGTGGCTCTGGACCATGGTTTACCATGCTTAATCATGGTTGATTTTCATATCTAGACAATTTTTGTCACAATGAGATTTTCAACCATGGTTGAGCATGATTGGCCATGGATGACCTTTTTTGCCTTTATAAAACATGGTTGACCATGCTTGACCAAGGTTGACCACGATTGAAATTGTTGATGATAATTATCATATTGAGGCAATCTCTGTCATAATTGGATGTTACACCATGGTTGAGACGATGATTGATTTTCATATTGAAACAATCATTGTCACAATGTGGCGTTGGCCAATGGTTGACCCTCATTAACCATGTTTAACCACAATTGATTTTATAAAACATGGTTGACCTTCATTGACTAATATTAAACCAAAGGGAGTAATATTATAAAGCCAAGGTATATAAATCCTAATATAAATATTATAAACATTGAAATAAACATGGTTGAGCATGGTTGATTTAAATATTGAGACAATCCTTGTCACAATGTGATGTTGTACCATTGTTTACTATGCTTTACCATGACTGATTTTCAAATGAAGAAATTTTTTCTCACAATGTGACATCAGAACCTCCTTGACCACAGTTGACCATGATTGATGATGGTCCACAATGGTTAATTTTCATATTGAGAAAATATGTGTCAGAATGTGACGTTGGACCAAGGTTGAGCATGGTTGTCAGAATATGACGTTGGACCATGAGACAATATTCGACACAATGTGACCAAGGTTATTGACCATGGCTTACCACCATTGGTTTTCATATTGTTATCACAAAATTGGACCTTGATAGGCTGTTGATAAAGTAGACTCTGAGTAACTCTTTCTAACCAATCTTTTGGTTGAGGTTTAGCCTCATCAACCTGAGAGGGCTCTCTCACTAGGTTTAGGGTTTTTGATTAATGATTAGATGGCTAACTCTAGGAACAAAATGAACAAAAGTATAACTAGTTGACTGGTTGAAACTATGATTATCAAATATCTATTACGCTATGGAGTCAAAATAGCCTTCAACAAAACAACATGATCAACAAAACATGGAAGTCAAGGCACTTAGAGTTTAGGTTTATAAATAATACAGTAACACAGTGAATCAACACAGTTTACAAGCATGTGAAGGAAGTTAGAACATTTTCCAATGAATTCTAAGTATCACAAGCTCATACCACTGCAAATAAGTAAGTGAAAAAAGCTATAATAACATCAAAAACATAAACTCCTTGTGAATCTTGAGTAGTCAAATTGATCTCTGTATTAAGTATGAAAACCATATTTTCTTACAATAACACAATGTTTCCTCTACTAATGAAATTTCCAACCTTGAGGAATTCAATTCTCAAGCTTAATATAGAGTTTTACATCCTTGGATACTATGATCCACCTTTAGAGGAATTCGAATTCCTAACTTAGACACCTATCTATTCACAAAACAAACTATTTAATTACAACTTAACAGCTAGTTGTCTCTAAGAGTCCTAATATAAATAGGAGTAAAACTCCTAAAGCATGCTTTCAACAACCTTATATGGGTCTTCAATACATTCTTTAATCAGTTGCCAACCATGTCTTCGAGTTTGATGATGTCCATAGTGCTGTTGTAAAACCTCTTAAGTCATGACCTAACTGTCCTGAAAACTAGGAGACAAAGTTCCTCCTTTTAAGGCCCTTAACCCTGTGTGCTTATCTTCAAGAAATTTTTTGTTGGTGTATATGTGGCATGCATTAATAATCTGTTGAAACATCATTTTCCACCTGTGCAAAAAGGAAACTCGAGCATATGGTGTAAAGGATGAAACATGACTGTGCTATGAAAATACTCTGTTTTCGTAGCACAACCTTCATGTTACCTATGAAATACTCCTTGAAGCTTTGCTATGTACACCACTGCCATCTAAGAGTTCATACATGATCCCATGTCTACCAGCAACCTCAAAATTTGGAACTAATCCAACCTTACCTCCAGAAAGCATCCATAAGTGCTAAATGATCATCTTTAGCAGTTTCGTAGTGCGCTACGAAACTGCTGTGTATGTTCTTTTTTCAACACGGCCTTCAAAAATCTGTAGTTTGGGAGTTTTTTCAAAATTCCAAGAAGATTGATATGATCAACCAAAAATTAAAATCACTTACCCTTATAGATGTTCTTCTTCACAGCTGTTCTTCCTTTATATGCCAAAATTCTTTTTGTGTGCCAAAACTGTTTTATATATCTCCTTCACTGCCTCTTTTCAACACCCTGTTTCATTATTGTTGTAGACCCTTTTCTAGATTTGGTTAGTTGTATTTCCAAATATTCAATTTGCCTCTTCAATCAACTATTTGTAGCTCTTAGCTAAGCATTAATTTTCCTTACAAAACTGGCTTTGATTGCAGGAACAGTCCAAGTAAAGTATTGATTTCCATTGCTAACTATTTCTGGTTTGGACACCTTTTTAGCCTCCCAGAGAGCCTTCATCCTTTTGAAATTTGTCCTTCCAGCAACATGCTCTCTTGCTCTCACTCTTAGTTTAAAATTTTATTGTTGGTAGCCTTTAACCTTTCTTCCATAACTTCATAATTGGCTTTTTCTGTTTGAGTGGCAGGAACTGTGTTTTTGTCTCCTTCAGGTCTTGGAGATGGTAAGTATATCAACTCCTATTGAACAACAAAGGCTTCTTCTATTCTCTCTAATTCAACATTGGACTCTTGCATCTTTTTGGATTGCCTGGTTAAGGGCTTTCTAGGTTTTAAAACAATGTTGTAACATCATCCTCAAATTCCAATTTCTTAGAGGGTTTCACTTTCTTTGACTTGCTTTGATAAAAAAATTTCACATCTTCCTGCACTAAAGGGGATTCTATAATGTCAATGGCCTTTAAGATATCATTTAAATCACCCTTCAAGCTTGAACCTTCTCCCGAGATCACTGTTTTGCCTTTCTCCTTTGCAATTTGGCTTCTAGTCAATCTCTTTTGAACTAGTTTGCTGGTTGACTGCTCTTGTGTCTTTCCTTTAACCTCAGATATCTTTTCCTTGGTAGATTTAGGAGTTTCAAGAATGACTGCTGGGGTTTTGCTTGCTTTCTCTTTCACCTGCTTCCTAGGCTTTAACTTAACATACCTTTTTTCCCTGGACATTACAGACTTGCTGGTTTCTGCTGATGGAGTTACTTTAACCCCAGGGCTAATGTCTTCACCTTGTTTTTCTGTTCCAAAGTCACATACAAACAAAAACGAAGACCTATATTTGTTGACCCTTTTGAGCTTATGTAGAACTCTCAATTTAATTAGACCATGATGAAACAGGGAAGTCTCACATCCTTGGGATTTTAACTGTACTTTATCTGCCATCTTAGCTATACTTCGAAATAAGAAGTAAGGAAAATCTAGAGAAATCATACTAGTAAAATGTAAAAGGAGTTTAAAATGATATGAATAAACCTTTTGATATCTGCCTTCACAGGTGAAATAACGTTGAATTTTGAAAAGAAAGTCGGTTTAGCTGTCCTTGATGTAGTCTTTGGGAACTACCTTGGTTGAGTCAGTTTCTAAAAAATGTGACTTCAGGGACACCTTACATGGTAACATGTCGAATCTGAAGTTTTTGAACCATGTCTCTTGCCCCCTAGGAATTTTTGTCACCAACACTATGACCTCTGGAGAAATTTGCAAGTTAAGCATTCCGACCTTTGTACTTAAGCCACTGAAATGGATTGCAAACTCCTTTGTCACCTAAGTATGCCCTCCCTACAATTTCTTACAAAACTTCCAGCACCCTTCTTTCTTGAAGGCTTCTACAATTGCTTTGTCTCTAATTAGGACCTCAGTGCTTTCAGGCTCTGTTCTCAAGCAATGACCAGACCTGTGACATTTCTTCTCCTCTGTCATCTTTTCTTCTGAATTCCTGTGACAAAACTGGTTTCTTTTGAAACTCTATTATTCAGCCTCGCTTGCTAATGGTGGTTAGCCTCACCTGAATGATGGAAGAGGAAAACCTTGGTGAACAATTACCAAATTTTATTGTTCAAAAACAATTCTGTTTCGAGGGTTTGGATGCAAACTAAAACAATGAGACTAGCCAGCCCTTTCGAATTTTGAAATTATCTTTCATAATGAACCCTAAATTCAAAATGATGATTTTGGAGTGGTGGCATGCTTAAGGACTGACTCCTAGCTGACACCTAATAATGAAAATTTTAACGGAATTTTAACAGATTGATGTTTGACAAGACTGTTTTTATGAATCCGCGCTTTCATAGTGCGCAGGGAAAAGCGATACGAAAAGCGCAGTGTTTTCGTAGTGCAAAATAGACAATTTACACTATTTGTGCTATGAAAACGTGGTTTCGAGGCTAATTCCATAAATTTTCAAATTGGCCTTAAGCTATGAGTTTCTAACAAGAATGTAGGACTCATGAAACATAGAAAAAGGATGTTAGACTTTATTTGGACATGAAAAATTAAACCTTTGAGACTCCTAACCTACCACCTACCCATTGAAACATAAGGTGACTTGACACTTATCTAAGACCATTACTAGGAAAAATGTAAACCCTTGTTTCTTGGTGATAACACATATTGAGACAGTCTTTGACGAAATGCGACATTTGACCATGGTTGACTATTGTTGGTTTTCATATTGAGACAATGTTTGATGAAATGCGACATTTGACCATAGTTGACCTTGATAGATATTATAAGCCAAAGGGAATAATAAACCCAAGGGATTGATATTATAAACCCAAGGGAATAATTTACCCAAGGGATTAATACTAAAACCCCAAGGGATTATGAACCCAAGTGAATAATATTAAACCCAAGGGACTAATATTATAAAACCAAGGTATATAAAGCCTAAGATAAATATTGTAAACTCTAAAATAAACATGGTTTCCCATGATTGACGATGGTTGGCTATGATTGACCATGGTTGACCATGATTGATATTATAAACCTAAGGGATTTTTATTATAAACCCAAGGGAATAAAAACCCAAGGAACTAAAACTAAAACCCCAAGGGATTATAAATCCATGGGAATAATATTAAATCAAAGGCACTAATATTATAAACCCTAAGATAAATATTGAAAACACTAAAATAAACATTGTTCACCATGGTTGATTTTCATAGAGGGACAATCCTTGTCACAATGCAACGTTGGGCCACAGTTGACCATGCATAAGCATGGTTGATTTGCATATCAAGACAATATTTGTCACAATGCAACATTCGACCATGCATAACCATGGTTGATTTTCATATCAAGAAAATATTTGTCACAATGTGATGTTCGACTATGGTTGAGCATGATTGAGCATGGATGACCATGCTTAGATTTATAAAACATGGTTCAACATGCTTGACCATAGCTGACTATGATTATCATATTGAGACAATATTTTTATAATGGGACGTTGCGCCATGCTTGAGACAATGATTGATTTTCATATTGAAACAATATTTGTCACAATGCGACGTTGACCAATGGTTCACCCTGATTAACCAAGGTTCACCACAATGGATTTTTTAAAACATGGTTGACCTTCGTTGAATAATATTAAACCAAAGGGGATAATATTATAAAGCCAAGGTATATAAACCCTAAGATAAATATTATAAACACTAAAATAAACATTTTTGACCATGGATGATTTTCATAGTCAGAAAATCCTTGTCGCAATGTGACGTTGGACATTGGTTTACCATACTTGACCATGGTTGATTTTAAAATCGAGAGAATCTTTGCCACAATGTGGCATTGGACCATGGTTGAGCATGTTTGATTCTCATATTTAGACAATATTTGTCATAGTGTGATGTTCAAGCATGATTGAATTTATAAAACATGGTAGACAATTGTTGGCCATGGTTGACCATGATTTATCATGATTAACCATGGTTGACTATGGTTTACCATAGTTTACCAGGATTGATAATAAACCTAAAGGAATAATATTAAACCCTATGAATATGAACCCTTATATTATAAACCCTACAAATATGGACCATGGTTAACCATGATTGACAATGGTTCATGATGATTGATTTTCATATTGAGACAATCTATGTAAGAATTCGACATTAGAGCAAGGTTGACCATGGTTGTTGATGAGCCTCATAAATGGGTAATTATATGGGCTCATTCTACCTCCTAACCTAGTCAAGTCAACCATTCTCTTAGCTTATTTTATGATTTTCTGATTATATTTATGCTTATACAGTGAGTTGAGTTAGTTATGATGCCATGTGGTCTAACATGTATTTAATGCAGATTATTCATGGATTTCGAGGTCAAAGTCAAGGATCCAGTGGTCAAATGGTAGCAATAACTCGAAGAAGATAGAGGAGAGGACTTATAGGAGGGAATCCCCCTCTTTTATTACTCCTCACTTGGAATTCCCATTCATTCAGCTCGGAGTACAAGCAACCAAATCATGCACTAGAAGGCAACCGAGCAAGTGGAGGATGACTGATAGTTATCTCGAGTTTTGGGAGCCAATCCTCCTTGATTTTAAGGAAGTTGTTGGTAGCTTCAGATGTATAAGTAGAGAGGCCTAGGGCCTCATTAGGGTCCGATTTGTTTTTCTTATGTAAACTCTACTCAAAGTTCGAGCTTATTTTTTTGTGACAGTTTTATGTAACCTTGCTATTATTTTGATAATGAAGATGGAATCTTTTTTGAGCTAGCACTGACTTACCTCAGAGCACTGAAGCTCTTGGATTAGGGACCAATCCAAGCAGCCAAGCTTCTCGTTACTTTTATTTGTATTTTTACTTTAGTTTTTAGATTAATTTACTATTAGATGTATTTATTTTATGGTTAAGAATAGGTTGCTTTTAATGATTTAGTAGTTTGCTTCCATTTGTGCTTTCTATAGTAGGTTAAGCAGCGATCAAAAAGATTCAAAAGGCTATCAATAGCGCCTTGGCCTCTCTTTCTCCTTATGGGACCATGATTTGAGGCAAAGACCCTCTCGCTGCCCCAAAAACACATACTTTCCTCATGCATAGGACTTCTATGTTTGTAGCTTTTTAGTAGGTTAATAGCCCTGTTTTGCTTTGCTTCAGATCTTCCTTATCATGTCCACTTCCTGATTTGCAATATTCCTCTTTCATGCTTTCCTTTCTTGCAGCATTTCTCAGCATTTCTTTTCATAGATCATAGTTTAGACCATTTTAATGCAAAACATTGTTTTTCCTAAGTGCAGTCATTTCATTTGTTGCTTGATCCTCTTGGTTGACTGTCAAGTTCCTTTGCAACAAATCTCTTCCAACAATAAGCCAGCTTATCAGCAATCATATCCTCCATCGGATCCATGCCCTACAGGTCTCCCAAACCTCACCTCAATTATGCCCTAGTTTCAAGCATTTTTCATAGAACTTCTTCCTCTCTCCTTGAGCAAACCCAAACATCTTCCTCTCTCTTGGTGGTTCATGGTAGAGCTTAGGCACCCTAACACCTCACCCCGACCTTCATCCACCTTTTCCACCCACTCTCACACCCTCAAAATAGCGGAAATTTCTCTCAGCCTCCTCTTGTAGGCCTCATGTAGCTTCCGTGTGTCCTCCTGTAGTTTTTCCTGTAGGCTTTCTTTTGAAGGCTGAGTGTGGGAAAAGCCTCCAGAAGGCCACCTAAGACCTCCCAGGACCCATCAACACCATATTCCATCCTCCAAAGCTCCAAAACCACCCTCCAATTCCACCTGTTTAGTGCCACACTCACACACAATAAATTAGATGCATGTCAAATTCACATAAAAACACATGAAAATCCAAAA